>CM060067.1:42637589-42955089 GCA_030533445.1 Cyprinodon diabolis | reverse complement strand
AAATGGGGGTCCCTATGTCCACCAGAAGTCTAAACCTATAGCAGCATAACTTTAGAGATAGCTCAGGATAACCTGAGCAACTCTAACTATAAGCTTTATCCAAAAGGAAAGTTTTAAGCCTAGCCTTAAAAGTAGATAGGGTGTCTGCCTCACGGACTAAAACTGGTAGTTGGTTCCACAGGAGAGGAGCCTGATAACTAAAAGATCTGCCTCCCATTCTACTTTTAGAAATTCTAGGAACCACTAGTAAACCTGCAGATTGAGAGCGAAGTGCTCTGTTAGGAACATAAGGAACAATCAGATCTCTAATATAAGATGGAGCTTGGCCATTTAAGGCTTTATATGTGAGAAGGAGGATTTTAAAATCTATTCTGGATTTAATAAGAAGCCAATGAAGAGAAGCCAGGATAGGAGAGATATGATCTCTCTTTTTAATTTTCATCAGAACTCTGGCTGCAGCATTTTTGATCAGCTGAAGGCTTTTAACTACAGTTTGTGGACTTCCTGATAGTAAAGAATTACAATAGTCCAGCCTTGAAGTAACAAATGCATGGCCTAGTTTCTCAGCATCACCCCTGGACAGGATATTTCTAATTTTTGCAATATTCCTCAGATGAAAGAAGGAAATTCTAGAAACCTCTTTGATACAGGATTTAAATGACAACGTCCTGATCAAGAACAACACTAAGATTTTTTAATTTTTTATCTGAAATCAGTTTAATCCCAGCGAAATGAAGTCACTGACTAATCAGCTTCTTTTTCAAAGACTCTGGTCCAAAGAATATAACTTCTGTTTAGTCTGAATTCAGAAGGAGAAAGTTAAAGTCATCCAGGTTTTTATGTCTTCAAGACATGCCTGTAATCTACATAATGGGTTAGTTTCATCTGGATTTAT
This sequence comes from Cyprinodon diabolis, assembly GCA_030533445.1. Lineage (NCBI taxonomy): Eukaryota > Metazoa > Chordata > Actinopteri > Cyprinodontiformes > Cyprinodontidae > Cyprinodon > Cyprinodon diabolis. Next base: position 42,954,194 of record CM060067.1, on the reverse strand, counting down.
AGACAGGTATTACGTGTTATATTCTGTTTCTTTTTTTTAGCATGTCCTTTTCCAGGCATAAATAATAAAAAGTAATAAAATTCAAATGGATCAACCATGCGGAATAGTAATGTTAACTAGAAAATTTCTAAAGAAATTTTGAGGGGGGCCACCTACTGCCCGTCTGGGGAACGGGAATACTGCCCTGGCAAGTGGCGTCCGGGCTCCCCAGACCAACTGCTTATGCCTTTGAGGGCTGCTGAGGGAAGGAAAGAGGGCTAGATCATGGGCAAAGAGAGCTGTGTGCCACTTGTGCTGAAATCTGGGAAATAGACGTGCACAGCATATGATGCACAAGGGTAATATGGGTTGTCCATATTGAACCGCATTGGGAAAAGCTCAGTTGGCGGGCTCCGCCCGCCTGCTAGGAGCCCTTGCAGCGATGAAAAAAATCTCCAATGGCGGGCTCCGCCTGCCTGCTAATAGCCATTGCAGTGATGTAATCACCATTGGCGGGCTCAGCCCGCCTGCTAAGAATCATTGCAGTGATGAAATTAAAAATGGCTATGAGCAATATGCCAGAATGTATGAGTGTGTATAAGGAAGAGGCTTTTATTCTGTTGAGTCCCTGGAGTCTTATTTTGAAAGTCCAACAGAATTGTGTTAAGAGAAAATGTTCAGACCCAGCAATGGTAGTTGACGACTTTCCAATCGTTAAATCACTCTTTTTCCATGTTATTAGGGCAGTAGATGAAGCGGAAATGGGAGGCTTTTATTTTGAAATTTGCCATAGGGTGTGTTTAAAACAGTCTCCTAGAGTCTATTCTCTAAAATGGGGTTGAGTTTGGGTCATGATGTTGAGCCATATAGGGCAATAAATATATGTAAAAAAAATATAGAGGCTTTTATTTTGTAGGGTCCCTGGAGTCTTATTTTGAAAGTCTATCAGTGTTGAGTGGCAAGGGAAGTGTCATGGACAGCAGTCATATAGTATCCATTTCCCAATGTTAATTCAGTGCTTTCACCCTCCATTAGATTAATATGTGCTGTTTAAAACAGCAGAGGTAAAATCTGTTTGAAGCTTGGTTACCTTGACAACGCTTAACGAGCCTGTCTGTGACAGAGAGACGTGCGCTTCTCTTTCGTTCCTTTCTCCTCAGGCTTTTTTGTATGGGAAGAACAGCTCAGAACAAACGACTGCTGAGCAAAAAACGTATGAGTTATTCAAAAACAATTTTCACCATGAGCATCAGCCATCCTTCGACTCCAACTATACCAACTTTGGTGTATGTGTGTCATTCAGAACAATATTTATGACGAGTTGAAAACACATAGTCTTATTCATTTTTCTCCCATCTTCAGCTCAAAAAGAATGGAGAAAGGCTAAAACTCTCATCGACTTTAGGTTGGTCTGGAGGGTTTTTAAGGAAAAGTATTAATCCTACCGTAATTCCGAAGACATTGTGTGAGTCCAGAGGTTTCAGCCTACAAACTGACCAAAATGGTGACTGTAGCTCCAAATATGTGGCCGTGAGGGCGAGAACAAAATGTTTTATCTTAAAAAAACGGCCGCCTCACACTAATATTTCAGCTTCTGCACTCTAGCAGGCTGCTGCAGAAGCTAACTGTCAGCTAGCTTCCAGGTGCTTACCCTCCGAACAAACGACTGCTGAGCAAAAACCGTAAAAGGTATCTGAAAAATTCTTTCAGTGAAAGCAACAGCTATCCTTTGTCTCAGACTGGGGTAACTTTCATGTCTGTAGGTCTTTCACAACCCAAAACGAAGCACAAATAAGATGGTTGGTCCCACCTGCCCCTCCCTTTGTTTTAACTGTAGCACCACACTCTCACTCACCTTTTAGCTGCTAAAGCACCCCTCCGAACAAACGACTGCTGAGTAAAAACCGTAAATGGTATCTGAAAAATTATTTTTATCTAAGCGACAGCTATATCTTGTCTTCAATTGGAGTAACTTTCATGGCTGTAGGTCATCTACAACCTGAATGGGAAGAGAAAGAAAAAAAAAACGGTTCGTCACACCTGAGCTTCTAATTGAGCAAGCAGCAGCAGTTCACTCTCACCCAGCTTTCAGCTGCTTAGAACACCCTCCGAAAAAAAACGACTGCTGAGCAAAAACCGTATTAGTTATTCAAAAATGTTTTTCACCTTGAGCGTCAGCCATCCTTCGACTCCAACTATGCCAACTTGTGCTTATGCAGCTAAAAGGTGAGTGAGTTTAAAACAAAGGGAGGAGCAGGTGGGACCAACCATTTTGTTTGTTCTTCGTTTTGGGTTGTGAAAGACCTACAGACATGAAAGTTCCCCCAGTCTGAGACAAAGGATAGATGTTGCTTTCACTTAAATCATTTTTCAGATACCTTTTACGGTTTTTACTCAGCAGTCGTTTGTTCGGAGGGGTGCTTTAGCAGCTAAAAGGTGAGTGAGAGTGTGGTGCTGCAGTTATAACAAAGGGAGGAGCAGGTGGGACCAACCATTTTGTTTGTGCTTCGTTTTGGGTTGTGAAAGACCTACAGACATGAAAGTTCCCCCAGTCTGAGACAAAGGATTGCTGTTGCTTAGACTGAAAGAATTTTTTAGATTCCATTTACGGTTTTCCTTCAGCGCTCCTTTGTTTGGAGCAGACTTCCCATACAAAAAGCCTGAGAAGAAGAAACCAATAGTGAGTGCAGCTGTGGTCTGTGTCAGTGAGAGGCTCGTTAAGCGTTGTCAAGGTAACGAAGCTTCAAACCGATTTTACCTCTGCTGTTTTAAACAGCACATATTAATCTAATGGAGGGTGAATGATTTAACATTGGGAAATGGATACTATATGACTGCTGTCCATGACACTTCCCATGACACTCAACCCTGATAGACTTTCAAAATAAGACTCCAGGGACCCTACAAAATAAAAGCCTCTATATTTTTTACATATATTTATTGCCATATATGGCTCAACATTATGACCCAAACTCAACCCCATTTTAGAGAATAGACTCTGGGAGATTGTTTAAAACACACCCTATGGCAAATTTCAAAATAAAAGCCTCCCATTTCCGCTTCATCTATTGCCCTAATAACATGGAAAAAGATTGATTTAACGATTGGAAAGTCACCAACTATCATTGCTGGGTCTGAACATTTTCTCCAAACATAACTCTGTTGGACTTTCAAAATAATACTCCAGGGACCCTACAAAATAAAATCCTCTATATTTTTTACATATATTTATTGCCCTATATGGCTCAACATTATGACCCAAACTCAACCCCATTTTAGAGAATAGACTCTAGGAGACTGTTTAAAACACACCCTATGGCAAATTTCAAAATAAAAGCCTCCCATTTCCGCTTCATCTACTGCCCTAATAACATGGAAAAAGATTGATTTAATGATTGGAAAGTCATCAAATATCATTGATGGGTCTGAAAATTTTCTTTAAACACAACTCTGTTGGACTTTCAAAGTAATACTCCAGGGACCCTACAAAAAAAGCCTCTAGATTATACTAATGCATTAATTGATGCAAATGGCTCAACATTATGACCCAAACTCTTCCAGGTTGTTTTTATTAGACTCTGGTGACCTTTTCAAAACACACCCCAGAGCAAATTTCACATTAAAAGTCTCCCATTTACTCTGTAATACAGCAACTATTCACCTAATAACATGGAAAACCAGTGATTTAACATTTGGAAATGGATTCTATATCACTGCTGGTTATGACCCATCTTTAGATGCACTTCCATGATAGACTTTCAAGATAAGACTACAGGGACTCTACAGAATAAAAGCCTCTTCCTTATACACACTCATACATTCTGGCATATTGCTCATTGCCCTTTGTAATTTCATTACTGCAATGGATTTTACAAGGCGGGCAGAGCCCGCCAATGGTAGCAGGCGGGCGGAGCCCGCCAATGGTGATTACATCACTGCAATGGCTCTTAGCAGGCGGGCGGAGCCCGCCATTGGTGATTTCATCACTGCAATGGCTTTTAGAAGGCGGGCAGAGCCCGCCAATGGTGATTTTTTTCATCACTGCAATGGCTCCTAGCAGGCGGGCGGAGCACGCCAACTGAGCTTTACCCACTGTGGTTCAATATGGACAACCGATATTACCCTTGTGCATCATACGCTGTGCACGTCTATTTCCCAGATTTCAGCCAAAGTGGCACACAGCTCTCTTTGCCCATGACCTTGCCCTCTTTCCTTCCTTCAGCAGCCCTCAAAGGCGTAAGCAGTTGGTCTGGGGAGCCCCAACGTCACTTGCCAGGGCCGTATTGGCCCGGTTCCCCAGACGGGCAGTAGGTGCCCCCCCTCAAAATTTCTTTAGAAATTTTCTAGTTTAGTAATAAAATTAATTTAGACAAACAGTTCCAATTCATGTCAACAATAGAATAAAACATGTTTTCCTAATTCAGTGTAATAACTAAGTGGATATAGAGTAGCCAGAAATTGTACAAAAGTAAAAGCAGTGTTACTTAAAGATTATAGTATTTAGAAGTAAGTACGGTGTAGTATAACTTCTCCAGGAAGATTTTATTCACAAACTGTATGTAAACAGATTTCACTGAACTTTTACTGTGGGAAATGCTTCAAAGTTTCAGGAGTGTATTAAAGATACAGGTTGCTTTCCTTTCACAGTTGTGGTATTTTACATCTCGTTTCCTTGTCGGTATTTTATGCTTTAGTGTGTGACTTGGAGGAAAGTTTTTACACATTTGGAAACTAATCTATTTAATGTTATGCAAACTTATAGCCAGTGTTGGATGAAGTACTCAACTATAGCGCCTGAGTAAAAGTATTGATACTCAGACAAATCTTACTCATTTACAATAAAAAGTATTGACATCTGGTCAAGTTAAAGTATTGAAATACTCACTTTTGAAAATACTTAAGTATTCAAAAGTTCATGCATTTAGAAGTACTTAAGTATTCAGAATTACGTAGAAATTTTTCTAATATAAGTACATTTCTGTATAATTATGAGAATAATTTTAAAGAAGATTGTAACTTTCAGAAACCACCTTGATGTATTGATGCGTAGAACCACTCTGCTACAACTGCTACACCACCTGTAAAAAAACTTCAGCATAGAAATGCCACAAAAAATAAGGAGCCCTATTTTGAATATAATTTCGTATATAAAAACTAACCCAAGAAAGAGGAGGGTCTTTATTTTCCTCACTCTTTCACAGTGGAATATAGGTTTAAGGTTGAATCTATTACTAGAAAGAAACTACAACTCTGATTTGAGAACTCCTCCTACTGAACAACTGTTACAACAAATAAAACCTTAATAAAATTTATATACTACAAATAATATCTGCCCAGAGTTTCTGACATTCGTGGAACATCATTAATCTGCCATTTTGAATCTGCCATTTTGAAATTGCATTTCACAAGTAACAAGTCACTAGCAGCTTCTTCGAAATGGAGTGGAGTAGAAAGCACAATATTTAGTTATATGAGCCCCCCAAAACATTACTCAAGTAAAGATACTCAAAAATTACTTAAGTAGAGTAATCAAGTTTGTTTCTTTTCACCATTGCTTATAGTCACAGAAGATGAGAACAAATGCAACCTAAAAGTAGTCAGAGTTTAGGTAAAGAAAGAATCTGCGGATCTTTTTTACAACAGAAGTCCACAGCAGGGGATTGTGGGAGGTTTGATGGACCTCTTAAAAAACACGTGACCCTCGTCTGATCTAGCAGCTTGTCTTTTTTTGGTCTTGGCTGCATCAGAGCGCCACTTCTCTCCAGGTTAACCAGAGGAAACACCACTGAACATAATGCTTTTCCTTCCAGCTGCTGCTCTGTGCTGCCTGTTTTCAGGTGAGTGTTTCGAGTTCGTCAGGAGCCAACAAAATTCACCTGGATCAAATGTTATTCCACTGACCACCATCTGTCTCTCTGTCTTTACAGGGCTGGTAGCCATGGCAACAGAGCTGGTCCAAGATAGGTTATCGGTTGTTGCTAAAGCTAAAACTACGGTCTCTTTGAAGTGCTCAGGAACAGACAACTGTGAAAAGAAGCAGGTTTACTGGTACCAAAAGACAGAGAAAGATCCATTTCGAGCTGTTCTGCGTATTGATTTGACTGATGGAAATGTTAATAATCGTTACGGTCATCCTAACAAAGATTATTTTACAGCTACAAAAGAAAAGTATGGCTGTACATTGGTGATCAAGGAAGTTAAAGTGGAACATAAAGGCACCTATTTCTGTGTCTGCTGGAAGGCCTCCCACAGTGAGAACTGATCCCAGAAGCCTAAACAAAAACCTGCATATCAACACATGTCAGAGCAGCAAACCACGACCAAAGATTTGTGGTTTAACCTCCGCCATTAATTAACCACAACATTTTAAGTTTAGAAGATATACAAGTTTTTCTTACTGGTGTTGATGACTAATCTCCCACTGAAATTTAGAGTCATAGTCTTTAACTTTGATTATGGGTTTTGATGAGTCTCGTCACCATTGAATAACAACATTTTAGCAGGTGTTTTACAATTCGACACAAATGTTTGCTGTTGAATATTATATTTATTAGTCTAGTTACATTTTTTTAATATCAAATGTTGTGTTTTTTCATTAGTTGTAAGGAGTAAATTGTCATAATTAACAGATATAAAGGTTTGAAAACATCTGTTTGTGTGGAATTAATCTATATTGTGTTTCATTTAATGAGTAAAGTTACTAAAATAAAACTTTTCACTCCATAAATACAAAAGCTTAGAGGAAATCATTCAGCAGCTAAGTTCCTTCTCCTGCTGCCTTGATGTTCTACCCACAGCTTTCTTTAAGAAAGTTTTGTCTGTCATAGCGTCTGATTTGACTCAGATAATAAAAACGTCCCTTCTGTCAAGGTGTTTTCCCACAGTCCCTAAAAACAGCAAATATCAAACCACTGCTGAAAAAGAACAGTTTAGACAAACTACCACTCCAGAATTACAGGCCCATATCAAACCTCCCCTTTATCAGTAAGATTATTGAAAAAGCAGTGTTTCAACAATTAAACACTTTCTTAGATATGACCAGCCGCTTTGACTTTTTCCAGTCAGGTTTCCACAGTAACCACAGTAACCTGCTAACCACAGTACAGAGACCGCCCTTATCAAGGTGTTTAATGAGATCCGTATAAATACAGACTGCGGAAGAACCACAGTGCTGGTACTATTGGACCTCAGTGCAGCATTCGATACTGTCGATCACTCCATCCTGTTAGAACGCCTGGAAAACTGGGTCGGCCTCTCTGGTACAGCTCTCAACTGGTTTAAATCCTACTTAAAGGACAGGGACTTTTTGTGTCAGTAGGCAACTTTACATCAGAGATGACAAAAATCACATGTGGGGTTCCCCAAGGGTCCATCCTGGGTCCCCTCCTATTTAATATCTACATGCTCTCTCTTGCTCAGTTAATAAACAACATCAGCTACCATAACTATGCTGACGATACACAGCTATGAACCAATTCAAGCACTGAGGAAATGCTTAGAAGAAATCAATGCCTGGATGTGCCATAATTTTCTTCAACTGAATAAAAACAAAACTGAAGTAATAATCTTTGGACCAATAGAGGAGAGATCTAAAGTTAGCACACAGCTTCAGTCGCTTCAGCTAGTAACCACTGATCAGGCCAGAAATCTAGGTGTAGTGCTGGATTCAGACTTGAACCTCCAAAAGCATTTAAAGACAATTACAAGGTTGGCTTTCTATCATCTGAAGAACATTTCCAGGATTAAAGGACTAATATCTCAGCATGAGCTGGAAAAACTAATCCATGCGTTTATTTTTAGTCGAATTGATTACTGCAATGGTGTTTTCACAGGTCTGCCTAAAAAGTGGATCAGACAGCTGCAGCTGATCCAGAACACTGCTGCCCGTGTCCTCACTAAGACTAAGAAAGTAGAGCACATCACCCCAGTTCTAAAGTCCTTACACTGGCTCCCTGTATCTCAGAGAATAGACTTTAAAATACTTCTGTTAGTTTATACATCTCTGAATGGCTTAGCACCTAAATACATCACAGACTTGCTATTAGTGTACCAACCCTCCAGACCACTCAGGTCTTCTGGATCCAGCCTGCTCTGCATACCTAGAACCAGAACTAAACATGGAGAAGCAGCATTTAGTTCCTATGCTCTACTTATCTGGTACAAACTTCCAGAAAACTGTAAAAGTGCGGAAAGCCTGAGTTCCTTTAAATCAAGACTAAAAACAAATTTTTATTAATTTAGGATTGCCTTCGACTGTTCTAGTTAAACATAACATAAAAACAAAACATATTTTCTTTAGTCCAACTGTTTTTAATATTTCTTTTTGTTTCTGCATTTTTTATTTTATTTTATTTTTTCCTACTTGCTTTGATTCTGTTTTATCTTCCTGTATTTTAATCATGTAAAGCACTTTGCATTGTCTTTGTACCTGAATTGTGCTATACAAATACATTTGCCTTTGCCTTTGTCATAAAGACTGTAGATAACTCTAAAAACGGCTCAAATTCAAGTCCACTAGACTTTCGCTCACAGTGAGGACGTTAACACCTGCTGAAAACATAACATATTCAATATTTACAGCAGGCTTTCTGACACACTATAGCCTAATTTAATGCTGTTGTGAGATAAAGTGTGCCACAGCTTACCCTTTAATAACATAGACATACGCATCACTGTTTTGTGAGAGTCTTTTTGACTTGGAAAACCAGCACAAGAATATCTGATATTTCCCAATCAGGAAACATGTAATCTCTTGAGTCCATTAAAAATAGTGCAACTTTTTTTCTTTTAACCTCTTTTTTGGATTCATGGGACTGCAGTGCAAATTATTATAAAGTAGAGTCAAAACCAGATGATTTTGTTTGGATCTTTGCTACATCATTGTGTAGAAACATAAAAGCAATAAAAAATGGAGGAACTTTAAATTGACTATTCTGACTGTAGATGTGAGGAAATGTTCTTTGGGTGTTGGTAGACACAGAAGAAGGTGTTCTAGGATTAGTAATGATGATGATAATGATTAGGAAGAGGATGAAATTTATTCCATTGTTGTTACAGAACTTAGAGGGAAATGTAGACTCTTGGATTAAGGAAAAACAAAGTTCCAAAAACCTCTAACCAGGGCTTGACATTAACTTTTTTGTTGTGTTCTCTGTGGTTAGTGGTTTTCCAAAGTTACAAGCCACTCAACGTTTTCACAAGCCACAATTTTGTTGTTAGAAAATTATGCTTAATATAATTAAAGCTGAATATGGCAGGCTAAAATTTACTTAAACTAGATTAACAACTTTTAAAGTGTAAATGACAATTGTATAAACTCATCGAACTACATGAATTATTTAACATTGTCGGATATTATCCAGTATTCAGCACCAATAAGGTTTTGTGTAAAGCCCCTTTTATATGAATATATGCAATATACAAAGTAATAAAATGTTTAATGACATTTTAAAAGTTTTGCAGGGGAATTCATCCAATGGATAAAAACAAAATAGAAAAAAAAAAAACAAGAAAATGTATTTTGGGTAAAACTTTTATCCAGCCAAGAGGGAAATATCAATATTAGCAAGACAGATAGAGATTAAAGACACTCTAAATTAGTTTAAATCTAAAAGCTCCATAAAGTCATTTTAAACATTTGATATATACTTTTGCTTAACTAAAACCGCATACATTTAACAGTAGGTTTGATGGGCCTCCTAAAAAACCACGTGACCCTCGTCTTCTCTCCTGGTTCAGCAGAGGAAACACAACTGAACAGAATGTTTTTACTCAGAGCTGCTGCTCTGTGCTGCCTGTGTTCAGGTGAGTGTTTCTAGTTAGTCAGGAGCCAAAGAAATTCACCTGGATCAAAAAAAAAATCTTCATCTGTCTGTTTACAGCATTGGCCGCCATGGCAGCAGAATTTATTCAGAAAGATGTGACATTGACTAGGACAGAGAGTGAACCAGTCACTATTTTTTGCACTGGTTTCGAAATATGTGATACAGACTATGGGCCGGACCTATCAAAGGTTTGCGTGTATAAAAACGTGAGCTATTTCACTGCGCACACTAAAAAATGTACAAACTGATCTATCAACAGCGTGCTAAAAGGATTTGGTCTTTAAAACGTGATAAATAGCGCCTCTTATCCATTTAGTACTTTTTCTGCAATGAATATGCAATATGGGGCGTTTACACGCAAAAGTGCGTCTTGTGGGAGGAGAACATGTAAATATATTAATTTAGCACTCGCAAAGTGATTTATCAAACCTGAAAGCAATTTTGCTAACGGTATCTGACTATATTTGACATGTTCCAAAAGAAGGTGCAAATGGTCTGTATGCGTAATTGCGCACACATGGCAGCGGTTATTGTCGCAAGAAGGAGACATCGAAATGAAGCAAGGAGACGCAGAGAACGCATTTTTTTCACTCCGTGTGAATATTTTTGGAATGAACGAGGAAACGATCATCAAAACATATTGTTGTGTATTAATCTGCACTAATCATAATAATAAAATAAAGCTAATGTTTTATAAGTTTAAAGTTGTTTTCACAAATACTGTTATAAGAGCCATTCAAGGCCAAGAGGAGAAAAACAGAGCAATGAGTGTGTTTAACTGTTGCACCTGGCTCTAGAGGAGTGGAATCTGCAGGAAAACGCATGGTTGAGGCCCCTTAGTGATAGGAAAGCACACTCATAAAAAATGAAATATTTGACATGTCAAGGTTGCCCAGCTCAGCAAAATTTGGCCATACAACTTGTGATAAAAAGAGTTGTTATTTTCAAGGCACACTGTGCAGTACTGGTCCCAGAAAGGGTGATGCTTTGACTGGGACACAAGGGGGAACACTAGGCCAGACTGACATGGCTTGAAGTAGGGAAAGGATTAGTTTCAACATGTTTGTGATTGAACTGTCATAAGTTTCTGATTTAAGTGCACCAGATGTCCTCATGGCCTGAGAGACTGCTCTCACAAGAATGTGATGTGGCTATGAATGTCATCGTGATTTGCAGATAAATGATAATGTGACCTTTACCAAAGACTGTTGTTTAAATATATAAAAAATATGTTCTGAAGGGGGTTTTCCATTGATAAGAAATGTATAAAAGGGAGCTGTTTTCACCATTTGTTAGCTGATGCTCACCGGTGACCAGCTCCGTGTGAATGTGCTGTTTTTGGCAATAAAGACCCTGGACTTGGACTCAGCTGCCTCTGCCTGAATTTTTAGATCTTTGTTTGAGACTTTTTCTGCTTTTTAAGAACTTTGAATTTTACAAAACTTAGCTTCAATTTTAAGTCGTCAAGAAGACAATAATAGACGACAATATCGTTTATCCAGCATTGCCATTTTGGAGCTGTTGGGGGAACTCCGAATGCTTTTGGAGACAGCCACAAGGAGGACCCACGCAATACCAGATCTCACAAAACACCTTGCAACATTGCACTATTTTGCATCTGGGTCATTCCAGCGTACGGTTTCAGCGAGAGCTGGGATCTCCCAATCTCGTTTTTCAGAAGTGCTGTCCGACGTTCTAAATGCCCTGACGCCCTACCGAAAAACCCCAACCTCCCCCCTGCGCCTGTGGAGCAACATGCCAATGCTGCGGGGATGCGTACGCGCATCTCATCCACAGTCACTTCTGGTGAGCCATTTGGTATGTGCATTTTTCTACAGGCCAAAACAAAACACCTTTTTTTTTTTTTTTTTTACTGCAGTGAAGTAGAAATTCAGCAACATACGACCTTAGGGAATAAAGGTTGCCAAAGTTTGTTGTTATATATATATATATATATATATATATATATATATATATATATATATATATATATATATATATATATATATATATATTTAGGGGTGTCAGTGTAAGATTTAAATTTCTTAATGCACTAGTTTGTACAAACTACAAACTACTTTGCTGCAAACCACAAAACGCGCAAAACCATCATTTAAATAGGGTGTCTCCAACAGTTTTGCACCTGCCACCAGTTACGCAATCACTCTTGTTAAATCACCCGCAAACCATGGTTCAGCCCCTCGCGCAAACCTCCAGTTTGCGAGCGCAAATTACTGCACGCAAAATTGGATCTTGATAAATCCGGCCCTATGTGTACTGGTACCAGAAAAAGGATAACAAAGCACTTGTAGTGATTGCCCGAGCTCATCAATCCGGTGATAAACGCTCTCCAACATTTAATCACCCTCAAACAGATATATTTAAAGTACAGAGAAGTGGCAATCTGATGATCACTGATATCACAGCTCATTCAGCCACCTACTACTGTGTCTGTCAGAAGTCTGTTTCCCACAGAGAGAAATCAGCCCTGAAACCTGAACAAAAACCACCGGATCACAGCAGGTGATAAAAGAGGCAGAGACAATTCAGCAAACATCTCGAACCAATACAACTGAAAAACAAATCTATTTCTTGTTTTTCATAGTTTCCCTATCATATTAATCAATCTTAAACTTGTTGTAATCACAAAAAAATATTTATAAGGATTTATCATTTATAATCTACAGAGAAACAGGACTACACTCAAAAACAGGCCAAGCTCCAACTGTGTCGGAATGTCCACCCTAACTACTATATAACCACTATATAGGGTACTATATATGTAGGGCCCTATATAGTGGTAATGCTAAATGTTTAGTGGATGAAAAAGTAGTGGGCTCAAAATTTATCACAATGCACCTTAAAAAGTAGTGATCATACATGGTCGCTAGACGAGCAGATATATCCCAGATTGCTTTTCAAGAGCTCTCCTCGCAAAGCATCATGGGAATTCCTGTAGCGGTGACAAATAACAAAGATGGTGCAAGCACCTTGCAGGGAGGCAGAGTTACTTAAAACTAGGTAGCAAAAAGTATTGATCATCTGTCCGAACGGTCAGTTAACTGATTTCACTATAAAGTCCACTATATAGACCCCCGCTCTATATAGTGATTGAGGGTTTTAGGGGTTAGAGGGGATGTTCTAACACCGCCAATATCTAATATCGATTGTGGTCTTTTCAAAAATCTACTGGATAAAATCAAAGCAAGAAGTTGGTTTAACTGCAGTTAACAGATTATTGTTCTATCTTCCATCAGCCATTGCTGGAAATGATCACATTTTACCATATAACAGTTTTTTTCTCCTCAAAAGGTGAAATTTGTATGACATATGCTTCAGCTTGCTACTGTCTCTTCTTCTGCTCTGTTAACCACACAGTGCAACAAAACAACTAAAATACTAAACATTATTTTTCTGTTTTATTGAGTTACAAAACAAATAGGCAATAAAAGCAGGAAAAATAAATATTACAATGCGAAAGAAAATGAAAGGGCCAAAGGTGGTACCAAGCATGCACCCAGTTAACATTTTTTACACTCCATATGTCAAAGTTCATTAAAAATATATTTTAAGTATCGCTGTATATATACAGATTCTACAAAACTTTGAAGTTTATTTTTTTTATTTGACAGGCGACATTTTTGTCCATAGCAAGGGGCGATAGAAGCCTGTTTAAAAACCATGTGACCCTTGTCTGATCTAGCAGCTCGTCTTTGTTGGTCCAAGCGGAATCAGAGCGTCACTTCACTCCAGGTTCACCAGAAGAAACAGCACTGACAAAATGCTTTTCCTCCCAACTGCTGCTCTGTGCTGCCTGTGTTCAGGTGAGTGTTTCCAGCCAATCAGGAGGCAACGAAACTCACCTGGAACATCTTCTTATAACTGGCAATTAAAATTCAAGATGTCTGTACCATCAGTAAATAGTACAGAAATCATGTCAATAACTTGTTTTTGAAATTAAGCAGCATTATTATTAATAGTTTTTCCTTTAGGAAAGTTTTTGTCTATGTCTATTCAAGTTGTTAACTGAAAGAGATCTGCTTTTTTTAGGCAATTGGTCGCTGCTCTATTAGTAATCAGAGACTACAACAATTTAAACAGAAGGGCTGCTCTATCACAATATTATGTTTAATAAATTATGCAAACTCTACCATCTACTGGAATTAACATAGAATACATGAAAAAATCAGTAAACATAAAAGAGTTTCAATGAGTTATTGAGATAGAGTGAGATAATGTTCAGTCTATTAACTCAACTTGATTAGCAGGGCGATTTACCATCAGACAAAACTAGGCAGTTGCCTGGTGTATACCTGTAAACTCCTTTTACATGCATGGTTAATACAGCCATTTTGTGCGCATTAATCTTTTTTTTTTTTTTTTGATAAAATCCTCTTGCTAAAAAAAAGTAGGAATGCTTATAACATTAAGTTTGTCTCTTTGATCATTCCATTTGTTGCACATGTGCAGAAAGGTTAAAACAGACCGCAGACAATCTGAGCAAATTAAATAGAAGAGAAAAGAAAGGTAAAAAGAAGCTATACTAACGGTGCTGAAAAGAGGCGAAATAAGGGGAAAAGTAGAAAGCTGCTCTCAAAGTTACGGAAAGGAACTGATTTCGGCTTTTTCACTGCGGCAGTGGCTAGCACCAGGGACTTTAACACCTGTTGGGGAGGGTGGAGATGAACAACTAGGGAGTATTAAACCATTGAAGGGGACAGCCCCCCTATATTAATAAGTATTTATTTATCCCATTAAAGATGGGTCAATTTTAAGTTTCAAATTCCATTTTATTTTCTACAAACGACAAGAAATACATTTTGTTTTTTCATGTTGAATTTAAGGAAAACCTCAGGCTTTGGGGTGTCCTTTCTAAAATCACCATAGGTTTTACAAGTAATTTTGGACTTTTAGTCCTTAAATGATTAAGTTATGCATTAAAAAAACCTAAGGAAGTTATACAAACTTCTCTGCAGTACAGCTTTGTATTAACATTGCTTTAATGTGAGTTATTGTGTAGAGCTGCGGGTGTTAAGTGTCGAGTTAATTATAAATTAATTGATTTACTGTATCGTAATTTAAGCAACTGTTATAGTTGTAGCATCACTGGTCTTTCCTGTGTAATGCATCTTATTTTTGTTTTGTCATAATTCATTAACTTGCTGAAGATTATTTTTTGAAAGAGTTCACACTCAAGAACTGTCACTCCTGAAAAGAAAGACTGGTTCAGTTTATCACAAATGCTCAACATTGAATCGTCATTTTGGGGGTACAACTTTTCCACTGAGCATGAAGGTGTTGAAATGTGTAATTCAATTCAATTCAATTCAGTTTATTTATATAGCGCCAAATTCACAACACATGTCATCTCAAGGCACTTTACAGTTCAACCAGATCATACAGTCAGTTAACTGACTGTAACCGTAATATATACATAGGTTTAGTAGTGGAGCAGAAAGTGCAGTATTTTTATCTGTTTTACAGTGATGTAGACAAAATCAAAATAGCATGAAATCCTCACATTTCTACTTTAGCGGTTCCGTTAATATACTTAAATTTAACCACTGTGTAAAAGCCTTATACTGTGTTTTATGTGTATTTGTTCTCAGAATGAGACAGCGATGGGCTAAGACAGAGAGTGCCAAAATCAAATCGAGCACGCTGCTCAATAGTACGGAGAAGCTGACTCCAAGTGAAGGACAGGATCTTTCCAACAAATGGAGATTGACAAAATTTACTTTCAGCTATTATTCAATTTAAATGAAGAATTGAGAACAGAGAAGCAGACCATGGCTTGTCTACAGTGAAAAGAAGGACTGTGTTATTTGCTTTTGCTGATGGCTTTGTGGAAACATAGGAAGGAGCAATAAGCTAAGTGGTGGTGGGCTCAGTGAGGGACAAAATGTAGAACAAATAAGGTATGTCTATTCTATTAAAAGAAAAGAGATACATTCTTTTAATAGAATAGGGCTCCTACCTCCATGGTCAGGAGACCAAAGAGGTGACAATTTCCCACATCTCCTTAGCTGACATGTGCACCCGAACCAAATTGACCATCTTAGAAAACCTGTATGCGATTGTCAGAATAACTGTGTTGAATTCTGAGTCGGGTAAACAGGTGATGCCGTTCCTGATCTCCCCCCATCATAGTTCCTCTCTGCATTTGTAAGTCCCTTAGAGAAAAAAGAACAGGGGTGAATCTGTCCATATTTGGCTTTTTGACTGAGGCCTCCCTGATGAACTGTCTATCTGAATCGGCAGAAACCAGAATAGGTGCAGAAGTGAATACGTTCTTCAGTTTTTGAAAGGCTCTATCAGCCTTTTCGTTCTAACAGAACATGACCTTAGTTGAGGTGAGGGCCTGAATCTGTAGAAATTAGCAAACATCAAAAATTGCTTGATCATACCAATCTGATTCACTTTTCTTGGCTTTTACAAAAAGCTAACTCTGCAGGATGTGCAACAAAACAGAACTGACATGTTTTTTGTGGGACTCCAGATCCCGAGAATAAATAATAATGTCATCCAGATAAACAAATACAAACTGTAGACGAAGGAAGACAGGATAATACAGAGGGCGAAGCCAAAGCTGGTGTCGAGGATGTGCTCAGTAGCTCCTTATTGCCTACCTCTGCTGCCATCTGTTACCTGTCTCTGCCTTCTGATATCGGTATGTAAACTGATTTAACTGCACTTTTAGCATTTTACATCTCTTTTCCTTGTCACTGTTTTATGGTTTACTGAGTTACTAAAAAGAAAGCAAGACATTATTAGATAAAAGGGAAGCAAATCTATTTGTTGTTGTTGTGCACAATTACCAGAAGATGATGAATACATAAAATATTCATACTAATAGAGTATGAATAATATTCTTTGTCTCTGTACATAAAAGTTAGGAGTCGTGGATCCGGCTGTTTAAAATATATTTTTCTCCATCAATTTAGTAAATTAGACTGCGGCTTTCAGCAGTTACTAATCACCAACTAAACTAATTTGTCTCTGTTTATGTGGATGTTACTTAAAGAAGAGTGAAACCAGCCTGAGTGAAAAATCGTCTTCAAACCCACATTGGTTTTTCAGTCTGCTTAGTGAGTTAGCATTCAGTTAAAATTCTTAAAACCATCAGCAGTTTATGGAAGTAAATCCATAGCAGTTTAATAAAAAAAAATCTTTCAAATAAAACACAAGTATCTATCCTACCTAGTTCACCCAAGCAGAGCACTTATTAAGCATCAGATGGAAAGGGGGAAGGATGGATGCTACTGTTTTGGCTCGGTGGAATGAAAGGGACTTTCTGGTCGTCTCGAATCCCGTCTCCGGTCCAATCTGTTTGTTCAACAGGAGCTCTTTTGGAGACTTGGATTAATCCGATGCAATAACCTGAGGCCACTTTGCAGGGGTTAATTTAATAATTCATGATAACCCCCGGCGTCTCTCTTTGGCTGCGGCGTTTAGCTGGCAGCAGAGGCCCTCATGTAGCAGCGGAGGCAGTGGCTCTCAGGGAGGCAGGACTAGTACAGCACGGGTCAGCGGCTTCTAACGGCTCCTTGGCAAACAGCAATTGGGCCTTGCTATTGCTCATTCAGCAGTTAGATTTAGAATAGAATAGAAAATAGAAAATCCCTTCATTGTCCCATATTGGGGAAATTGTGGATCACAGCTGGATTATCTCTCCTGTTTTGCAGCAGGCAGTTAAGAAAGCACTGCGTTTAACTCGGTTTAAATTACAGGAAAAGGACTACAGTCAGCTACTTCAGAGTCACGGGAAAGAAAGAAAGAAGAAGGATAGAAAAATTTTAATTTATCTCACAAAGGAGAAACAAAATCTCTTTATTTAACCCATCCCCTCTGAAGACCAGTGGGCTGCCACTGTGCAGCGCCCAGGGAGAAATGTCGGGTATCATCAGAGACCTTGAGTTGCTGTGGGGGATCGAACTGGGTACTTGCAACCTTCTTAGACCCCAAGTGCACTGCTCTAACCACTAGTCAAAAGTCCCCAGGAGTCACTGCAACCAGCTTCTAATGGATTGTAGGAAAGGTAGTCTGTCTCGGTTCCGGAAGCACAGATCTTTCCCGAGGGATTTGGTAGCTGATTATTGTAGCTTTCGGCTGAGAAGCGTTTAGTTTAGCCTTTTGCAGCTGTGGGCCACTGGCAACAAGAAGTTGAATGGTAAGTACTTCACTCTAAAATACTATTGTTATGTTAAACTGAAAATATATGAAAGTGCGTGGCAGCACCATGCTCTTACTTTGAGCTACTGGCAGGGTGCCATGGTTACAGGTATCCAAATGTTGAGGTGCGCTCTGGGGTCGTGGGGAAAAAGTTCCTCATGAGCGGACAAATCCAAAATGTGTTTCTGTGCCATACTTACTCCTCATTTCTTTTATTAGACTATGTAAATTTACTAGTCTGCTGCCGCAGCGGGATACTTCTTTCGCCCACCACTAGCTTGCCTGAGGCTGCCATGACAATGTAACTTCTGTGAACTTGACAACCAACCCGAAATGTGCCCCATACATACACACTTCATCATTTCATCATTGTTCACCTTAACTACACATGGATATACTTTAGTATATTCTGCTGTAAAATGAATCTTATCGGCCTACCTTGAGCTTCACAGCCCCCCTCCTCACCCAAACTCTCTCCATTCATCTCCTGGTCATAATCTTTACTCACTGTAGCAGCGGCACTGTCCACCTCTCTCTCTTTGGTTCTTTGAAAGAACGTATTTATTTTGGGAAGTTTTGTGTTTTGTTTCTTTTCTGGAATCCGCTTACGTACCTCATTTTGGTATCCATTGTCGCTAACACATTGTACGTAACGTTTATGGTTTTAATCGACGCTCTGGATTACCCATAATTCCAAGTCGTAGTGTAAAAAATAAAATACTCAAATACATCATTCTTTTAAGATCTTTATTGTGGTTTGAAACATATTATATCAGTGTATTTTTTACCACCCGTCTAACGAACTATACACAGTTATTTAGATAGTATTTAAAAGTACCACTGTCTGCTTTGCAACTGGTCTACCATGTGTTAGGGTATAAGTAAGATCCAGTCAGTCAACCTAGTATCAGGTGGGTTTAAGATGAATTTTTTGCACCATTACATCTGCAAAGAGACGTCCTAGTCCACAATTGCGTGGGGGCCAACCAGGTGTCAGTGACAGGGCCTCTAAGAGGTCGGGGGCCCCTAAGCAGCTGCAGTTTCTGCTTACCGATAGTTATGCCATTGATTAGGTCTCAAAATAATTGAATAAACATTCCACATATATGTAATGGTAAAATAAGAAAATAATAAGAAATGTATAAATTGTGCAAAGTGTTTAAACATTTTCTTTAAATCTCCCTCTTGCCACTAGAGGTGCTGCTGCAGCGCACTTCCTGTGGCCATTCAACAGAGGTCCTCCTAAAGTTGTAATTTTCTTGAATATAAGCCTAAGACACTGACAAGATGAGGTTGAAGCCTGAACCACGACAGAAATCCAATTCAATTCAGTTCATTTATATAGCGCCAAATTCACAACACATGTCATCTCAAGGCACTTTACAGTTCAACCAGATCATACAGTCAAATTGATACAAAGTTTTATATCTAAGGAAAACCAGTTGATCGCATCGACTCATTGACTCAAATACAATCCCTCACACTAAGCATGCTTGTAGCGACAGTGGAGAGGAAAAACTCCCTTTTAACAGGAAGAAACCTCCAGCAGAACCAGGCTCAGTGTGAGCGGCCATCTGCTGAGGCCGACTGGGGTTCAAGGAGACGGAAGCAGGGACACAAAAAGCAACTGTAAAAGGCGGCACCGTCCAGGAAACACACAGCCAGGCAGACGAGCTCCAAGCCAGCTCCCATGCCAGAGGACGAAGAGAGCACATCCACCCAGTCACAGGACCACACTGGAAAACAGGCCGATCTCCAACATCTATAAACAAGGGTGTTGATGGAAGCAGCACAGCTGATGTTTCTTTCCAGGATGACGTCAGAGCCAAACAGGAACAGACGAGGCAAAGCTACTCTGAGGAAAAGCAGATAGAGCAGAACGTTAGAGATTGAACTAACAGATTCTGCAGAATAGGAGAACAGAGAGAGAATGAAGCAGAATGATGAAATGGGGGTCCCTATGTCCTCCAGAAGTCTAAGCCTATAGCAGCATAACTATAGAGATAGCTCAGGATAACCTGAGCCACCCTAACTATAAGCTTTATCAAAAAGGAAAGTTTTAAGCCTAGTCTTAAAAGTAGACAGGGTGTCTGCCTCACGGACTAAAATTGGTAGTTGGTTCCACAGGAGAGGAGTCTGATAACTAAAAGATCTGCCTCCCATTCTATTTTTAGAAATTCTAGGAACCACTAGTAAACCTGCAGATTGAGAGCGAAGTGCTCTGTTAGGAACATAAGGAACAATCAGATCTGTGATATAAGATGGAGCTTGGCTATTTAAGGCTTTATATGTGAGAAGGAGGATTTTAAATTCAATTCTTGATTGAACAGGAAGCCAATGAAGAGAAGCCAGGATAGGAGAGATGTGATCTCTCTTTTTAATTTTCATCAGAACTCTGGCTGCAGCATTTTGGATCAGCTGAAGGCTTTTAACTACAGTTTGTGGACTTCCTGATAGTAAAGAATTACAATAGTCCAGCCTTGAAGTAACAAATGCATGGACTAGTTTCTCAGCATAACCCCTGGACAGGAGATTTCTAATTTTTGCAATGTTCCTCAGATGAAAGAAGGAAATTCTAGAAACCTCTTTGATATGGGATTTAAATGACAGGTCCTGATCAAAAATAACACCAAGATTTTTTACTTTATTATCTGAAATCAGTTTAATCCCATCCAAATGAAGTGACTGGCTAATCAGCTTCTTTTTCAGAGACTCTGGTCCAAAGACTATAACCTCTGTTTTGTCTGCATTCAGAAGCAGAAAGTTAAGAGTCATCCAGGTTTTTATGTCTTCAAGACATGCCTGTAATTTATGTAATGGGTTAGCTTCATCTGGATTATAGACGGATATTGCTGGGTATCATCAGCATAACAGTGAAAATTAATCCCATGCTGTCTAATAATTCTACCAATTGGGAGCATGTATAAAGTAAAGAGAATTGGTCCTAGCACTGATCCCTGTGGTACTCCACAGGTAACCTTTGAGCATGTTGAAGATCTATTATTAACATGAACAAACTGAATTCGATCAGATAGATAAGATTTAAACCAGTCTAGTGCTGTTCCTTTAATTCCAACAAAATATTCAAGTCTTTCTAAAAGAATATTATGGTCAACTGTATCAAATGCAGCACTAAGATCCAACAGGACGAGCACAGATACAAGTCCATTATCTGAGGCCATGAGAATATCATTAGTGACTTTCACCAGAGCTGTCTCAGTGCTATGATGAGCTCTAAAGCCAGACTGAAACTCTTCAAAAAGTTCATTATGGTGTAAGTGATCGCAAACTTGTTTGGCAACTACTTTCTCAAGAATTTTGGATAAGAAAGGAAGATTGGATATAGGTCTATAATTAACCAAGTCATCTTGGTCAAGAGATGGTTTCTTAAGCAGAGGTTTAATTACAGCAACCTTAAAAGCTTTAGGTACATATCCCTGTAACAGAGATAGATTAATCACATCTAAAATGGAGGAGGAGATCAAAGGGAATACCTCCTTAAATAACCTGGTTGGAACTGGATCTAACATACAAGTTGAAGGCTTAGATGAAGACAATAATTTTGCTAATTCAGAAAGTTCAACTGGATCAAAGCAGTCTAAACCCTGTTCAGATTCCATGACTACCTCAGGTACAATCGCGGATAGAGGAGTGCTTATGATCTTATTTTTAATAAGATCAATCTTATTTATAAAGAATCCCATAAAATCATTGCTGCTAAGAGAAGGTGGGATGGACTGTTCAACAGAGCTATGGCTCTGGGTGAGTTTGGCAACTGTATTAAAAAGAAATCTAGGATTATTCTTATTCTCCTCTATTAATGAGGAGAAGTATGCTGCTCTTGCTTTACAAAGGGTCCTCTTATACAGCAGTAAACCATTTTTCCAGACTAGGAAGGACTCCCGCAGGCCTGTGGAGCGATATTTTCTCTCCAGTTTCCTAGCATTTTGCTTCAAAGTACGCAGCTCTGCATTAAACCAAGGAGCAAACTTTCTATTTTTAAAGGTTTTCATTTTCAAAGGAGCTGCGTTGTCTAAGGCAGTACGCAGAGAACTAGCAACCCCATCAACAAAATCATCAACCTGTGAAGGGGAATAAGCTATGCTTTTGCACTCTGCAGCACTGCTCAGCGACACAGAGGAGAGAGAAAGTGAAGCAGATTCTTTAAAATTTATAACTGCACTATCTGATAAAGATCTACTAAAATTGAACCTTCTTTTGGGGGAGGAGAACTCTGTTAAAGTAATCCTGAAGGTTATTAGAAAGTGGTCAGAGAGGACAGGGTTGTGAGGAAATACTGTTATTTCTACACATTCTATGCCGTATGTCAGCACAAGATCCAAAGTATGAAGATGAGAATGTGTGGGACTCTACTCTAACGCGTTCACAGCAGTGGCTGATGAGAGCTTTGAGGGGCTTTTAGAAACCACGTGGCCCTAATCTGATCTAGCAGCTTCTCCTTGTTTTTTCTCAGCGGAATCAGAGTGCCACTTCTCTCTAGGTTCACTAGAGGAAACAGCACTGAACAAAATGCTTTTCCTTCCAGTTGCTGCTCTGTGTTGCCTCTATCCAGGTAAGTGTTTCCAGCCAATCAGGATAAAATTCACCTGGAACAAACAAAAACCTCTCCTTCATCTGTCTGTGTCTCTACAGCCCTGGCTTCCAAGGCAGCAATGCTGTTTCAGGAACCTCTGACAGTGACAAAGACATTAGGTCAAGGAGCTTCCATTGAGTGCACTGGTTATGAAATATGTGATACAAAGTTTGTTTACTGGTATCAGAAAAAGGATCAAGAAACCTTTGTACGGATTCTTCGATTTGATCTGAATGAAGAACAACCTAAATACTATGGTGCTTTTACAGGCAAAACATTTTCAGCTCTTAGAAAGAAAGGCGTTGAACTGATAATCGCCGGTGCAGCCGAGGCTCATTCAGCCACCTACTACTGTGTCTGTTGTAGTAAATTAATGCTGCACCAATGATTAGACTATAATGGATAAATGTTTTACAATAAATACATTTATGTTATAAAGGCCAAAGAGTCCAAAAAGTGTGTGCTCCAATATGGATGAAAATAGAGCTGTGTGTGTAAGGCCTTCTGCAGCTGAGCCCTTTGAAGTTTGGTATGAAGATCAGGAGAGGAAAGGACAGGTATTGGAAGGGGGACAAAGGTATTGGACTGGATCCAAAGCTTTGATGCTGTAAGGTTGCAAAGATGAGGCCTTTTGATGATGAAGTCATACACATTAAGAATGTATTATTTTGACATATCAAGGTTGCACCACAAAGCTGAGTTAAAGTATGATATATTGTGTTTTTTGCATATCAAGGTAATACTACAAAAGTATACCGCACTGTGTTTTAATGAAATTTTGAGCATCAAAAGTTATGCTGAATGATTTAATGAAATGTTATGAAACATAAGTCACACTGAATGAAACGTTGTTTTGACAAGGTTATGATGAGTTTTTAATGTAACTGCAATGAATGTCACCATGACCTGCAAGAGATGTCACCATGACCTGTAAAGAAAGGCTTTGATAAGATCAAAGAAAGGCTGTGATTAAAATATATAAAAAAATATGTTTTGGGGTGGGTTTTCCACCGGTAAGATGAAAGAAATTGGAAATACCCGTGGAAAATAGTACCTAAGATTATGCAAAATAGGAGGAGCTTGGGGAGGAGCCCCAAGCCCCAGGAGTGAATATAAGCGGGACTGTTTCTGTTTGTAAGTCAGATGTTTACCGGTGTGCATCTCGGGTGGTTGGCCTGTATTTTGCAATAAACCACTCTGGACCTGGACCCAGCTGCCTCTGCCTGATTTTTGATAATTGTTTGAAGATTTTTCAACTGTTTTTTAAGAACTTTTTTTATAAGACTTAGCTTAAATTTTAAGTCGTTGGGAGGACATTTCCATGACACTGTGAGAAGTCTGTTTCCCACAGAGGGAAATCAGCCCTGAAACCTGAACAAAAACCACCGGAGCACAGCAGATGGTAAATGAGGCAGAGAACGTTCAGGACACACAAGAGACATCTCAACCCACTTATTAAATTCAATTCAGTTTACTGATATGGCGCCAATTTACAACACGTGGAGGCATTTGCTTGTAAACTTATGATTTCTATAAAGTTTCAACAAAGAAATTTTACAATTATATTATTGACCATAAAGAAAGTAGCAAATGTCTTCTCTGTTTCATCAATTTCTATAAAACATTGATCCACCTGAACAAAATTTAACATGTTATTACTTTTTGAAATGATTGCTAGCAGCTCCAGATAACATCATAGATAAATCAGCAGTAGAGTATTGTCTGTAGGTCAATCATAAAAATCTATCATCAGATTTTGGTTTTAAGGACCTCTTACATTTGAAGCCTATAATTGCTAATGACAGCATGTGCATTTGCGCACATGCTGTCATAAGCGCGCAATCAGCTGATTGGTCCATGTGTGAGCTGACAGTCCTCTTGACTGGAAGTTCAGAACTTTTAAGAGCATCTTTTGTTCTCTTTGTGTAAAAGGAAAGGGGGATGGTTTATAATGGTTCATCCAATTGATTTGGGCTCCATTGTGGCAATATATCCCAACAAGAGGTTGGCAAACAAATAAAAAACAAAAATTTGGAAAGGCATTTCCAGGGAAGGCTAAATATGCAGCTAACCAACAAGCTTGGAGGGAGTGAAAAAGTGTGATTGCAGAACTTCTCGATAAATTAGAGGAGCGCAAAGATAGATTTAAGAAGTGGATTGCATCTCCACACTTCACTGTTTCAAGGATGGAAAACCGTCCACAGATGAAACAGGTAACACTCTGATGCAAATATGAGAATGTTCTTTCTTTTTTCCCCAAATCCTAAAATAAATCCCACCAATGAACGCTGGTGATGGAGGATGTGAGATTTCAGGGTTAGAGAGCTCTGCTCGGATGGATGTCAGTTCCTGCTTGGTTCGTCAGGACTCAATCAGCTCCGCTCAACAGAAAGACATCCACCATAGAAAGATTCTTTTATCGTGTTTCTATAATTTCATCAATGCACCAAAACTGCGCAGTGAGAGCGTTCACTGCTCCTCCTGCACCTCATGCTGCTATGTGACATTTGCCTCAGGATAAACATTTAATCATGAATGCTTATTATATACTTAAGCCCACATAGTCCTTTTCTATAGTGGGATAATACACTTAGAGCCCGTGTTGCCATACAAGGCATATATAAGACTTTTACATTTTTGCGGCTCCAGACAGATTAGTTTTTTTGGTCCAATATGGCTCTTTGAGCAGTTTGGGTTGCTGACCCTTGTATTAGCAGATAGTGAGTTAGTGTGGGGTTAGCGGTTTTGCTCAGAGACCCAGAGTGACTGTGGAGGATCAAACTCGGTACTTGCAACCTTCTCAGAGCACAAGCTCTCTGCTCTAACCACTAGTCCAAAATCCCTGGGAGTCACTGCAATCAGCTTCTTCTGGATCGTAAGAAAGGAAGTCTGTATTAAGAGTGTTGCTATATATTCGAACAGGTCCAGGCTTCCCTGGCTTTCACCCCCTCTTACCAGACATCCCAAGTCTAGCCGGAAGTTCCAGGAGTCTCCCTGATATAGACAGTTGTTAACGGATGCCCTCGAGTTGGATTAATTATCCTGGATTTTACACTCTGTGAGGTGGTGTTTTTTAATGCGAGTGAGAGCGGGCAGGCAATAATTCATATATCATGTGCGGATTAGAACTACTTCGATTGCTCAGACAACAAGAGAGCGCGGGGTTGAGGAGGAGGTTGCTGGTGAAACCTGTGCAACATATGTGTCTAAAGCGATGCTCTGTTCAGTGAGCGTTCCAGGCGACTGGTTGTCAGAGGGCTGATTGGATCAGTCCGATAAGTTTCTGGTTACTCTCTGGCAGTCACCTAGTTACCACCAAGTCACAAAGCTGTGCATCCTGTTAAACGGCAGAGGTTGAATCCTCGAGTGAAAAAAATTAAAATATAGGACTAATTTTACAGCAGAATATACTAAAGTTTATCCACGTCTAGTGAAGGTGAGGAACAGTGGTGGATCTAGACCAAATTTACCAGGGGGCCAGGAAGGGGGTAGCATGATTTCATAGGGGCATGAACCTGAGTCACTGTGTTTATGTCACACTCTTTTAGTTCCAAAATCCTTTTATGCAAACCACAAGGAAATAATTATTTAAGCATTATTGAACAGTTCTCCACATCCATTACACATAGAACAAAAGATCAAAATAACACTCTAAAATTATGGCTATGTTAAACTGAATCAATATGTTAGTGCATGGCAGCACCATGCTCTTATTTTGAGCTACAGGCAGGGTACCATGGTTCCAAGTGCCCAAATGTTGAGGTGCGCTCTGGGGTCGTGGAGGTAAAGTCCCTTATGAGCGGCCAAATCCAAAATGCGTTTCTGTGCCATATTTACGGGATAACTCTTTACTCGCCGACCACTAGCTTGCTTAATGTTGCAATTACAATGTGAACCTGCGTTGATTAGGTCTCAAAATAATTAAATAAAAATCCAAATACACCTAACAGTAAAATAAGAAAAGTCTAAATCATTTCCCAAAATATTCAGAAGAATTCTATAAATTATGCAAAGTATTTTTTATACATTTTCTTTAAATCTCCCTCTTCAATTCAATTCAATTCAGTTTATTTATATAGCGCCAAATTCACAACACATGTCATCTCAAGGCACTTTATAGTTAGGAGACAGAAGCAGAGATACAAAAAGCAGCTGTAAAAGGCGGCCCCGTCCAGGAAACACACAGCCAGGCAGACGAGCTCCAAGGCAGCTCCCATGCCAGAGGACGAAGAGAGCATATCCACTCAGTCACGGTCAGAGAAACAGGACCACACTGGAAAACAGGCCGATCTCCAACATCTATAAACAAGGGTGTTGATGGCAGCAGCACAGCTGATGTTTCTTTCCAGGATGACGTCACAGCCAAACAGGAACAGACGAGGCAAAGCTACTCTGAGGAAAAGCAGAGAGAGCTTGCCACTAGAGGTGCTGCTGCAGCCCCACTTCCTGTGGCCATTCAACACAGGTCCTCCTAAAGTTGTAATTTCTTTAATATAAGCCTAAGCCAGACACTGACAAGATGAGCTTGAAGCCTGAACCACGACAGAAAGACTCTGATGCGTTCACAGCAGTGGCTGATGAGAGCTTTGAGGGGCTGTTAGAAACCACGTGGCCCTCATCTGATCTAGCAGCTCGTCCGTGCAGCTCATCCGTGTTTGGTCTCAGCTGAATCAGAGTGCCACTTCTCTCAAGATTCAGCAGAGAAAACAGCACTGAACAGAATGCTTTTCCTCCCAATTGCTGCTCTGTGTTGCCTCTATCCAGGTGAGTGTTTTCAGCCAATCAGGAGCCGATAAAATTCACCTGGAACAAACAAAAACCTCTCCTTCATCTGTCTGTGTCTCTACAGCCCTGGCTTCCAAGGCAGCACGGCTGTATCAGGAACCTCTGACAGTGACAAAGACAGCAGGTCAAGGAGCTTCCATTGAGTGCACTGGTTATGAAATATGTAATACAGAGTTTGTTTACTGGTATCAGAAAAAGGATCCAGAAACCTTTGTACGGATTCTTCGATTTGATCTTAATAAAGAAAAATGTCAATACTTTGGTGCCTTTAAAAGCGAAACATTTTCAGCTCTTAAAAAGAAAGGCGTTGAACTGATAATCACCGGTGCAACCAAGGCTCATTCAGCCACCTACTACTGTGTCTGTCAGAAGTCTGTTTCCCACAGAGGGAAATCAGCCCTGAAACCTGAACAAAAACCACCGGAGCACAGCAGATGATAAATGAGGCAGAGAACGTTCAGGACACATGAGAGATTGTGAGGAAGTATTTGAACACGCTGTTAATTTGCAAGTTCTCCCATTTAGAAATCACGGATGGGTCTAAAATTGTCATCGTAGGTGCATGCCCACTGTGAGAGATATAATCTAAAAACAAAAATCCCGAAATCACAATATATTTTAAACTATTTTTTGAAAGTATGTTGGATCTGCAACACTAATTGCAGATCCAACATACATCAATAAATGTTTGTGTGAATCACACTGATCTGTCTGCTTCGACTTCTGATTCCTTAGTTCTGAGCCTTGAAAGCTCCTATTGTTGCTCTTTGATTGACAACCAAAACATAGTCTTTCAGTTTCAATTTAATCTGGAATTGCTTTTTCAATTTACTTCCTGCATTTCTGGAAAGCGTCTTCTTACAGAAGTTATGACTGTCTTTTCATTTGAACTTGTAGTTTGTGTCTTCGCTTCAAAGCTTTGATTTCTGTAAACTTTTATTTTTAGCCTCACTTTGTTTCAGTGAGTGCAACGATGTGACAGGGTTGCAGGCCAACTGCCTGGGGAACTGGTTACTCTCTCTTGGACTTTCGATTCCATCTTTCCATTAACCTGCAGAGATGGCAAAAGTACTCACTTTCCGTACTTGAGTAAAAGTACAGATACTTGTGTTAAAAAATACTCTGGTAAAAGTAGAATTACTGATTAAACTTCTTTACTCAAGTAAAAGTAACAAAGTACAGGCTTGTAAATTTACTTAAAGTATAAAAGTAAAAGTAGAAACCACTTTTTTCATGCAGTTGCCTACATTTTAAATGGATGTCTGCCAATAGGACTAAAACATTATATATATATATATATATATATATATATATATATATATATATATATATATATATATATATATATATATATATATATATGACTATCTGACAGAGACTGGGACTCCAGGTTAATAAGATTCTGACTCATTAGCAATATATAAATTCATTTGTGATTTTGTGAGAATTCACAGGCCCAGTTTCTCTTTTATAATCTTGCCATTAACATTTGGATTCTGCATGTATATGTGCGTGTTCAAATATGGCAACAAGAACAAGAAAAAAAAAGGATAATATATGACTTACTTAACAGATATTAATGAAGTTCCCCATACTTGTAGAGTTGCAACTAACAGATGGCAGCAGTGTATTCGAAATGAACTGACAGCTAGTAAAGCTTTGAACATAGAGTGCTAATAAAGGGTCCATTTTTACAATTTAAGTGCTATAAAAGTTGGAGAAATTACAAATTCAATGTGCATTGTATTACTTTTTTTTATTAATATGAAAAATAGACAATAGACATCCAGCCAAAGAAAGTGATGTATGCCTACAAATCTGTTTCTGTACATGGATTTGTCCCTGAATCCCTTCAAGAACTTGGGAGCAACAAGGGTATTCAGACCTTCTATAATGCTTAATGTGTCATAACTTAATTGTGTGTAGGACAGTGGGTTTTAAAAAGTAGTTTGTAGATCCTGTATATTTGGACACAAATTACACAATTTTCTTTATAAAATAGCTGGCCAACCACCTTCATCAAACTAAGCAAAAACTCTATATTACATTGGTGAAAAGTCTGGAACAAAAAGGCTTTTCATTGAGAGCAGGAGCTAAAAGTTAAAGAAAAATGTAAGGGACATGGAGAGACAGACCGAAAGTGATCAAATGTACAGTAAGGTTGTAAAGAAGCAGCTAGCTTAACTCGGACTTTTGTATGCAGTGTTGCCAACTCAGCGACGTTGTCGCTATATTTAGCGACTTTTCAGACATCTCCAGCGACTCTTTTTCAAAAAATATGACTAGCGTCAAATCTAGCGACTTTTCTGGTGTCTGCTGTGGGGCACCTCCCCCGTCCCAACCCCGTTTTCCTGCTTCCGCAGCAGTCCCTCTCAGCGCTGCAGTCAGAGCCACAGCATGTTTACCCTCAGGTTCCAGGCTACAAATGAACCGCGCGCATGTGCAGGGATTGACGGCACAGGTTGATCACTCTGGAGTCAGCTCCCTCAGTTGCTGAACCTGCCATAGAGAGCCTTGACCAACATGACGAGTACCCACTCTTTCTGTGAGCAGGCAGGCACAGCCTGTGTGTGGAGGGAAATCTTATTAGTTTGATTAAAAAAAAATAAAAATAATTACCATTATTTGCTCACATTGTCATTGATTCTTTGTAGCCTTTTTTGTTCCATTTAGATTGTTAATGTTAATGTAATGTAAAAAAATGTATGGTTCAAAATGTTGATGTTTTACTATGATTTTTAAGCTCCTTAGTGGACCACAAGGGCAAAAAAAAAGTTTTAAAAAAAATGTATATATATATATATATTATGCAAATTAGGCAATGACGTCATTCAGTGACTTCTAGCTACTTACAGCACAGCCAATAGCTACTTTTCTAACAGAGGAGTTGGCAACACTGTTTGTATGGAGACATTATCGTTGAAGTTTTGTCAAAATCGGTATGGAGTTGCTTTTTAACATATATTACGCCGTTGAAACGTTACTACAGCACTATTATACTAAACAAAATTACTGAATTCGTTTGTAATATAAAGATAGGTTATACATGTAGATATTGTATCAGCCAGCTAGTATTAGATTTTCAAATAAAGTGAACGCTTGCTAACCTAACGTCACTTGAGTTACTTGCTAGCAAAATGCTAGAGAATCAAGTCATGGTAATTGTTAGCTAGCAGGAGGACAGATATAACTGACCATTAACGTACACTTAATGAAGACAACAAACAAAAATAGCTTTTGATAACAACAAAAATATGCATTTACCTCTATATGCTTTTTCAAATTCGATGGTGAATTCTTAAAAGCCAGCAGTTCATGGTTTTTTGGTTGGCACAATTTGCAGCACATTCGCCAGGAGTCATTCTTGATGCCTACTATGTCAAACATCTCTTTCAGATAAGGCCACGGGTGATCGGGAATGTCTTGTTGCTTTTCTGCCGAATCTCTGGGATCTCTGTTGTGTTCATTTTCAATCATCTCGTCGTCCATACTACTATGCAAACGCCACCGCCACCAAGCTGCAATGATTTGCCGCGAATGAATACCGCCGAATCTGTCGATTCATCTTGTAGTGGTGCGCCAAATGCAAGGTAGATTCCCATCCAATTAGATTGAATTTGGTATTGATCACGTGAAAAATAATAACGGTAACTCCATTGAAATGATTCAAAACTAAAGTAATGAGCCAATTTTTTAAAATGTAAGGAGTAGAAAGTACAGATATTTGTGTAAAAATGTAAGGAGTAGAAGTAAAAAGTCACCATAAAAATAAGTAGTAAAGTAAAGTAAAAATATCAGAAAAATCTACTTGAGTACAGTAACGAAGTATTTGTACTTCATTACTTCCCATCTCTGCTAACCTGTCTGGTAATCTAAAAAATTCTGTCTTCATTACACTCATTCAAGATCTCAAAGCCTTGATGTGGACCATGGCAGCTTTGCAACTACGAAGAAAGTCAACAAACTCCCTGAGCTCAAAACTATCTTTAGATCCTGTCTTAGGCCATGCTTGGAGCTTGTCTCTGTATGACTTTGCGATGGCAAATGGGTTGCCGCATCTGTCCTCCAGAACGTCCCATGCAGCCACATAGGCAGATTCACTTCCGAGTAGGAAATAGCCATTAAGGGCTTTCTTTACCTGACCACTAACATATCTATGAAGGTAGTTTAACTTCTCTTTATCTTAAATGTCCTTCTGGTTAGGTAATGTTTCAAAAGAGATTTTCAAGTCGTATTGCAATACATCAACACCAAATATTGAAGGTTCTGGGATAAGAACTGTCTTGCAACTGCCAGCACCACTCTGGTGTACTTTCCCGTGAAGAGGTAGTTACAGCTTTTGGTGCACGTGTCCGAACCAAAGGACTTGCAGGAGCAATCACTTGGTCATCTGCTACCATTTCATATCCTAGCACGTCTTTCTGCTCCTCTCCTGTAGTATGATCATACACTTGCATTCTTGCTTGCACTCTTTCTTCTAGCTTCTGCTTTTAGGTTCTGTTTCTCTAACTGTTCTGTTTTTTGTTCTCGTAGCACTTTTAGACCATCTTGGCTTGTTGCAGCATCAGCAGCAGTTTCCTGATGTTTTGCAGAAGGCGTGCTTGAATGCTCTGAGTCTCTTTTAAACGAAATGACAGAGCATGATTTAAATATGCTTGAGTTGAAGAGATAACCTGTCTCCGGCCAATCTTTGTCCTTTTCTTGTGGAATGTTTCCGTCCATCTGACTTGAGGCTGAGTGAACTATGAATTTTGAGATCTCTACACATAGATTTACTCTTCGACGGGTCTCTTGGCGTGGAATTGAGACTTTACGAAGTTCATCAGAAATGCATGGCAGATCAGCAGAAAGCCCTGTGACGTCACCAATAATATCATTAAGCAGATCTTCAGATATAGGCTCTGATGATTGCGATAATGGCTGCTTTGCAGATTTGACATGTGTTCTCCATTTGTCATAAATGTAGTTAAACCTTAAATCATGCTGCAATCTTTTTAGCTTGCCTATCTTTGCCTTTCCCAGTAAGAGTCCTGATTTTTTGATTTTGTCTCAGTTGCTTCTCTTTGTGGGATTCTTTAGGTTGATTTTTGAAATTTGTACTCTCACAAATATCATCCAGGATTTTTTAAATGGGGGTGCGCACCTAAGGGTGATCTCAGGACAACCAGAAGCTAAATGGACAAAAATACCTTCTTCACTTTTTATGGGGATGCGTGTAGTATTTTTCTTTCACTAAGAGGTGTTTTTCTAAAGTAATTTTATAGTAAGGGTGGAAGTTAAGATTGATGTTGGTAGCAGACCGATTGGTCCATTATTACTTTTTATGGCTAAAAAATTACCTTTGATCGATTATTACAACATGTGAGTTTATATTATGGGAAATAAAATGAAATTAAACTCCTCACTTGGGGGAAGGAGGAGGTGAGGGACAAGGGTCAGCCGCCCCCTCCTTGGACATATACTTTTTTCTGTGCGGCCCGGTACCAAATGACCCACGGACCGGTACCGGTCCGCGGCCCGGTGGTTGGGGACCGCTCCACTAGATGACTTATTATAAAAAAT
Source organism: Cyprinodon diabolis (assembly GCA_030533445.1). Lineage (NCBI taxonomy): Eukaryota > Metazoa > Chordata > Actinopteri > Cyprinodontiformes > Cyprinodontidae > Cyprinodon > Cyprinodon diabolis. The sequence continues at coordinate 42,921,278 of CM060067.1, read as the reverse complement.
ACATCTTAAATTAATTCTTATTAGACAATTACATGGTTAATGGCAAGTACTCATTAGCGCCTTTTTTTAAGTCAGGAGACTTGACCAAAGCGCTTTACTCTACATTCATTCACCCATTCACGCACACACTGATGGTGGCAAGCTACATTGTAGCCACTGCTGCCCTGTGCCTCACTTACAGAAGGGCGGCTGCCGTACACTGGCGCCACTGGGCCCTCTGACCACCATCAGTAGACAATGCAGGTGAAGTGTCTTGCCCAAGGACACAACGACAATGAAAGTCGCTCTACCTTAGAAAAGGAAAAGAAATTATATAATTATGCACAATAAGCATAAATGCAACAATTACAAAAACTCTAAGGTGTTTTGGTGCTTAGCCAACTAGTGATTTATAGACCAACGGAAATATTTTAAAGCCATGCCTAACTGAAAGTGTAAACTTTCAGTCATTGGATATGTTCCTACCATTCTTCCTTATTAGAAATATTTTACTGATATTATTCATATATATCAGTGTAGTCCTGTTTCTCTGACTGTGACTGCCTGGATGTGCTCTCTTCATACTTTGACACAGTAGCTGACTCAGAGCTCGGCTGCCTGGCTGTGTGTTTCCTGAACGGGACCCTCTGTGGAGCTGTTTGACACTTGCCTTTTTCATCTCTGCTTCTTTCTGTATGACTGCTTCTTTCTCCTTGAACCCCAGTCGGCCTCCACAGATGGCTGCTCAGATTGAACTTGTTCTGCTTGAGGTTTCTTCCTGTTAAAAGGGAGTTTTTCCTCTCCACTGTTGCTACAAGCAAGCTTAGTGTGAGGGATTGCCTTAGAGTCAATGAGTCGATGCAATAAACTGGTTTTCCTTAGATAGAAAATTTTGAATCAGTTTGACTGTATGGTCTGGGGAACCGTAAAGTGTCTTGAGATGACATGTGTTGTGAATTGGTGCTATAGAAATAAACTCAATTGAATTTAATTTAATATAGTATATGTTCTTTGGCGCTCTAGCCCCAGCAGAACAGTTTGATGCTGTGAATTAACATGTGCTCAGATGAATAGCTTAGCAATAGGATGAGAACAGGCTTTCACTTGGCATGCTAGGCAGACAGGCAACACAGGCAGCTGCCAGGGGAGCCATCTGCCGGACAGGACACACAATTGTAGAATATAAAAGAGATTTAAAAGTCTATATTGGATCAATTATTTAAAAATACTCAAAATTTGCCTCTGAAAGACATTAAAATAAAACCTCAACATTTAACTTTTTTCCAATGATTTGTCTGTATGACCTACAGTACTTTGACGCTTGTTTTGACTGTTTTAATGGGTGAAGCAGATGACCTTTGTCCCAACTGCTTTAACACATTTGTTGTGTGAAAACTGATTTGAACTAAAATAGTCAACAAACCAGATACAAATAAGGGCAGGGAGACAAAGAGAATTGACACACAGTAATGTTTATCCTGTGCTTCAGTCTTAAATACTTGTACTTTTTGAAGGACCTTCACTTCTATCAGAATCTTCACACAGTTCTCTTCTGTCTACAACCTTAACTTTGCAGAAAACTTGTTGCTTACATCTGGCTACACCCTGCCGCCCTCACCCTTACAGAAGCTGGATTCTACCTCCCACCTTAGCCTTAGAGGTTTTTGTATCAGGGAGTTACACCGTGGGAGGATCAGAGGATAAGAAGTATCTCATCTTTGGGACTGGAACAAAACTTATCATAACTGGTAAGAAAACTACTTTTTCATAATTTCGTCTTTCACTGAGATGCAAGTTAAGTTTTGAGAATATAAAATATGCTCACACATCCCAAAACAAAAGAAATTCTTTAATGTATAAAGTTGGATATCAGTTGTTTTCATAAAACCCTCTCAGGAGGTTTATGTTTAGCCACTTGATTCCTGGAATCAAACACAGAAGCCAAACATTCTGGACACCCAGAAAAGGTTTTCGGCTCCGTTCTTCAGTTGAATATTTCCTGAATAGTCACTTAAATCACAGGTTGTCTATCTGACAAAAGATGTTCTGTAGGTTTCATTTTAAAATAATTACGATTTCAGGGTGGCTAATATTTAACATAATCTTTACTTAAAATTAGACATTTTTGTTAAAAACTTTTAAATAAAAAAAAATCGAATCTAATTTGAATCTAAGTAAAAGTACAGTAGATAGGTTTATATACATTAATTGTCTCCATAATTAGGCTAATAATCATTTATAAAATTATCCAGCATACAACAAAAAATATGAACATATTTTTTTCTCTAAAGTAAAGCCATAAAAAAAACGTTTGTGTTCGGCAACTGACTCACCCAAAGCTGTTGTGTTTTTTTTAACCTGTTTCCTCAGGCTAATGTGATTAAAATCGTTTACCTCAAAATCCGTTTTGGTGAATTCTGTATCAATCTAACAATAAAGTAGGGATTTAAAAAATAAATCAGAGGCAGTACATCCTAGTAATATTTATTTTCATTCTGGATAATTTAACATTTTAGGCTTCTAAATTAGCACCTTACTTATTTGTGGTGGGGTTTTTTTTTTTTGTTCTTTTGTTTTTTTTGTAAAATAGCCTTTAATATTAACAATTCACAAATTTGAGTAAATAAAATACGGCAGAGTTTGTGTGGTCAAGTTTATTAAATTATATTAAATTATTATTTAGTTCCCGTTTACAGCTTTATTGTGTAATAATGAAATACTTTTCTGCCTATATGAAAATAGTTTCATTAAATCAATACAAATCACAGGAAACTTGGTACAAAGATGAAACAAAATTCAAAATATTTCCTTTTAGATTTCAATATTTTCCCTTCTATTCAATAAAATGTTTTAATAAAAAAAAAAAATCTTAGAAGCACCAGAATAAAATAAATTAAAATACAGCCAAACACCAAAATAGAGTGTGATATATGCCGTTGCAAAACATATTGTTATTTAAATAGTGATTGATTCTGGCTTTTCAACTTCAAAGGTACTCAGATAAATAGAGCACGATTAAGTAGATAAATATATATTGAAATAAATAAATTTAAATGTACCATAAAGGTACGAGAAAATAAAAAAATGGCCAATTCAATAATTAGACTTAACATTAAATCATAAAACATATGGTTTAATATTAAAATTGGCCATTAAATATTTGAAATTATTTTAAATGATGACATAAATAGCTAATTTAAAGTTTAAATGTATGTAAAGTATATTTAGATTTAAATATATATAATATATTTATTTAGTTCCCGTTTACAGCTTTATTGTGTAATAATGAAATACTTTTCTGCCTATATGAAAATAATTTAATTAAATCAATACAAATCACAGGAAACTTGGTACAAAGATAAAACAAAATTCAAAATATTTCCTTTTAGATTTCAATATTTTCCTTTCTATTCAATAAAATGTTTTAATAAAAAAAAAAGATCTTAGAAGCACCAGAATAAAATAAATTAAAATTCAGCCAAATACCAAAATAGAGTGTGATATATGCCGCTGCAGTACATATTGTTCTTTAAACGGTGATTGATTCTCGCTTTTCAACTTCAAAGATACTCAGATAAATAGAGCATGATTAAGTAGAAAAATATATATTGAAAAAAAAAATTAAATGTACCATAAAGGTACAAGAAAATAAAAAAATGGCCAATTCAATAATTAGACTTAACATGAAATCATAAAACATATGGTTTAATATTAAAATTGGCCATTAAATATTTTAAATTATTTTAAATGACATAAATAGCAAATTTAAAGTTTAAATTTATGTAAAGCATATTTATATTTAAATATATATAATATATTTGTATATGTAAATATATGTTCATTAAAAAATTCCATTTTGCTTTACAAATTAACAAACCTAACCAAAACTAGCCAATTTACTTGAAGCGTCTTATTATAATTCATTACTTTTACTGAGGAAAAGCAGTTTTATTTGTTATACTATAGGTGCTGTGGGTTTTATTAAATAGAATATGGTGCTAGAAGGATTTTAGTGAGGATTCAGTTCATAATACCTTTTAAATCTAAGTCTAAGGCTGTCTTGTATCCTTAAATTATCACGTTTCAAATTAAACCTGTACTTTCATTATTTTACTACAGTTGATGAGAAATCTTAAGTTTGATCCACCCGGTAAAAACCTTGGCCATTTGTCTTTTTTTACCTGACTGTGATAAACAACGGGCCCGTAAGTTCAGCTGCAACTGAGCCACTTGAAATTTCAAATCAGTTTTTTGTTTTCTTTATTTTCTAAAATTGCTTGGGTTCTGCAAGAGCAACTTCTAGAATGTATAACAATTAATTTCTGTAGTTGCATTTCAATTTTTTTGTATAAAAGTTGTGTAACAGGAACATTAAGCAAGAGGAGACCCTGAACAGCTTCATGTGGTGAAGATTTGGTTTATTGGCAGTATTTTAATGTGTCTTTCCTGTTGGTTATTAAATGTTGAACTCTAGATGATAAAGCCAAGCCTCCAAAGGTGAGCTTGTACTCAGTGGCGCCTGAACTCCAGCAGGAGGGGAAGCAGCCCCTACTGTGTGTCGCCTCGGGCATGTTCCCCACTGATGTCCAGTTTTCCTGGAAAAGGAAGAAGGCTGGTTCTCAGGAGGAGCCTCTCCCTGATGAAGAACAACTGGAAATCAAAGAGTCGGATCGTATCGCCTCCCTCAGGCTGGTTGATAGGGATCCTGACTCCCCCTATTATTACACCTGCAATGTAAAGCATGAACTAAAAACTGAGGACCTGGAACCAATAGGTAATGAATATTCAAAGCCTTTGATTCTATTTGGTTAAACTGTATGTTGACTGAGCAAAATACTGATAACTTTTTGTTTATGCCACAGTGATTACACAAGCGCTTCCAGCTCACACTGCTAGTTCCAGCAACTGGTACAGAGAAAGGCTGTTCTGCCTGCTGTACTCAGTGCTGATAGCCAAGAGCCTGGTTTATTTCTGTGGAATCTCCCTGTTCAGCATCTACTGAAACAGGAAAGCTTCACTCCATCAATGACTCAGCATCTGTCCTTCTGCAGCAAAAGCCTTTTTTTTCCCCAACATGAATGTAAAGCTTCCATATTTTTAGTTTTAACTGCAAACATAATCATAAATATAATAATCTTGGCAAGCTTCATTGCATTAGCAGCTTTTACATTTGGTAAATGTATGTAATACATTGAGAGATGTGGTACATTTTAAGTGAATTAAATGCTTTATTTGAAATACTGCATATTTCTGTGTTCTTTTTTCACAGGATGTCTTAAAATTGTTACGTTTCTTCTACAAACATTTTACAATTTATCTTTGTGTTTAGACTTTATTTCAAGTTTTTTTGTCTTTTTTTCTTTTGTAAAATTAGTTTTAGCTGAAAGTCTGTTTAGCAAGATTAGAGTTTGATTTTTGCTGAAGAAAAAGAGGTGAATCTCATTTAATAAAACACTGATTATCTCTTTAATCAGAACATTCTATTTAAATTTAAGTAAAATTTATAATATATATTTGGTAAAATGAACAAGTAATTAATGAAGACAAGGCATAAATGTCCCTTTATTTCCTGTTCTATATAACCCAGACATTAAGATAATTTTATTTCATAGTTTATAGATTATAAGAATATTTTGGTACAGGCTGAAATAGTTGCACAGACACAAATTCAGTATAAATATAAACTGTTAAGTAATTACAGAATTTGGCAATAGCAGTAATTGTAGACCAGTTAGAATTATTTCGCTTTGTAAATCTATAATATTGCCTGGTGTTTTTTTAAGTTAAATGATTTTTTTTTCTATTTAACCAGGGAAACATTTAATTTAGAAAAAAAATAAATTTCCAACTTATCATTTATTTGTAATCAGAATAAGATACATCAAAAACGTTAAAAAAAAAATATTTTCTGCTGTGTAACTAAATGCTAAATTAAATATTTTATTACAAGAATCTTACCAAGAAAACTTGTGGCTAAGAAGGCTAAGCCTGAACTACAGTTTTTACAACATTTTGGTCAGTTAGTGAGGCATCAGCTTTAATCGGACTCATACAATAAATGGCCTGCGTGCAAAGGAATTAATCCATATGTTCAACAACAGAACCAAATCTGGCCACAGATCAGCAGGCCCCCTCACCCCTTCCTGCAGCTGTGTGGGTTCGTGCTCTGCAGCCCCCATGCCGTTAGCTGTGGCTTTTCACTTTAAAAACACAATGACAGTTACAAGCATTGGCTTAGCTGAGACAGTAATTCCAGGAAGCACCTGTGTTCTTCATTTAACAGAAAAAAGAGCTCAGACCATGAGCATATAGCTGATCAATGAGCTTTGATTGAATTAAATACAAAAACAGTGAAGTCTCTGATCTCCATACAATCGTGATAAATTAGTGAAAAACAGAATCAAAGTTAATATATTATTTTAGCAGAAAATAAGAGCAATGAAAACATGAAATTATTAAACTATACTAATATATTCTGCAAATCATTAAATGCTTTTCTGCATTTATTGCAACACTATTTCAATAAATGTGAGAACTGCGCAGCTTCATGAAGAAACAAAGCAGCTGACTGCTTCTGTTCTTTCTGATCAGAGCAACACAGACCACACTGAGGCAAAACACACAAACCACTGACACAAACATGTCAGAGTTTGTTCTTCTGAAGACATGAGCTAGAACAGACGTCCATATTGGTTCGCCTCATTAGTTCAGTTCCTGATGGTTGAAGTCTGGATGTCAAAGTTGGGCTTTTTTTTAGTTCACTTCAAACTGGTTCTGTCTCTGTGGAAGAGATCTTCACTGGTTCCCAAGATAGTTTTCAAATTATTCAGATGTACTGTATTGCTGCCAGCTGCTGCTTCGTCTATTTAAGTCCCATAGGGCTCAGTCCTTGGCCCTATACTATTTCCACCCAGTGTCTTTTTTAGTTCACTTCAAACTGGTTCTGTCTCTGTGGAACAGATCTTCACTGGTTCCCAAGATAGTTTTCAAATTATTCAGATGTACTGTATTGCTGCCAGCTGCTGCTTCGTCTATTTAAGTCCCACAGGGCTCAGTCCTTGGCCCTATACTATTTCCACCCAGTGTCTTTTTTAGTTCACTTCAAACTGGTTCTGTCTCTGAAGAACAGATCTTCACTGGTTCCCAAGATAGTTTTCAAATTATTCAGATGTACTGTATTGCTGCCAGCTGCTGCTTCGTCTATTTAAGTCCCACAGGGCTCAGTCCTTGGCCCTATACTATTTCCACCCAGTGTCTTTTCATTGTTCCACTGATGATCTATTTGAAGGTCTTTTCAGAACTAAACATTTAACAAAGCGTTAAGGTCCTTTACATCATTGTCCTGCTATCATTAAGAGCCAGATGGCTTCTTATTTACTGGCACTAATTTCATATCATATTGAAGTCTTTTATTACAGCTCATTGATTGTTACAGAATCGTAGTCACACACACAGTCAACAAAAAGCTCTCAGACAGAACATTCCACATGGAGAGCCTCACACAGAGAAAAGCTTCAGTAACAAAAGTTTTATTGATATGAGTGAAATAGGTTCTTTGGCTCTCGGGCCTGACAGCCTTTGATGCTGTGAATTGGGATCAGTTTGGATAAATAACCATTGAAAAGGTTTATTCTTCTGTCTAATCTTCCCCTAGGGTCCCAGATGGTCCAGGTGAGCCTGATCAGAGTCTTCCAGATTTAATTTTCGGCTTAAAAATTTCAGATTGGTAGCTGAACTATTTTTCCGTCCTGTTCGTTGTGATCGCCCATTCAATGTTCTATTACTTTGAAGTCCCGTGATGTACTTTAATATACAAATATCAAATAGAAAATAAGAATGATGAAACCATAAAACACATTTGTCAGTGCTAAAATATTTGGCTGTAAATTGAAAAGACTTTGCCTGAGACTTTCAGAATGGATATGTCCACTTTTGATTTCTTGAACAATCTTCATCATAAACTCAGGTTGGGAGAATCGACATTCCTTCCCTCTCCTAAACGCTGGTGTCCCGCAGGTATAAGTGTCTGTCCCCTGTGTTTGGAAAAATCTATCTACTATCACATCCCTTCTAATATTAATTATCAGTGCTGATTTGTATTCACTTACTTTAAAAAGTATTCACTAAAAACATCTCACACCTGCAAGGCTACACTGGAAAAACCATCTAGCAATAAGTAAAAATGTCTTAAATTAAGTGTATTTACCCTTAATTTGAGTAGGGAAATGAGATGGTTTACCAAGGAATGAGTGTTTTTACTCTTAGAATAAGGAAATTAGATAACATGCACCTGAAATATGACAATGCAATTGTGTTTTCCTATTTAAAATGTAAATTGGCTTGTTCCATTGGCAAAATGTCTTATCTCCTCAATTCAAGAACAAATTCACTTATTTCAAGAAAAAATTACTTATCTAGATTTTATTTTTTTCCAGTGTACACATTTTCTGTATCAGAGGGGTTGTTTTAATACAATTAGAGAGACTGGAACAGAGGCTAGACTCCTTCGGATTCAAGGTTTTTGCAACATTTTTCTGTTTTCTTCAACTGCCTGTAACTTGTTTTGATTAACTGTATGTGGAGACCTTCATAGCTCTATGCAGGCTTTAAGTTAGTTAGAAAAAACTTGTCTAGACCAAAACAGACAGGAACATTGGCAAGAATCTGATCTTTGCTCCTTTGCAAGGATTAATAAATACTGGTAGGATGAAAACGCCAATCTCAATTTCTTGCTATTAGACTTAGACCTTTTTTTCCCCGACAGCATCCCCTCTCTGGAAAGGATCAACGTCTGCAGACCTTACCAACACCACTGTGAAATGCCACATGATACTCCCAGTGCATGGTTTTAAGCCTGCCCCTTTGCACCATATCAATAGTTTTTAGCTGCTGTATGGAGGGTCAAAACAACCTCCAGGGTGCATCATCCCAATTCTTTACTTGTGGAGGAGTGATCTCCATGAAATGAAAAAGGGAAAAAAAAAATGTTTCAGTATTAACGAAATTTATTCAAATAAAGCATAACACTTTTTTTTTTTAACAGCACACAACAGAGAATCAAATTCACCTCAGGTCTGTACCACAACTCAATGTTATCCAAAAAAAAGGGCCCCAATGTTTCCCACCTATTTATCCAAAAGCTTGTCAAGATATAGCCTGCATGTATGCAGCTTATCTATGGTTGACCAGATGCTGACTTATTCGCCAAGTCAGCATCTGGCTCTCCTCAATGTATAAAGCTCCAGCTCCTGGTTAATTAGCATTTTCCACTGACAACAGCTGCCTTACCTCTTCCATTTTCACACATGAACCATCAAAGAATGTGGACTCACCAATAAGATAAATTGATTGACTAGTGGCTAAATATTTAAAGTAATAAAAGTTAAATTGAGAACAATGTGGTTCAGTGAGAGCATTTTATTTATCATTTTAAGGTAGTGTTACATAAGCATGAGAAAATGAAGACCTATTTGACAAAAAAATAAAACTTTAAACAAAGATATTGATGAAGTAAATACTCTAAAATCTGGATTATCTTTTTTCTTTTTTTTTATATCCCGCAGCCTTTTATAAAGTCACTGAAAGGCCTTTTAAGTCAAGTCAGATTTGACTTTTAGGGCCTTCATCAACATGGTGTCTCCTAGGTACAATCATAAATAGGAGAAATGAGAAAACATTAAGCAAGCCCAAAAATGAAAATAAAAATAAAGTGAGAGAAGGATAGAGAAGGACAATTCTCTGTAACATAGATATTACAGTGATGTACACAATAGCTACTATAAGTCATAAAACACACAATACAATAAAACATGTATTTTTTTAGTATTATTTGAGTTTTTCTAGTAGGTTTAACAATTTATCTATACAATACTGTATTTTAACTTGGAGTTTTATCATTTTGAAAAAACACTTCATATTGTAGAGCTAATATTGTGATTTTATTCGGTGTATCCTGAAGTCCGTTTCACAAATCAGGTTTAATAAAAACTCAGTTTGTCAACTTTGAAATCAAGGAAAGTCTCAGTTTTCAGTTTCACAAAGAGAGTTAACTAAACCTCTGTGTCTGTTACCATAGTAACATTCTCTGAAATATTTATAGGTAGTGTTCATAGCTGTCCTTTCACATTCAAAAATGTATCTTTAAGAGCCCAAACTTTTCACCTTACAATCCGTCACATAATTCCACAACCTTATCCGTCCTCACATTTGCAGCATTGCAAAGACTTCTTTAATAGATATTTAACTAAACCTGATATCAGTGACAGCATATTGATGTGTGGGATAACAGCGTTATAGAAACCGATTGCACAGTCAAGCAGCCACTTAGTATTTACTGTGTAATGCAACACAAAATCAAGATGAGGAGGAACCCATGAAATGATGTAGAGATCCTACCTGTTTAAACAATATTTGTATACTTTATCTTCACCTGCTGAGAGGTGAACTCCTCTTCCCGTGAGATTTCACCTAAATAAAAGTACATTGATACACTACCATTCAAGCAGAAAAGTAGTTTCCCCCATGAATGTTATCGTGGTTATATCAGTCTATGGCAGGCTGTTTTGATATTCATCAGTTTGACTGAATATGTATTTCAGATATCAGAAATAAATTCCTATCTATTCAAAATGAACATTTCAGACAATTAAAATAACAGCCTTCAAATCTTAACTAAACATTCCAGATTTCTAAAAATTAATTTCAGATCTCCATATTCTTATCGTCACTCAACTAAAGCAGGTATCTTTTCCAACTTTTCTCACTCTCCTTTGCAGATGTAGCGCCGTTTCTCTTGCTTTTAAAAAATTTTTTTTATTCTGCATTTACATCTCTAACTCCAGTTCTTATGTCGTGGTAATTTGCCAAATTGGGGCTCCATTGATAATGGCCTTTCATAGTTGTTACTCATGCGGTGACTCTGAGTGAACCTTCTCAGATGTAATTCAACTAACAAAGCAGCTGTTTTGAAATTGTAAACTCAGAGATTCCAACCTTAGTCTACATCAAGTAAGAGTTAATGATCTGAAAACAATGGGAACTGCTTTGTTCCCATTGTTGTTGCAATTGTTCTGATACCACTACATTTGGTCATATATTCTACAATTCTATAATCCTACAATACCTGACTGACAGAGCATTTCAGCCTAAATCAAATAAGAAAACCTTTGGGGTCTAATAACTATGCTTAAGAATGATCAAACTAATATATAGATATTTCTTCCAATATTCTTTGCAAAACAAAAACTATAATTAAAATTTTAAAGTTCTTTAACTGTATATCTCTGTAAAGGTCCAATGGTCAAATTCGACATAAAAAGGTCTTTAACCTGTATGAATTTTCAGGTGAGCACTTAAATAGCAATTCCGAGAAAATGTTTTTCCGCATGTCTGACAAAGAAAAGGTTGCTCACCTGTGTGGGTTCTGATATGAACATTTAAATGACTCTTTTGAGAGAAACTTTTTCCACATGTCTCACAAGGAAAAGGTTTCTCACCTGTGTGGGTTCGGCTGTGAACATTTAAACTGCTAAGATCTGAAAAACTTTTTCCACATGTCTTACATGGAAACGGTTTTTCACCTGTGTGGGTTCTGATGTGAACATTTAAATGACTATTCCGAGAGAAACTTTTTCCACACGTCTTGCAAGGAAAAGGTTTCTCACCTGTATGGGTCCTGGTGTGATTATTCAAACTACCAACGTCAGTGAAACTTTTTCTGCAGGTCTTACATGAATAAGGTTTCTCACCAGAGTGAGTTCTTATGTGAACATTTAAAATACTCATCTGAGAAAAACGTTTTCCACATGTCTTACATAGATATGGTCTCTCACCTGTGTGGGTTCTCATGTGAACATTTAAAGAACTGTCATCAAAGAAACTTTTACTGCATGTCTTACATGGGAAAGATTTCTCACCTGTGTGGGTTCTCCTATGCGCTTGTAAACTACTAATATGAGAGAAACTTTTTCCACATGTCTCACATGGAAAAGGTTTCTCACCTGTGTGGGTTCTGATATGAATATTTAAAGTACTGATGTTATAGAAACCTTTGCCACATGCCTGACATGAATATGGTCTCTCTTCTGTGTGAGTTCTATAATGCTGTTTGATTGTATACTTATTCTTATAGAATTTCCCACAAATGTCGCATTTGAAAGGCCTCTTCTTTATATCAGTTTGAGACTGACTCTCCGACATTGAGCTATTTCCTCCCTGATCTTCAGTCTCAGCTAGAGGAGAGATATAAAAGGACAGCTGCTCTGTTCTCGATTCTCTTTCAGTTATTTCCTGAACACCAAAAGTTTGAATCAACCTGTTGGACTTCTGCACAAACTGTGCTTCCTTACAGCTTTGTAAATCATTTGCGTTCTGTCTAGGTGGTACATTTTCTCGTAGTGCCTGTTCATTTCTAGGCAGTGGGGAATCTGGTTCCTGTTTTATTACAATAAGTTCTGATTCTATTTCCTCCTCTTCTTTATGCCATGGAGGTCCTGGTTCTCCCTGTTCCTCCATCATTAGCATATCCATTTCCTTTCGTTCCTCTTTAGCCCATGTGTACTCAGGGTCCTCATTTTCCTCTTTGATTAGTAGAAGCTCTGGGTCTTCTTCTTCCTCTTTAATCCATGAAGGTCCTGGTTCATCTTGTATTTCCACTAGTAGATAATCTAGTTCATTCTGTTCCTCTTCATCCCATGTAGACTCTGGTTCCTCAATTTCTTCTTTAATCCATGGAGGCTCTTGTTCCCCAAGTTCTTTAATAGGAGGAGATGAATTGTCTGGTTCCGTCTGATCCTCTTCTGTCCATTCAGGTACTTCTTTCTCATGGTTATGACGTCTGGATGGCCAAAGCTTTATCCGGAGCGGAGACATGTTGCTTTTGGGGTTCTACAGAGGAAAAGGGGAGATCATTAACAAGTACAATACTCAATACCCATTGTGTTAAAGTGAATACATTCTTTTTGAGATTGTTGCAAATTGAAAACAGAAAAATAAGAAGTCATAGTCACGCAAATATTTATAACCATACCCAATACTTTGCTTTCAGCCCTGCAGGAGTTGCATAGTCTCTTAATCTTGACACCTTCAATGCACCAAATAAACATCAAATGTGTGAATTTAGGAAATGCCATTTCTCAGTTCACTAGAACGCGAGTACGGACTTGTGTCCTCGCCAAGTATGTTCGTGAGAAGAACACAGGAAAGTCTGGACTCGGGGAGAACGGGAGCACGCAACATTAATATGGGTCAATTAGAAATGAAGCATACTCGTGACGTCACCACATGCCCGGCTCATGTAGAGCTGCATTTCACCGCCTGTTATTAATAGTCTCTAGATAATAGGCGCAGCAGAAGAAGCGAGTTTACATGCAAAGTCAATGGTTGAAGCGCATCAAGGCGCAGCAAAATGTCCCGGAGCGCGTTTTGAGCAGCAGGCGCAGCGCGCCTGAGCAGCTGAAGCAGCGAGTTTAAGCACGTGACACATGTGACGCGCCGCAATAATATTGGAAGGTGGGCCTGTAATCTGGATGAACTGACTGCACTGATTAAGTTTTCAGGTGGATTTTCTCACTTAAAAACATATTAAAACTACTTTATTCTCACTGATCACAGCAAATATAGCTGCAAGGGAAAGAAAGGATAGAGTAGCTCCGCCCAACGCGCGTCAGACACACTTTTGCACCGCGCAGCGAGAGCAGCAAAGCTGCTTCAGCCGCGCGTCAGAACTAACTGGTACAAGCAGCAAAAATGAAGCAGCAGACGCGATTTTGCTACTCCTGCTGCGTCCGGTGTGAACGCAGCATAAGCGTGGAAAAAAAAGTAGCAGCTTTTAGTCCAGAAAATACTGTATGTTTTCTAATCTTACTTTTTTTTCCATAGCTCTAATGTCAATGTTGTAATGATGTTTATTCAATTAAATTAAAAAACACTTTATTAATCCCAAATGGAAAATAAATAAATAATATCATTTACCTGAATCTCAAAAAATGTACTGTTTTGTTGTGTACATTTTTTTCTGGCTTACAGCTTTAAAAAGACAGCACTCCTCAAATACAGTGATCATGAGGTTATGTCTCAGCAATGGGCCAACCCACTCAAATAGGCGTCTACACATTCAAGTCTATGGTCAAATTGAGTTTGGTTCTGCTGGAGGTTCCTTCCTATTAAAAGCTGTTGCTGTATGCATGCTTTGTGTGAGGGATTGTTGCAGGCTCAACAAAACAGTGCAGCAATCTAGTGTCAGATTTGAGCCACATGACAGAAGAGCTAGGCAGAGGCAGTGGGTGGCTGCATCTAGGTTTGGATGCTAACCGGGGAGATCGGATGGCAGTCATTAGTTGTTGTTTTTCTTTATGTGGACCGGTTGAGTATTTATTTCAATCTTATAACACATATAATTTTTTAGAAAACATTAACAGCCATAACAAACTAAGATTTTTTTCAAGTAATTTCATCTGTAATATTTTTTAGTTTTTTTTAAGTAAATAGATTTTTTTTTCTATTTAACCAGGGAACAATTAAATTTATCATAATGTTAAAGATAAATAATTTAGAAAAAATATATTTTGAACTCATAATTTATCTGTAATCAGAATTAGATGTAGCAAAAAATGTAAAATATCGTTTCTGCTCTGCAACATCAAAACATGAACTAGAATTCCTTTCATTTCTGGAGTGAAAAGTGCCATTTCCAAATATGGTATGGGTCTCTTCCATTAAGTCGGCCTTCTCTTACTGCATGCTGCAGCGAGCTGTTCTTATCCTATGTTCAGCAGCTGGTTTTACATGCACAGTCAATGGTTGACACACATCAAAAGGTCCTGCACCGCGTTTCGAGCAGCAGGAGCAACGCGTCTTGACGCAACTGAGCAGTCAAAGCAGTGCCTCATGAGCTTCTAAAAATCTGATGCGCGTGACACACTTCACAATCAGCAGATGCTGAGACAGACACAGCACTGCTGGCATACATCGCTATGACCACTAGGGCTCGGTACCGAACTTCGGTTCTTTTATGGTACCGACCGAAATGCTTCGGTTCTACAGAGTAACATGCCTCGTCTTTCGGTACCAAGTTTCGGTGATTGGCTGTAACACTTAACGTGATTGCGTCATCCAGGAAAAATACATAGGCGGTCCCGCCTACAGCCAGGTTTCATGTGTATCTGTTGTGAACTGGTTGTGAGCGTCGTGGAACCCCTTTAAAATGCCCCCCAGGTCAAAAGTGCGGCTTCACTTTATTAAGACTGATGCCAATAGTGCGCAATGCAATACATTGTGCACGGAAACAATTTAAGAGCAGAAAGTTGCTCGGTGTTTGACTGCAAGAAGAGCGGACCGCAGCCGGCGCGACCATCCTCCTCTTAGCAGCCCGTGGGCAGTGCAAAGCCAGAGCGGAGTGAATCATGCTGCTTTCAAACTGGACGCAGCAGGAGCAGCAAAATCACGTCTGCTGCTTCCTTTTTTGCTGCTTGTACCAGTTAGTTCTGATGCGCGGCTGAAGAAGCTTTGCTGCTCTGGCTGCGCGGTCGAAAAGTGGGTCTGACGCGCGTTGAGCGGAGCTACTCTATCCTTTATTTGCCTTGCAGCTATATTTGCTGTGATCAGTGGGAATAACGTAGTTTTATTGTGTTGTTAAGTGGGAAAATCCACCTGAAAATGTAATCAGTGCAGTCAGTTCATTCTGCCTTCCAATATTTCTGTCGGAGCCGCTCAGACCCCCACATACCAGCGATGCACTGTCAGTAGTTTCACCATTCAACGGGCTTGTTTGTCAGACATGGTAATTTTTCTAAAGGAAAACTGCTAAGTATAAAGGTCCTCACAATGTAACAGTGAATATTAGACACTGACATTTTTTTTTTATGCAAGAGGAAAAATGTAAATGGAAAAATCAGAGCTTAAAATAAAACTCAAGATTTGTACTTTTTATGTTGTGTAATTTTCTTTTTCTTCGAATTGATATTATAAAACTGGTATCGAAAAAAGTATCGTTCAGGAACCGGTATCGAAGTGAAGGTATTGAATTGGTCCCGGAACCGAAAATTTTTGACCAATACCCAGCCCTAATGACCACTCCCCTAAATTAACTTAAAATGTTTAAACCTGTTGGCAAAATATGAGCTGGGTGCGTCTTAAACGGAACATGATTGCAAGTTGTTGTTTTTTTTTAATGGGTTTTGTTTTTAGTTTTCAGGAAAAAATAAACCAGGATTAATCTAGCATTTATTGAGCCTACAGCGTGTCTCTAAATAACACAGGCACACAGGGCTGAGAATTTACCTTTATCAAACAGACCAGGAGACATTAAAATGCCATAGTTATCAGAGTGTTAGCATCAAATAAACGCTAGTAAGTGTCTAGCAGGATATTTACATTAAATAATTGTCTTTGTCCTCCACAAAGTAAACAGATGATCCACCAGAAGCCCTGTTTCTTCTCTAAAAAAACACCTTTGTAAAGACTTGTATTTGTGTCCAAACAAGAAAATCAACAAAACATGAAAGCATGGAATCTAATAACAAGAAAATTACTTTTTGTCACAATTTGTAAAATAAAGTGAGAATAGTTGGAAGGGAGGATGAGAATAGTTCCGTTTGCAGTCATTTTTCTTGAAAAAGTTGCTTACACGTGTGTTGCATCCTGAATGATAGGCTTACATGGATTTATATTTACAATCAGGAATTTATATAGTGGGAATTTACATTGACTTGCTCCTCCAAGCTGCAGGTTTTGATATATAGCTTATGGTTCAGCAGGAGAAATGACACTCCATTGTGAGACAGACTTTTATTTATATTTTTCTGTACACTTGTGAACGAGACTATTCTTTGTGTGGAATTATTTTCACTATTTGCTTTTCTGAGGATACAAGTTCTTTGCCAAATTTTTCTAAACTGAAAAAACATAAATCCATTCGCTAGATATGTCTGGTTGATTTTTTGCGAACAGTTTTGTTATGTTAGGAACAGTTTTTTTTACATCAGGCATCAACACAGCCGCCTATGCTTTAAGAACATCTGCGGTGCGCGTAGATTCTAACCAGTTAATCTATTACACCGGGTTAATTAGCTTCCAGACATCATCTGCAACATTCTTCTGTATCCCAATACATTTATAAGTTCAGGGGCTAAACAGAACTGCCGCTTTAATTCCGCTAATTTATTATATTTGACTTAAACAGCTGCTGTGAATTTCGACCAGTTGTGACTTTCTGATGGAGCAGCCGTAAATCGTCAGAACAATGTTATTAAAGCTGAGAGCTCAGATTATAACGTAACTAACTGATATATCAGGCGCTTTCTAAAGCTTCCTACCGATTTCTGGAGTTTAATCTGAGGTTTCCAGCAGCCTGGTGTCTTCCTTTGTTGCGAACGATGTTTTGATGTTTTTTTCAACAATGTGAAGACTTAGCGGTGACGTAAGCAGCAGTTAGTCGTTCTCTGATAAACTCTCAAATGCTGAACTGAACACATTGTTACTGAAACATTCAGCCGAGATACGAAAACAACCGACTGCTAGCTGTTACCAAGCTAGCTACCATAGCAGTGTTTTGTTTTACTTCCGCTGAGTGTCACGTTGACACAAAGGAGCTGCTTGTTCCTTTTAGCGCCCCCTGCTGGAGGGAAGTTAAACAGCAGAAAAGCAGCAAAAAGATTACATTTTCTGAACCAGACAAAAACTTTTCTAAACGGTCATCTGAAAAGCAGATATCAAGCCAGTATATGTTCTGCAGTTAAAGTTATTTAAAATTGTTCAGTGCTCGTTTAAGAGTCGTCCAATAAATCTGATTAGCTTTTTTGTGACTAATGTTTCTATATCCACCCTCCTACATTCACCTGATGGGTTTCTAAGATACAATTTGAAATAACTCAGAAGATATCCTCTGTCAAAAGTGTAAAGATAACTTTATTCCAATCCCACCTACAGGTCACTATCCCTGGTTGACAGTATATTATGAAACCTCAGCAAGCAGCCAAACCATACTTTAACTCAGACTGCCAGAAACCCTAAAAGAAATCTTAGACATCTTACAGCTTTTTTATTTCACTGAGAGTTCTGGACTCAGTCCTCCTCAGCCTTACTGGTGTTTCTGAGCTTGTTGATGTTATTGCCTGATCTCAGATCCTCAGTGAATTTGGATCAGCTGACTCATAACAGAGACCTGCTCTCCTCACTGCAGTTTTTCAAACCTAGCGTTCTAGCTTATTTTTGGTTCTGCTTCTCTGACTGAGCAAGGACCGTTGGTTCAGGGACATCTTAGGAGACTCCGTCTTGCTTAGAGGGGAAGGACCATTTAAAGCAGCACCGGCCGGTATGGTGTTGATTGTTTAAGGGATCAGCCCATGTAGAGTTCCTGGCTTGAACTAGTTGGTTTGAATGGGGGAAAGGCACATGAACTGTATGGTATAGATGTATTCATAGATATATGAATAGAAATCACATAAACAAGATTTATCCTCCATGATGGATCCATCAGGTTGGTCACCATTGAGTGACACGGGACCTCATCCTGAACTAAACATAAACTTTCCTGCCATCTGAATCACCTCTCATGCTGAAGGATTCAGTGGTTCCAGCAGAGAAAGCAAAGGACAAAATGGAGGACGGGGGAATAGCAACACTGCACTGCAAAAAATTGAAATCGAGATAAGTCATTTCTTACAATAAGTGCACAAGACAATTTAAAATATGTTTAAAATATATTTAAAATAAGGAAAAATTATTTCAAATCCATATTCTAATTATCTCATTATAAGAGTAAAATACTCATTCCATTGGCAAATCATCTTATTTACCTACTGAAATTAATGGTAAATACACTTAATTAAAAAGACATTTTTGCTCATTTCTAGATTTTTTTTATTTTTTTTTTGCAGTGTGCAGCACAACTGAAGGTGATGCTTATCTTAAAACACTTGCAGCTGACATTCAAGGTCAGACTGGCATCCTTACAGATGAGGATGATGATGGTAGAACACCTGATATGTTTCCTTCCACTCCCCAGCTGGTTCAGTGTAAACTGACGGGAGCATTGATACCAGGAACAACCCTTACCACAACATTGAAAACATTAAAGATTTTCTTCTTCCTCTAGAGATGTCATCACTCCTGTCTCTCACAGAACTGCACTTGGGATTTCGCAACAGAGCCCCACAGCCACAACCTAAGACATGTCAACAGAAAGAAGTGGATCATCAGAGATCACTAATCCACCAGTGGAGGATGAGGATCTCTCAGTGGACAGCTTTCTAAAGAGTTGTGGGATCAAGCCGAAGCCATGTTGATTAAGGTTGTTGTCAAATGTCAGTGGAAAAGCTGCTGGAAATTTTTCCACCAGCCAGACTGAACTGGTGGGGCAGTTAGACTGTGATTACTGAACATTTTAAACTGACAATCCGTACAGGTCTGACATTTATACCAACAGAGGGTTGCTAGATATAAATGTGGAACTAGTTAGCAGATATGAGCTTTATTGGGACCATAGAAGGGTGTGATTAGCCTTATTTCTAATAAAAACCCAGACGGGGAACATGAGCATTTGACAGATCCACCTGTATCCATCCATTCTCTGTCACATTTTTCCCGGCTGGGGTTGCGAGGGGTGCTGGTGCCTATCTCCAGCTGTCTACGGGTGAGAGGCGGGGTCCACCCTGGACAGGTCGCCAATGTATCACAGGGCAACTCAGCGACAAACAGGATAAACAACCATTCAAGCACACACTCACACCTAAGGAGAATTTAGAGAAGCCAATTAACCTAACAGTCATGTTTTTGGACTGTGGGAGGAAGCTGGAGTACCCAGAGAGAACCCACACATTCAAAGGGAGAACATGCAAACTCCATGCATAAAGACCCCTGGCAGAGCTACCCACTGCGCCTCTGTGCAGCCCACCTGGTTACCAAACTTATTCATAATTTGTACCAGAAATAATTAATTACTGATAAAGAGAAAACTTATTTGTCAGGCTCCACCAAACATGCCCTGGATTCACAAAGATTCAACAACAAACCATTCTGGATTCTAGAGGGTAGATCTATAGTGATAGGAATGATTTTACAGAAACAATTCACACTAACATAGCTGCAGTTATTTATTTAGATGATATTATTTAGTTTTTCTTTGAATTTATAAGGTATTTTTCAATAGAACTGAATTATAAGTTAAAACATTCTAAACACAAAATTTCGACATTAAGGTATTTGTCAAATCAACCGACAGGCAAGCTTTACTACATAAAACCACTTTTCATTTGAACGACACGTTTGCTAGTTTGGTTAAATTTAAATTAAGATTTAAAATAATTTTAATTTAGTTCAAGGTGGTTTGTCATTTTTTTTCATTATATGTTCTGAATTATATCTGAAAAAAGATTAATCAAGAAACCATATGTTCAGATGAGATGGGTGGTGACCTCACCAGTCAATCATCAGACGAAACTGAAAATAAGTGGAAAAATACTTGCTTCATAAATGTTTTGTGGCAATCAGAATGCTTCAGTTTTATTCCATCGGTCAAATAGTCAAGTAAAGGCATATGGCAAAATTTGACACATATGGAGAAGTTTCGAGACGCTGGTGACACCAAAGGTTTAAAGCCACACACACTGGAAAAATTATCTAGAAATAAGTAAAACTCTTCTTAAATTAAGTGGATTTACCTTTAATTTGAGCAGTCAAATAAAATTATTTGCCAATGGAATGAGTGTTTTTACTCTTAAAATAAGATAATTAGATAATATGCCCTTGAAATAAGACAATCTAATTGGGTTTTCTTATTTTTAATGTAAGTTTTCTTGTTCCATTGGCAAAATGTCTCTTTTAGCTCCTCAATTCAAGAACAAATACATTTATTTTAAGAAAAAAATATTTATCTAGATCTTGATTTCTTTCCTGTGCAGGCCTGGAACTGTTATAGCTAGCCTGAAATATTCTGCAGTTGTGGTTGACATGATACAGAAAAAATGCAATTCTCAAACATGTCTTTGTTGCTGCTGTTCAAAAAAGACCGGTTGTTTTTGAGAAGAAAAAGAAACAACTTTGAGCTAGGTTTGAACTGATGCAGTTTAGAATGTGTTTTGGTCACTATTTTCATTTATATTTTCAGAAACTAGAAGCTTCCAAATGCTGTATCACACCTGTAATTTGGGCTTACAGTTCCTAAATTATTTGTTTTTCCATTTGAGTATGCAAAATAGGCTAGGATTACTTAAAACTAGGTGGATGTTAAGAGGTTTCTAAATGTTATTAAACAACCAAGGCACTGTTTTAAAGCTTTGGCCACCAGGTATCAATAAATATCCATTTTATGCAAAGACGAAGTCCTCTCAGATCAAACTAGCAGGTATTTCTGTTGTCATTGCTCTTGTTGCTACCAGAGGCCTGTACCACATGACGTTCTTCGTTTTACTGTGATTCCACTGGTACCTCTACTTGTTGTCTTGAAAAGAATGATTTCTCTGTTTTAGATCAATGATCTTCACTTAGAATAAACGCCTCAACGTCTGAGCTCTGAATAAGAGGGGAGTGAAGTCAGGAAAATCAGCATTACTTTGAGCCAAGGGTGAGGTAGGCTCTGCAGCAATAAAAGATTCTAGTTTCACTTTATATTGTCTCACTTGATTAACACTAAATCTGATTGGAGAATTCTGGATGAAAATTTCTGGGATAAATGACTTTTGAGTAGTGATGGTGAGATGAAGCCTCATGAGGCATTGAACCGCTTGGCCAAATTGCTTCAACGATCCCCACAGTTCATGAGGCTCCATGTGAACATGTTACCACCTACTGGTGGAGTGCAGAACTACAGTTTGTAATAAAATCTGTGATTTTTTTTTTTTTTTTTGCAACTTTTTTTCTTTTTTTCCCGTTTTAAGTTCTCTTGAAATTATTAATGGTGGGTGTGTATAATAAAATCTTTTGTAAGTTTTTTTAAGTGTAAAATTTCTTAGAACAATAATTTAAGGTGCACCGTTTTTCTGCCATTTTAGTGAAATAAACTCAAGCAGACACTATCAGTGTTTGTGCAAATTGGGTAATGATGAGCAAAATTGAAGGTGTTAGTCATTTTTATTCAAACATGATAGTTTTTCCACGTTTTTTGGTTTTAATCAGGTTGGAAGTTGTGTTCAACCAATCTTTTGGCTGCACCGACCTAATTTACCCAATCTATATTATTACTCGGGCAAAACAATGCAAATTAGTCTCATCAGCCAAAATATTTAAGTTTAATCGAAATTTTCAAAAGTGAAAGACAGATCTTGAACCATCAACCTCTAGAGCAGGAGCCTGACTCTTACAGCTGACGCCACCTACGTAGATAGTCTGACTCAGTAGAAAATACTTCTTAAAACTGTCGTGTTAACGCAGGCTTTGTCCGGTGGTTTGCTCAAATTTTGATCATTACATTGTTTATTCTAACCAAATTAGCAACTATATTGGTTGTTTTTCCAACCAATCTATTATTAAAATCTATCCAAACTTTATCCAGCTGAGAGCATCTCTCCTCCAAACTCCCACATCTTGACTGAACACTGAAGCTGTTTAGATGCCTTTCAAAATTCTTGCGCTTTCTGAACCACTTTCCGAAGCGGTCACGTGGTATCACGGTAACGAGGCCTCGGACGTCATCAATTTTGGCCCCTCCTCTAAATGAATCACGCCTCGACAAGCGCTTCGGGGAAACGCCCCCTCCAATACTCGACACACGCCTCGAAGCCTCGGCTCATCTCATAACATCACTACTTTTGAGTAAAGATCATCCTGGCTGCAAGTCTTTGGTCACTGGGAAGATGATGAAATTTAGGGCTTGTCTGTACAGAAAACTGGTAGGAAAGTGCAAGGGGACATAAAGTCAGAGTTTAGGATTAATTCAGTGAAATGGAAGAAATTATCCTTGTTACACAGGCAACAAGGGCAAAAGGGATAAACCTGCAGCCAAGTAGCCAGGACACCTCAGCAGTCAGATGCATAGTTCCAGGACCCCACACTGTCACATACAGAGCAAGATGTTTAATTCCTCTGGTTGTTTGTTTGTAAAGTCCCTCAGCCCAGACTTTGTGCTTGCAATATTTCTAAATATAACTTTTCTAACTAAGCAAAGGCAAGGTTTGGACGCACTCAGGATCTAAAAAGAAAGAGAGATTGATGCTGACACCAGCAAAAGAAATATGAAATATATTATATATATATATATATATATATATATATATACACCACCGTTTAAAAGTTTGGGGTCACGCAAACAATTTTGTGTTTTCCACCACCATACGTTGTGAAATGAATAGAAAATAGAGTGAAGACATTGACAAGGTTAGAAATAATGATTTGAATTTGAAATAAGATTTTTTTTTTTTTTTACATCAAACTTCATTCGTCAAAGAATCCTCCATTTGCAGCAATTACAGCATTGCAGACCTTTGGCATTCTAGCTGTCAATTTGTTGAGGTAATCTGGAGAAATTGCACCCCACGCTTCCAGAAGCAGCTCCCACAAGTTGGATTGGTTGGATGCAGGGCCGGCCTGTGGCTTAGGCATTTTAGGCAAATTCTAATGGCGCAAACCACCAGGGGGCGCCCCACCACTACCTATACCTTAATTAAAAAAAAAACCAAGCCCGACGTCTTTTACCTGCAACTCGGACAGAGGTAATGTTAAGGTAAAGATGATGATAATGATATTATTTTGCTGTTGCAGATTGGTAAGGAAAAATGATTATTTTTAGTTTTTAATACAGTTAATATTATGGCATGTGTAAAAGGTATGTTGAACACTCTCATTTTGAACATATTTCTTAATTTTGAACAAGTTTGTGTTAATGATTTAAAACTAAACTATTGATGGGTAAGTATTCAAAGTACAGGAAGGAAAATGTAGATCAAAGGGGATCTCGCAATGAGGCTCCTGTTGTTTATCAGAGAGGACAGGAGGCCATAAAATGAGTATCTCCTGGAGGGCAGCATCATTTGAGCCTCGAGGAGAGAAGTCTGCTTGGTTCACAGAAGATCAAAAGTCTTCCAGAACTAACATCTGGGATGGTGTAAAACTGAATACAATGTAGGATTTTAAAACACTAACATTCAGTTTTTAAGACATTTTTCTAAGTACTAATAGCATGTTTTTAAATAAAAATTGTATTATCTAATTTTAGAATTAACTAGTTTAGTAGATGATGAATGTATTTGAAAATTGTACTATCTGTGACAATATCAGAATCAAATGGAAATTGTTTGAATGAAAATGTTTTGTTTAGTATTAGAAAATTGCTCAGGATCTATGCTAAATGGGGTTTTGCAAAATCTGTTAGCTTGTATACTTAGGATTGAATATTATGTTTCATAGGTTAAAAAAAGGAATTGTACCTCATGTTCTGTTTATTCTATGTGTTATTTTTGGTTTAAGGCAGGACTCAATCTTGTGCAGAAGGGCAAAACTGGGTTTGTGAAGATAACCTTTCCTTGAACCAAATTACTGAATTTAAGTTTGTTCCTGAGAATTTATGTAAGGAGAGATAGCAGGAGAGGCTCCGGATTCCACAGCTATCTGTGAAATCTTATCTTATGTTTTCCTTAGCCAGATGACCTTAGAATCCTGGAGGCCAGGACAAGCTCTCCGCTCTTTTTGTTAAACAAAGGAGCAAATGGCCTTTGATTTTTGCCGTAAATTAGGGGAAGTTCTAAGTTTTTCTGAGTGTCCAAGGTAGCTTCCAGTTGGTCAAGTGGAGGGACGCCTTAACTGAATATACTAAAAGGAAAGACACACCTACATTATAAAAGTTCGTGCACACGAGTAATAATTCAGATAGCTGCCATTATTTTGCCTTTTTTGCACCAGCTCTCTTTTCTATTTTCTTTACCTCAGGTAATTGAATGTATGTTTCTGTTGTTCTGCAGTTTTGTTGTTAATTCATAAGCTGTTTCTTGTTGGATTAAACTCTGTGATTCTGTGACATCCACACGCATTGTTGGTTTCCTTGTGGCCACACGCGGCTCGCCGGGAGGGCCTGGGATCCAGAGGAAGAGAGAGAGCCAAACTTTTTCCAAAGTTAACTATTTTAGAATATTTTCTTCCTTAACAAGATCAATGATCAATAATAGCATTAGCATTAGCACTATGTCAATAGCATTACATAGTTTGCTAATCAATAAATAGCGAGTGCTATCTGTTAGTTTTAAAATCAGTTTATGTTATGGAAGGAGCCAGTTGTTGGAAAATAGTGGTTTGAGTGCCCCCATCTTGCCATCCTCGGGCAAATGTGTATATATTAGATTTATTCAGCAGATATTATAATGTTACCATTGACATGGTTATTTTACCTTTTCCCAGGTGGTAATAGTCATTCAAAATACTATTAATTTTCCATAGTTATGTGCCTAGCTATTAGCTGTGTTATGGCTCATATTATTATTAAGTGTGTTCATCATGTTAAACTATGTTAGTGTTAAAGTGTACATCATTATTGTTACAGTAAACTTAGCATTCCCACATGCTGTAGTATATTATACTGCAGTTTGCAGTTCACTGTAATAACAATAAATTACAGTAATAAGAATTATTACTAATCCAAAAATTATATTGTATAATATAAACGATAGTGTACATCATGCATGCATCTCTTTTTGTTCATATTATTTAATTTAACTTTACTTTATTCTTCAAATCATCTGTTTATTATTAGAGATTATTATCATTTCGCTTTTGCATTTCTAAAGCCATTTGGTATGACGTTCTCTTCAAAATCCAGCATGTTAGTAAACTGATGCAGTCACCCTCCATGCAGCTTGACGTAGCTGTCGACTTGCTGAGGAAAACCAGAGGTTCCCTCACCAGTTACAAAAGCACTAGATTTTCTGATGCACAGACAATAGCAAAGGAGATCTGTGAAGACATGAATGTGGAGGCTGAACTAAAAAAAACCTACTGAAAAGCACAAAAACTCACATTGTCTATGAGTGTCCAGAAGAGCCAATTCAAGATGCACTACAAAAAATGGAAACCAAATTTTTTAATGTAGTCATGGATACTGCCATTCTTCACTTGATGAGAGATTTCAGAATCTTGGAGAAGTGAAAAACATGTTTGGTGTGCTTCTCGATTTCCCCAACTTATAAGAAAAAGAGCTGCTACAGAAGTGTTAAACCCTAAGTACTGCTCTGACCCAGGACAGCCAGCAGGACATTGATGGAGCAGAACAAGGGAAATGCAACATTTCCCACCATTGCCATCAACGAACATGACAAACTTGGAACTTTTAGCCTTCCTGCATGAGAAGAAACTAGCAGAAATTTACCTCAACATGTGGGTTGCTCTAAGAATCTCTGCCACTCTTCCTTTTACAGTGGCTTCTGCTGAAAGAAGCTTCTCCAAGCTTCCATCCATCTTCATCCGCTTATCCGTGGTCGGGTCGCGGGGGCAGCAGCTTAAGAAGGGAGGCCCAGACTTCCCTCTCCCCAGCCACTTCTTCTAGCCCCTCAGGAGGAACCCCAAGTCTCTCCAGCGTGTCCTGGGTCTTCCCCTGGGCCTCCACCAAGCTTAAACTGATTAAAACTTACCTGAGATCTACTATGATGCAAGAACGCCCCAGTGGACTCTCCATCATAAGCATTAATCATGTGGTCTCAAATCAGCTGTCATATGATGATGTTGTAGATGACTTTGCTTCAAGAAAATCCAGGAGAGGAAAGCAGTAGTCATGAGAGTATATAGTTTTTAAAGTAATTCCAGTTAAGGGAGACTAAAAACACCATTATAACTATCATGTTTTTTTTTCTTTTATTTAAATCATTGTATTTTTTGTGCGTACTCATTTCTTTGATTTCTTACTTTGCACAGTGCCATATTTATATTGTATTTAAGATAATGTCAGTTGTTCACACTGTTGTGGGAGTATTTAAATTTAATACTTTATATAAGCCTTTTATATTGCATTTCAATTAATGTCACTTGTTTACACTTTTTTGGAAGTATTGAAATTTAATACTTTATATAAGTTATTTATTTTGTATTTCATATGTTAATTTTTTTGTTTCTTTAATTGTTTTTAAGTTTTTTTTTATGTGAATATTGTTTTATGTTAATAAAAAAATGTTAAAGACAAAGCGATTTAGTGTCTTGTAAGTATATTTACACTAGCAGACATGCAAGTACTGCACAGTGATGCAAGGGGGCGCCACCTAAAATCTTGCCTAGGGCACCAAATTGTTTAAGGCCGGGCCCGGTTGGATGGGTACTTCTTGCGTACCATACGGTCAAGCTGCTCCCACAACAGCTCAATGGGGTTCAGATCTGGTGACTGCGCTGGCCACTCCATTACCGATAGAATACCAGCTGCCTGCTTCTGCTCTAAATAGTTCTTGCACAATTTGGAGGTGTGTTTAGGTTCATTGCCCTGTTGTAGGATGAAATTGGCTCCAATCAATTGTTGTCTACTGGGTATGGCATGGCGTTGCAAAATGGAGTGATAGCCTTCCTTATTCAGAATCTCTTTTACCCTGTACAAATCTCCCACCTTACCAACACCAAAGCAACCCCAGACCATCACATTACCTCCACCATGCTTAACGGATGGCGTCAGGCATTCTTCCAGCATCTTTTCATTTCTTCTGCGTCTCACAAACATTCTTCTTTGTGATCCAAACACCTCAAACTTGGATTCATCCGTCCACAACACTTTTTTCCAGTCTTCCTCTGTCCAATGTCTATGTTGTTTTGCCCATCTTAATCTTTTTCTTTTATTGGCCAGTCTCAGATATGGCTTTTTCTTTGCCACTCTGCCCTGAAGCCCAGAATCCCGCAGCCGCCTCTTTACTGTAGATGTTGACACTGGTGTTTTGCGGGTACTATTTAATGAAGATGCCAGTTGGGGACCTGTGAGGCGTCTGTTTCTCAAACTAGAGACTCTAATGTACTTATCTTCTTGCTCAGTTGTGCAACGCGGCCTCCCACTTCGTTTTCTACTCTGGTTAGAGCCTGTTTGTGCTGTCCTCTGAAGGGAGTAGTACACACCGTTGGAGGAAATCTTCAATTTCTTAGCAATTTCTTGCATGGCATAGCCTTCATTTCTAAGAACAAGAATAGTTTCAGATAAAAGATAAAAGTTTTTTTTTCTGAACATTTTGAGCATTTAATTGACCCCACAAATGTGATGTTGCAGAAACTCAATCTGCTCAAAGGAAGCTCAGCTTTGTAGCTTCTGTAATGAGCTAAACATGATTGCATAAGGGTTTTCCAATCATCAATTAGCCTTCTGAGCCAATGAGCAAACACATTGTACCATTAGAACACTGGAGTGATTGTTGCTGGAAATGGGCCTCTATACACCTATGTAGATATTGCACCAAAAACCAGACATTTGCAGCTAGAATAGTCATTTACCACATTAGCATTGTATAGAGTGTATTTCTTTAAAGTTAAGACTAGTTTCAAGTTATCTTATATATATATATATATATATATATATATATATATATATATATATATATATATATATATATATATATATATATATATACGTATATATATATTAGGGATGGAACGGTTTATGAAAACCGTCCGAACTGTTCGGTTCGACTGTCTCGGTTCGGTTCGCGTGTGTTGCGTTCGGGTTATGCGCTGCTCCATTTTCTCATAGGCGAAGCGTTTACACTCCAGAGCAGAAGGTGGTGGTACTGCGACCAAAGCCTACTACCAGTAGTAAACAAGAAGAAGAAGAAGCGAAGCAGCATAGCCGGGTGTAGTAGAAAAAAATCAGTTGTTGTGGAGAATTGTGTGGGTATGGCGATTGGAAAACAACAGGAGTTGGAAGACGCGCCAGCAGCACTTTATAGGTCTGCTGTATGGGACCACTTTGCATTTAGAGTGACCTACGATGACGGCGGAAAGAAAGTTGTGGATAAAAGTGCAACAGTGTGCAAGGATTGTGCAACACGTTTTGTTTATGCTAACAGCAACATGACCAACATGTCATGCTAACCCTGAAATCCCTCATACTCCATCAGCGCTCCGTCCCGCTGCACTCCAGACCGCCTGCACAAAGCAAAGCCTAGAGCCTCCACTGAGGCTCCCGTCCGCTCCGCTCTGAGTTCCTTGGAGATCGTAGAGGGCATGCGCGAGATGATTAAATTCAAAGCAGCAAAACATGCGGAAATGATCCAGGGTTTCCGCGGATCATTTAAAATAATTACAATCCATTATTTTTGGGGGGATCTTTTCATTAATTTCATAAATTTTTATGGGATTTCGGTGTAACAATCAACATATACCGAATCGAACCGAACCGAAAACCGTGACCACGAAACCGTGAATCGAACCGAACCGTGGATTTTGTGAACCGTTCCACCCCTAGTATATACACACATATTTACATACATATATATATATATACACACACGCCAAAACCAGTTTTACATAGTAGTTTTGAATTAGTGTTACTACAGTAGCATCATAAAACACTTTATCTACGATGCTAAATTAGTGTTGAACTTGATTAAAATGTTTTTATCCTTTAATTCCAGTTATAACAATAACTGGAACAGTCCACATTTGGACTGATATTTACAACACAATACCTGACAGTCTGAAAGTAGCTCAAGTAAAGTTAAATAACCAAATGAAATTTAGCAAAAACCTTTTCAGTCCAGAAGATATTTAAACTCGTTTAGTGAGTTTTAACTATTCGCTGTTTGTTGCAAAGACAAAATTATCACCAGGAGTTTCAATGTTTTTATATTTTAAATCTGTTAAGAGGTCTACTTACGTCTTATTTCTGTTTTATGAAGAACTTCTGTCTGCCAATGTTAATGAAGGTTTTTCCACGTTACTTGTAGGGGTTCTGGCTATATACTTTAACAACTTATTTCTTCCCATGTCTTACATGGAAAAGGTTTCTCACCTGTGTGGATTCTTACGTGAGCTTTTAAAGCATTCAACAGAGAAAAGTGCTGTCCACATGTCTTGCATGAAAAAGGTTTCATACCAGTGTGGATTCTGTTGTGAACATTTAAGGTGCTAATCAAAGCAAAACTTTTTCCACATGTTTTACATGCAAAAGGTTTCTCACCTGTGTGAGTTCTGATGTGAACATTTAAACTACAAATCTGAGAGAAACTTTTCCCACATGTTTTACATGGAAACGGTGTCTCACCTGTGTGGGTTCTGATGTGAGTATTTAAGTTACTAACTTTAGAGAAACGTTTTCCACATGTCTTGCATGGAAAAGGTTTCTCACCTGTGTGGGTTCTGATGTGAACATTCAAACTACCAATCTGAGAGAAACTTTTTCCACATATCTTACATGGAAAAGGTTTCTCACCTGTGTGGGTTCTTATGTGAGTCTTTAAATTACTAACTTTACAGAAACTCCTTCCACATGTCTGACAAGAAAATGGTAAATCACCTGTGTGGGCTCTGTAATGCTGTTTCATGATTGTTTTGTTCTTATAGGATCTATCACAAATGTCACATTTGAAAGACCTCTTTTCTGTGTCAGTTTGTGACTGACTCTCTGACACAGAGAAGCTGTTTCCCCCTTGATCTTTGGTCTCAACCACAGGCGAGACATAAATGAAGCGTTGCCCTGTTCTTGCTTCTCTTTCACTAAAATCCATTTTCTGAAGAATGAAAGTCTTCACTAAAGGGATGGACTGCTTCTGGAAAAGCTGCTCTTCCTCCTGTCTGCCATATAGTTGCTTGTGGTCTCGTCTAGGTAGCAAATGTTGCAGTAGCCACTGGTCATGTTTAAGCAGAGAAGAACCCAGTTCTTTATGGTGTTCAAGTAGTAGAGATGCTGGGATTTCCTCTTTAATCCATGAAGGTCCTGCTTCATTCTGTTCTTCAGTCAGTAGCAACTCTGGTTTCGTCTGTCCCTCTGTAGCCCATTTAGACTTAATTTCCTCATTTTCTTTTTTGATCAGCAGAGGCGGTGGATGTTCTTCCTCTGCAGTCCATTGAGGTACTTCTCCCTCCTGGTCATGACTGAATCTCCTCCCCTGGTCGCAGAGCAGGTGAGTTGCCCAAACTTCCTCTTCATTGGAGACATGCTGCTTCTGGAGTTCTGTGGGTTACAAAAAGGGATAATTAAAAGGATGCATTTGATCTTTTCACCACTGGTCATGAACAGCAAGGCATCGTCCCATGAGGATCAGGTCGCAGTGTGTGTAGAAGTTTAACTTTTATCCCATAAATCTGTCACAAGAAAAAGTTTCAAGATTTAAGCTATAAAGCATAATCTATGCAGTCCATTCAAGATTACAAGCCTAAGGTAAAATGTTCATTTGGAGACTTCAGTAACAGAGCAGTAGAGTTTCTCTTGGAAGCAGGATTTCCTCAGACATGTCATCAGTAAAGCAATACGTCACCTCACTCAGCAATATCTGATGGATGGTAAAATGATCAGGTGTGCTGTAATTCTACCAGACAGGTGAGAGATATTTCAGGCACTTATCAAGTTTAGTTCAGGGGAAAATAACTGTCTCAGACATAGGCCTAATCCCAAACCGGAGTCTAAAAACCAAAACTAACCCTCCGTTTCCCGTGGAGGGTCCGCCACATTAAGGACCATCCAAAGCCACTTAGTGTGTAGGGCGAGTGGACCATTCAGCCCTTGCATCATTGACCATACATCATTACATGCCCACTTGAATTTAGCAGCAGGTGTAACGGCAAACTAAAGGTGGACGAAACATGTGCATTCAAATGTAAGTTTATTCTTCCCTGTGTTACTGGAAAAGCACAATGCTATTTTCAGTGGGGGAGCCCTTTCAGTTTCCATTATTACAAATAAATCAAACATGTGCAAAGTTGTGAGATATACTGCCCTAGATTAGAAAACAAGAAATCAATATTGCATATAATCTGGAATATGAATTTAATCCACTAATAATAATAATTTATTCAACTCCTTTTTTGTTTTTTTAAAAACCTGTCCCGTTTGCTAATTAGCACCAGAATTTAATATGTGATGCTACATAATAGCCCTGTTCAGCTTCTTTGATTACCACACACAGCTAAAAATCCGACTAAACAGATGTACATTAATCTAGCTAAAAAATCGTATTGATCATGTTTTGAGTCAGATATTCTTAGTAAAAATATTAGTTAATTTGGAAGAATTTAAATAAGCAAAATCATCTGCCAGTAAATCGCATCTTTTAAAAATGTTCTCAAAATAAAATAGATGTATACAGATGAACAGATTCTCTGTTTGCTTTGTATATCCCCCTTAACAATGATCCATATGAGTTTTCAGATGGATATTATTGTAAAAACTCCATTGCATTGGACTTTTAGTGCAGGTTTTTTTTAAGGATTTGTGCAAAGTATTAAGACATTTTGTAATGTAGTTTATTGGTAGTTTTACAATATGTAGGGAGTTTATTTCATGTTTTTGTATTCCAAATATTAATATTCTACTCTTTTACACTGAATCACAGAACAGACAAAAGCTACCTTTCTTCCTGACATAGCATAAATAACAAGAAATGTTATATTTCTTTACTTACTTGAGAGGCTAGAAGCCATTTTACTTTACAGACATTTCAAATTAAATATATATTAGAATGAAAGGAACGATTTTATGATTGTTACTTTAAAGTTGCCCCAAACTAATCTATGAAGGGGCCACCTTGGCTGCAGGTTTGTACTTTGGCCAGATAAGATGATATCTGTAACAGCTGTGTGAAGACAGAAACATTGATTGAGTTATGCAAATTAGGTGTAGAACTACATGGTTGGAGAAAACTCATGATTAAACTGAAGTGAAAAGTTACAGTTGAAAAGATCAGTGCCTGTTTGTCAAAGTGAGGTAGCAACCCGCTAACTTCAGATTGAATGAAACATGGCCCCTTTTGTTGAATTAAACACAAGTGTTTAATTCGACAAAGTGCTGTTGAATTAAACAAGGTGTAATCCGTCATATTTCTTGCACTTTATTATATTTCGCTTAGCAGATCATCCCCTAAATCCCAAAATTGCAAGTCCCAAGTGTGAACATTGACAAAAGGTAAAAAAAAAATGCATGCATTATCTACAGCATTGTTCATTACATTATTGACGTTCCAAAGAAAATATACATCTAGTAGGTACAGCGGGGCAAAAAGTATTTAGTCAGCCACTGATTGTACAAGTTCTCCTACTTAGAATAATGGGACAGGTCTGTAATTATCATCATAGGTAAACTTCAACTAAGAGAGACGAAATGAGAAAAACAATCCAGGAAATTAAATTGTAGGATTTTTAAAGCATTTATTTGTAAATTATGGTGGAAAATAAGTATTTGGTCAATAACTCAAGTTCAACTCAATACTTTGTAACATAACCTTTTTTGGCAATGACAAGAGGTCTCTGTCCACCAGCCGCCACTGTTTATTTATATAACTTTTGATCATCTTTCCCAGTCAAATACGAGACAGGGTTTCTATTTGTGGGGCACAGAGACAGAAGTTTAAAAATCTGCAAATATTGTGAAGTGCTGCATAGTTGAAGCCTCTTTATATTTTTTTATTTAAAAAAAATCTGATGTGAGATAAGAAAACTAAAAAAAAAACTGTATGCAATCAGTGTGATCCAAACTTAAAACCATTCTAGAAGGACTAGAGGATTTGACAGAAATGTGATATAAATCTATTCACTGTGTATTTTTTAGAGCAGTAATTGTTTATTTGACAAAAATGACGATTAACTCCGGAAATGATGATGTTTTTAGTTAAAAGAAGTAGTTAGGGAATGTGTGTTTTAGGCATATGGGGTCTTACTGGTTTTTCAACGTTTCTTGACTTCAGCACAGCTGATTCTGTTGATTGCAACTCAGCAAAAGCCTGTTAATCAGCCATCAATGGAAAGCAGGTTCGCTAAAGGGATTTTTGACTTGTAGTTGTCAAAGCTGGTAGCACTGGCCTGCATGTTTTACATCAGGGATTCTTAACCTTGGTCCGTGGTGCCTTCAGACCGCATGCAGTTAAGGCGGTGATTTTGCACAGGTAGTTCACCATTCTACATTTCAGATGCACTGTTTATACCCTGGACAGCATCATAGCTGTGTGAAGCTGACATGCCACTGATGATAAAAAACAGCAAATAGACTAAATGGTTATTGTTTCTTAAGGGCAGGTTTGTATATTGAAAATGGACATTTGTAAAAATGAAAAAAAAGAAAAAAAGATCACATGTGCTGCTGTGTTTCAGAGATATTATATATTATTCTTTAGGTCACCCAGAGGTCAACTATCCCTGTCATGTTTGGCTTGACGTGTTTGGCCCACATGCTGAATACACTCGGAAACAGTCAGATCTTTAAGGGTTTTATTGAAAAAACACAACAAAAGGGGATTCTGCAACCGCAGACCGAAGCTCAGCACAGGGAGCCGGAACCAAGGAACGTCTCAGAGCGGGGAAAGCCAAACCGGGGAGATGGCGGGTTGGACTCAGGGAACCAGAACAGCGGGGGAAACCTGAAGGAGGTCCGTGAGGGAGGGGGGACCAGTGAGGGGAACCGACTCATAAGGAACCGGGGGAACCACTCAGAGGACTCCACCATGAGAGGGATCAGAACACGAGGGGGTACCTAGGAGACACAGAGGTAAGACAGTTTACACAAGAGCTTGTGAAGGCTAGAGATCGTGCTAGTTTAGCATACCACTACGGTAACACTCAGGCATCCTCCCGCTGTCTGAACGCAGTTCTTATAGAGCGCCCCGGTGCTGCAGAAACAACCTGCTGGTGTGCGGGTAGTAGCCGGAGGTCAGAGTGTACCGGGCACCAAGGGCCACAGCAAACTCCTTCCACACCCGCGAGATGAACTGGGGACCATGGTCAGACAGAATCTTTTGTGGGATACCATGGAGGCGGAAAACATGTTTCACCAGGAGCTGGGCCGTGAGGAAAGCAGAGGGGAGTTTCCGGAGGGGAATGAGGTGGCAGGCCTTGGAAAACCAATCGACAACTATGAGGATTACTGTCATACCTTGTGAGGAAGGGAGACCGGTGATGAAATCCAGGGCTATATGGGACCAGGGACGTTCAGGGATAGGCAGGGGCTGGAGGAGACCGGATGGTGGTCTGTTGGAGGGCTTATTTTGAGCACAAACAGGACAAGAGAGAACAAACTGTTTGATGTCCTGGTACATAGTGGGTCATCAGAAACTGTGGGCGAGAGGCATTCGGGTGCAATGGATGCCAGGGTGTGCGGAAAACTTTTCGGCATGAGCCCATTGGATAACACGGGATCTGACTGAGGAGGGCACATAGGTGCGATTAGGAGGACCGGTTCCGGGGTCAGGATCGGATGGGAGTGCTTGGGTAATGAGGTGCTGTACCTCCCACTGGAGAGCGCCGAGCACACAGGAGGGGGGCAGGATTGCGACCGGTTCCTTCACGGAGTCGGGGGGAGAGTAGAGACGGGACAAGGCGTCGGGCTTCAGGTTCTTAGAACCAGGGCGGTAGGAGATTGTCAGGTTGAACCGGGAGAAGAAGAGGGACCAGCGGGCCTGCCGGGGGTTTAGCCGCTTAGCAGTCTGGATGTAGGCCAAGTTCTTATGGTCGGTCCAAATAAGAAATGGTTGCTCAGACCCCTCTAGCCAGTGACGCCACTCCTCCAAAGCGAGCTTGATGGCTAGCAGCTCCCGGTCTCCGACGTCATAGTTTCTTTTGGCGGAGTCATACGCTTGGAGAAGAAGGCGCACGGGTGTTGTTTCTGATCCTGATCCGATACTTGGGACAAAACGGCTCCCACACCAGTGTCGGAGGCATCGATCTCAACAATGAATTGCTTCAGTGGGTCGGGGTAGATCAGGATGGGCGCCTGGGAGAAACGGGACTTGAGATCGGCGAACGCCGAGTCGGCCTTGGAGTTCCAGGAGAAGGTGACCTTGACAGAGGTGAGAGCGTGGAGGGGGGTGGCGATCTGACTGTAACCCCTAATAAAGAATCTGTAAAAATTGGCGAACCCCAAGAAGCGCTGAAGCTCCTTTCGGGTCTCGGGTACAGGCCAGTCGAGCACCGCCTTGATCTTATCGGGGTCAGATCGTACCCTACCCCCTTCCAGGATGAGTCCCAGGAAAGCAATGGAGGGCTTGTGAAACTCACACTTCTCAGCCTTGACGTAAAGCCTATTCTCCAACAGGCGTTGGAGGACCAGTCGGACATGCTTGTAGTGTTCAGTTGGGTTACGTGAGTAGATAAGGATATCGTCAATGTAGACAAACACAAAGACGTTGAGGTAGTCACGTAAGACGTCATTTACCAGAGCTTGGAAGACAGCCGGGGCGTTGCACAGACCAAAAGGCATTACCTGGTACTCAAAATGCCCGAGGGGAGTCTTGAAGGCTGTCTTCCACTCATCTCCCCGGCGGATCCGCACTAAGTGGTAAGCGTTACATAAGTCCAGCTTAGTGAAGATAGTGGCTGACTGAACCGGCTCAGAGGCGGAGGAGATTAGTGGAAGGGGGTACTTCAACCCTGTACTACCAACAGGCAATCAGCAATCCAGTGACTAAATAGAGATCAGTACTTTAGGTATAGATATTAATTCAGAGTTAGTAGATAACAGAATGGAAAATAAGCAATAGTGCGCCCTTAAGACAGACAATATCTAATGGATCTCAGTTTATGGTGTTACACCTGTATAATCCGAGTTTACACCCGTATAATCCGAGTTTACATCTGTATAATCCGAGTTTCAGAGACGGAAGACCCGAGATTAGAAACTGATCAAACTGATTCGTCAAACACGTCTTCCTACCGACTCTGTGCAGTTTAATTTCAGGTTTCCAGTAGATTTCCATCTGTCTGTTTCCTTCTTCGTAGCGGATGATGGTTTTTTCAACCTCTGTGAAGATTTCTTCAGCAGCAGCAGTTAGTCGCTCTCTGATAAACTCTCTAAGATGTTTAACTGAAGACATTTTTACTGAAATATTCAGCTGAAATACGAAAATACAACCAACCATTAGTTGAATGTTCTCAAGCAGCAGTTGGAATCTTTAGTTTTACTTCCGCTGGGCGTCAAACTGAGACTAAACAGCTGATTGGTTCATTTATCGCCCCCTGCTGGACGGATGACAGCAAACCACAGCCTCAATGCTCTGAATCAGAGCTCAGTAGTACAATAGTGACTCAAATATACGGGAATATAACATGTATTATTAGACTGAAATCCATTTAAGGATGGTAGGAATACATTTCCAGTGTAAACATAATCTGAGTTAATACATGCTCCATTAAAGTCAGTCAGAAAAGTTGTGTTTACCTGACAGGTTTTCATCTATACTCCACAGTTATACATTATTAACACTTATTTTAAAGGCTGCTTTGTTTATTGTCTCCACTGACTATGTATCACTCAGATTATTCTCTGTTGCCTGCTGTCAGTTTCAATTGAAAATCATGAAATCACCTGGAAGCTTCAGTTGATCTGTCAATCAGCAGCAGAAATGTTATAATTGGGCTTCAGTGGCTGATGGCGCCTCTACCAGGGCCTCTGATTGGGGTTAAAAATGATAGAGCCAACTAATGTGTTGAAATACAGTATAATAACAAATACCTTAGCAGGTTTTTCAAAGATCATTTCAATTTAATTTCCACAACATACTATTTGAAGGACCGGTAACATGTTTTTAGATCCATTTTACTTTTTTTTTATTAGCTTGGAAACAATCTGTTTTTTTTACATCATTACTCTTGATAAATCATTTTATATTTTCCTTATTTTCAAACCAAAAATTGCAAATAAACTGTTGGTTGTTTAAACATATTTCCTATGTCACATTTTTAAAAAGGGCAAAAGAGCTCTTTGGATTTTAAAGGTTACAGACCCCTACTTTAGAAGAAAAGCAATGACAAAGTCCCCACAGACCGGTCTGCCTTCCAATCCAGGCAGGCAGGGTTCAAAGAGAGTGCAGAGATGGTTCAGCCACTTAGCTGTACATTTCTACGCCCAATCATCTGGAAATAATCATAATAATGAACATTTCACCACCAAACAAAGCTAACCTGACCAATGCATCCACTACCATAGTTTCAGTTTTACAGTTACAAAAATATCCAAACTAATATAAAGTGGTAAAAACTAGATCCAGTTTATTTTAAACACATAGATGTCTTTCATAGTTCTGTCACAACATCAAATTATGTAATAAAGTAAAATGAAAATCAAATAACTAAATAATGTCAAACTGTGCTGTTCACAAGGTTACAGACACTGATTGGGATGAAAAATAAAAAAAAATTTCAAGTGATATTAAAATTTTATTCAGATTTAATATTTACGGAGCATTTGATCTGACACAGACAACGCCAGACCTGCAAAAACAGGGTCACATATGTTCATACACCCCAGCAGCATCAGGTTAAATGTACCTTAGAAAGTATAATACACTTCATCTCTAGCCATCAACAAGCTGAGATTCTGAGATTATTTGAACTGTACTCTGATCTTCTCTGAACTCACAGTTAAACACACATTGACAACTATGAAAAGCCATTATGAGTGGAGCTCTGATTTGACGAGTCACCATGACATGTTTACATTTGATCACCATCTTTACATTTTATCACCATGTTTACATTTTATCGCTGCTGCACTTTAAGAAATGGAAAAGTTTTGAGAGCTGTACTGAACAAAATTTCATTTTGTATACATCCTGTGTGTACAAAATTACAAGACAGTGTGTCTAAGTCTAAAAGACACAGGCAACAGGAAGTGCCTGTTTCACACCACTCAAACTGGATACTTAAATGCAGAAATTAAAAAAAAAATGGAGAAAGTGTTTAAAAGACAAAGAGTGCTTCAAAGGGCAACAGTAAAATTCAGCTGTAGTTAATACACAATTTCATAAACTTGGAAATGCTTAAGCTAAACAATATTACATCTACATGTCTGCAATACATATTATAGGGAAGCTAAATGAAAGATAAAGAGCCATTTTTCTCATAATCCAAAAATAAACAAAAGACAGCCTTTGTTTATATCAACATTTCTGACCTCAGTTTAAACATCAATAAACATATATTAACCAGAATAATGTGTGAACAATCACACTTAACGGTAAAACTTTTCATTAGTTACAACACATAAACTCTATTACATGGCTGTGGTTTGCAGCGCCATCATCAGTTAGGATGGACTGACTGGGCCATACGCACTTAATGACCCATAAGTCCTTACAATTCACCAAAGCTTTAGGCTACCTCTTAATGAATTGCTCTGAAAGTTATCCAGTTATCATGTTTACCTTCTACTTTCTTAAAGGCATTCATTAATCATCTATACTGTAAAGAGTCCACATCAAACACAGGAATGATTCTGACTGGAAGAATGGACGATAAGTGTTGTTTTATAAGAGACAGTGATGTCATTGTCCTTGCATGATGTTCATCATATTATTCTGACAACTTTCAGTCAAAGGTGCAGATTGAGTCTGCATTTAATGGATTAGTTGAGCTGAAGCATCAACTCTTATCATCCTCTTATGCATCTAAGGCTGATTCTCCCTTTATTTACTTCTGATATCAGATACTCAGATAACACAGACGAATGCTTTGCAATAGTGTGACTTTGTCGTAGCGACTTACCTGGGTTGTGTTCTTTAATTTTCCTCTTTCAAAGCAAAGGTTGATGCCATTATATTGATTAGAAACAGCAACTCACCTTATTTTAAAAAGACAAATCTTTGCATTAGCAGCTGTTTCCAAATCTAATTTTTTGATTTCTTTTCTTGATATTTCCTCTTGAACTTCAATAAAAAAATTTTATAAAGCAGCGAATCGCTCAATGAGTACTGCCTTTTTAGCTGCAGCTTTAATGCAAATCATTAGACTGCTGTTAAGAAGCTTTTGAACATTGATCTCACAGTGGAGAAATTTACTCATCACATTCATATAAATAGTCACCGGAGGAGAAGAAGTTGCCAAAGGGAAAACAAGGTGCATGGGATATATACGTACAGTATGGTATATACAGTGCGTCCACATATAATAGCTTTTTTTTTTGCTTTTTTTGTAGGACCCTTATACAAGCTTATTGCATAGGGTGTTTACATGGCTGTTTATATAGATGGATATTTATATATATTTTTTATCAGATATTTTTTTGTCAGATATAGATAAACAGGTTATTGCACAGGGTATCAAATAGTAATTGCACATTATAGATATGCCACGTTATGGAATATTAGACACTGTATTCAGGATTTATTTAATTCAGATCTGCATCAACTTCTTCATCACCGTTGTTCTGTTCATCGTAGGGATCCTCTGCTTTCTGTAACAAATCTTTACAGCATCCGTAAAACAGAAAAGGCTACTATGGGCTGAAATTACAGTTTGTCTTTTCAGTTCCTCTTCTGGCATAGCAAACTCAAAAAGGAAATCAGATGAATAATTATTAAACTTGTCAAAATGAGAAGTTGCTCACTGACATTTTTTTTTGTGTCATTAATGCAGATATTTTCTCCATAAACTATACTTTTACTCATCTTTTCTTGACATTTTCATATAAAGCTCCAAACCTGTTTTTGCAAATTAGATTTTTCTTTTCTCTTGTGCCATCTCAGTGTCATTCTCATGTGTTCTTAAGATCAGACATCTTCAGCCATCTTTGAATTATTGGCAATATTTCAAGACTGCATTATTCACTGAGACCACTTGCATAAAAAGGTCAATTCTTGAGCAGAAACATTTCCTGATGGTGTCGGCACAAATCTTGATCCAATTAAGCATGAGTTTTACGCACCAAAACTCAGCCCAACAGTCTTTGTAGTGAACTGTTTTTAAACTCCAATAGTTTCACCTTTTCTCTTAATGGCGTGCACAATATTGCTACGTACCAGTTATGATTAAAGAGTGACATGTTGGCTAAAGGCTGATGCAGAAAGATATACTAATTTCTTCACTAGCGATAATCCCTGAGATCCATACATCCAACTGGTCCATTAATGAGGGATTATTCTTTTAGAATGCAGGGGTATGTTTTTACTTTATGCAGTGGCGTCTGTTTGTTACAACAAACATCTTAAAAATCCTAACAAGCCACCACTGCACAGGGGTTATGTTTTGTACGCAGGCATAAGAAATCCAATGTCCAAAACTTGTAGGCGGCTTCTACTGCCCTGGTTAAAACCCAACCCCAATGCATGCTGGTCCCATACTCTCCCTATCATTACAGGAAACTGACTAAAAATAAACACACTGAAATAAACTATTGTTGACATACAAATAAACTCTGTACATAACTCCAAAAAATATGGCAAAAAATTCAAAGTAATAAAAAATAACAACAAGCATGTTTTTATTGCAAGCAGCCTTGCAGCAAGAAGGTTCTGGGTTCGATTCCCGGCCCAGGGTCTTTCTGCATAGAGTTTACGCGTTCTCCCTCAGCATTTGTGGGTTCTCTCCGAGTACTCCAGCTTCCTCCCACAGTCCGAAAACTTGACTGTTAGTTTAATTGGCTTCTCTAAATTCTCCTCTGGTGTGAATGGCTTTTTGTTTTGTTTGTCTCTGTGTTGTCGTGCGATGGACTGGCGACCTGTCAAGGGTGGACCCCGCCTCTCACCTAGAGACAGGCACTAGCACCCCTCTCTACCCCACTTGGGATAAGCGTGACGGAAAACGGATGGATGGATGTTATTTATTGTCATCTATGTACTGAATATTTATGTTTTCGCTGCCTTAGAAATTGCTATCTAAATAGCGGATCTCACATTTACTGAGGCAGAAATCTTTGTGCTATGGCAGTGGAGAGCTGAAAAACTCTGCATTGCCTTGCTAGTACTTCTCTGTCGCTGGGCCTAGCTGTACGCTGACAGGCTCTTCCTCTTCTTCTCCCTCATCTAATGACTACCATGCCATTGCCAAGACTAGTGGTTCCTAGAATTTCTAAAGGTAGAATGGGAGGCAGATCTTTTGGTTATCAGGCTCCTCTCCTGTGGAACCAACTACCAGTTTTAGTCAGTGAGGTAGACACCCTGTCTTTTTTTTTAAGGGTAGGCTTGAAACTTTCCTTTTTGATAAAGCTTTTAGTGTGGGAACTTCTGTCACTTTATTTTCCACAATCCCTAAAAAACAGCCTTTATCAAAGGACTGCTGGAAAAGAACAATTTGGACAAACAACTACTTCTGCAAAATAGCAGGCCCATCACAAACTTCCCTTTTATCATTGAAAAAGTTGTCTTTCAACAATTAAATACCTTCGTGACAATCATTGTTTGCTTTGATTTGATACGTTACTGTCAGGTTTCTCTAGACCGTGCAAACCACAGTACAGAGAACGTAGGGACTTTGGTGTCAGTAGGTAAGTTTACATCATAGATAACAAAAAAATACATGTGATTTTTCACAAGGGTCCATCTTGGGTTCCCTAATATTCAGTATCATGCTCCTTTTAGCTCAGATAAAAAAAAAAAAAAACTTAATAAGCTACCATAAATATGCACTTGACACACAGCTCTTTATCACCATGTCACCAGGTGATTATCAACCCATTCAAGAGCTGAGTAAATGTTTTGAGGAAATCAGTGTATGGATTTAGCTACATTTTCTTAAAGTGAATAAAAACAAAACCGAGCTGATAAAAAGCTGGTGCACAGCTTTGGTTGTTTCACTGGTCAGGCAAGAAATCTGGGTGTAGTTTTAAACTCAGACCTAAACATCCAAAAGCATCTAAACAGAATTACAAAGTTGGCTTTCTATCACCTGAAGAACATTCCTTGGATTAAAGGACTGATGTCCAAGCAGGATCTAGAAAACCTCATTCTTGCATTTATTTCATCCTCTGACATGGGAGCTGGCTCGGAGCTCGTCTGTCTGGCTGTGTGTTTCCTGGACGGGGCCGCCATTTAAAATTGCTTTTTGTGTCTCTGCTTCTGTCTCCTCTAACCCCTGTTGGCCTCTGCAGATGGCCGCTCACACTGAGCCTGGTTCTGCTGGAGGTTTCTTCCTGTTAAAAGGGAGTTTTTCCTCTCCACTGTCGCTACAAGCATGCTTAGTATGAGGGATTGCATTCGAGTCAATGACTCGTTGCAATCAACTGGTTTTCCTTAGATAGAAAACTTTGAATCAATTTGACTGTATGATCTGGGGAACTGTAAAGTGCCTTGAGATGACATGTGTTTTGAATTGGCACTATGTAAATAGACTGAATTGAATCTTTAGTAGAAGTGATTACGCCAAAAGTGCTGCTGCCTGTGTTCTTACCAGATCTAGCATCAGCCTGAGGTATTTCCACCGGCTCCCTGCAACTCAAAGAAAGGTAGTGAATAAATCACTGAATGAATCAGTACCAAATACATCACAGACTTGTCATTAACATCAAACCTCGAGGCAATAGAATCTTTTGGGTCAAACCACAAATTTTTATGCTGCACTTGTCTGGACCAAACTTCCACAAGACTTTAAAAGTACTGAAAGCGAGAGTTCTTTTAAGTCAAAGTTAAAAACCAGTTTGTTCAGAACTGCCTTTGACTGTTATTGTTGTAGTTTATAGTCTTACTTACATTGTATAAAACCTGCTGGCGCTGTTCCAATGCAGTGGGCTTGATTTTGGAATGCCTTTTCTTGATTAAGGCTTTGTTTCTATGATTTTCTATTTTACTTTCATCCAGAACTTTAAATGGTCTTGTTAGTGAAAAGTGCTTTATAAATAAACTTGCCGTGCATGACATTGATTCAAACGATTATAATAAATTAGTAATATGTGAAAAGTTAAACCTCAACTCTGCAGCAGAGTACAGGCTTGAGAATTAATTTGAATCAATTTAGTCCTTAGTTGTCTGCCTGTTGTTGTTCATCTATACAATGTTACACTGAGAACTTCAAGCGGTGCTCTGATAAAGGTGGCACCTCATGT
The DNA here is from genome assembly GCA_030533445.1 of Cyprinodon diabolis. Classification (NCBI taxonomy): domain Eukaryota; kingdom Metazoa; phylum Chordata; class Actinopteri; order Cyprinodontiformes; family Cyprinodontidae; genus Cyprinodon; species Cyprinodon diabolis. The sequence continues at coordinate 42,877,474 of CM060067.1, read as the reverse complement.
TAGGGAAGAACTTCTATTGGGACTGATCTTGGGGCAGAAATAGGTGAGATCCTTAACATGTAATTCATTATAATTAAGTTGAGATAATAGCATGGGATTATACATTCAAAGCACACAGAAAACATTAATCTATTAATGTCTTAACTGCCTTCTCCACCTCAAACCATTTGTTTGACCAGGCTGTTAAATGGTTAAGTAAGCTGCTGTATTTTTTTAACTTCTTATTTCTTTTCAACACTCAGTTTTACTGCTTGGGTTGTGATTAGGTAGTTAATATTTATTTAAAAGATATTATCGTTATCAACTTGTAGTTTCTCCCATATGACAGCAGAGGTCAGTAAAAGGCAGAAATCCTGGGGTTCAAATGTTAAATTTATCTAAGTCCACATAATGAAAGTTAATTTTTAAACGTCTGTCTACCCCTTTTTTGTGTTAAGATCATCAATGTCTAGTCTGAACATCTCAATTGTCCAGGAATGCAAAGGATAGCCATTTAGGGTAAAGCGATTACATAAAGTAAGTATGCAAGCCTGATGGAGCTCTTGAACAAACTGTTCAGGAAATATTCAGTCAGACTTCTGGTGGATAAGTGGATGAGCAGGGTACTTTAATTAGTCGGGGGCTGTTTATTTTTTAGAATTATTTTATAGACAAAATTCAAAATCTATATTTTATTTTACTAATTTTCAGTTAGAAAATGTATTACTTGCCCTACGACAGACTGGCAACCTGTCCAGGATATACCCCACCTCTTGGCCATAGAATGACGAAGATAGGCCAACACCACCCTGACTAAGCAGAAGATGAATGTATTTATTACTTTTTCAGTTTTGTGTTATTTGAATTACTAGTGTGAATTTTATTAACTTCTTTAATTCATTAATTAATTGAACATTATTGATCTCACAATGGAGAAATTTAAATCTGCTTTTAACCCATCTTTTAACCATTGAGCCCCCGGGGAGCAATTGGGTTTAAGGGTCTTTGCTCAGAGAGCCAGAGTGGCAGTCCATGGGAGTGGGACTCGTACTCAGAACCTTAGGATTCCAAGCTCTGGGCTCTAAGAACCTTTCCCTTCAAAAAGTCCCAAATATTGCAAAATTCCTTTTCATGTAAGTTACATGTCCTAAAACTATGCTGCTATTGTTTTTTCGTAATAGATGCTATAAAGACATCAAAAATGTCCTTAAAGGGGAACACTGTTTTTTTTTTTTTTTTACATTGGCCCCTTGATTTTACGTTATTACATCATGAATATGAAAAATATAACTGCGGATGTCTGGGGAACAGTGATTCACCTACATGTTATGAATACTGGCGTACCATAAAGAATAAATTATGAAGTTTAATTTGTGTCTTCAACTCGTTGCCCATAGGAAGACGTTACTTGGATATAACAAAACCAAATATCTTCAGAACAGCTCCAAATGACACAAAACTAATATGGGTGAATAGAACACGATGTAATTACGTAAAATCAAGTGGCCAATCTAAAAAAAAACAAAAAAAAAACGGTGTTCCCCTTTAAAGCATCTATTATAAAGTACACCACTAGAACGCAATGCCTGGAGTCCCCATCTTTTCAGCAGCTGTCACTCCATATTTTGATGCTCAGAAATAAAGATGTTAGACCTCATCTGTTTCTCATTTCTGCCTTTAATGGGTAATTTCAGGGTGTCATAATTCAATTATATCAGACTTGGTACATCATATATAACCCTTTGTTCAAAGCAAAAAGTTTCATTTCTGGTTTATTTGTGTCAGACTAAGAGATTGTTAATGAACATTATTACTATTGCAAGACGTATCTGGAAGATCCTAAGGAAAGTAAATTGATATGTACTTTTGTGTGAAAAATATTTTAATAATAAAGAAAAATTAGATTTTTATATCAGGTTTTCTACATAGATTATATACAGTTCATATCCAAATTTACAAGCAGTTGGGTAAATGGTTAAAATTAGGAAACCTTTAACTGCACTCGTCTGTTCCATGCTAATCAAAGCATAAAGAAATGCAAAGAGAGAATTAGTTTTATTGTGAGCAATCAACAAATACAGAACAGCATGAAGAGTTCTGAAATATTATCAAGATATGAGAGAACACTGGATCGTCTGGTAAGTTCAACAAGCTCTTCCTTAAATGAAGCTTTCAAAGACAGGATAATATCTGCTGTCCAACTGGAGAAGAATCCTTTCTGTTCTGGAGTTATAACCTGCATATTGCAGAGGTCGGCTTAATTCTGTGCAGGGATCGAAAGAAACATCGAGGCATTGGCTAATTGCTGAGCAACCAAAGTTCATCAGTGTCAGTAACTTGGGGGGAATTGCATGGATGAGATACATTTTTGGAAGTATTCTGTGGAAACTACAGGAAAACATACATTTAGTTTAAAACTCAAATGACTTAATTTCAAGTTCCTTGCAGTAAACCTACGTTCTTAAAGAGTTATGAGTTACAATTAAACAATCAAACCTAATGTATCCAGACACACCTTCACTCATAAGAATATTTAAACTGATCTAGACTTTTCATTTTGTACTATTTTATGCAAAAAAGTCAAATTAAAAGTGAAATTAGATTTTTTTTTCTATTTATATCTGTGTGAGGTCCACTGACTACTTCTCATTTTTGTGCTAAAGGGAAATGAAAGAGTTAACTAAACTAACTTAATTCATGAGATTTTTTCTTACTAATATCAACAATTATACTACAAATGTTAAAAACATAAACATAAAAGAAACAGTATTAATATTTTTTGGTATGGGTGCCGCCATATTACAGTACCCCAAGCAGTTACGCCATGGGGTTGGTCAATGCTTCAGCTAGCAAATGAATAAATTTAATATAGCAGCGATACATCATAACTATAAAATGCTTTAAAAATTTAGTATGATTGAAGACGAAGCTGAAAGGATACTAAAGCGTCTAAATCACATGACATACGCTTATGAGCCCATTCACCATGTGAAGTGAGACGTAGGATGGAGAGAAGAGGCACTTTTGGAACCGGGGTTCTTACTAGCCCTGCTACCTGACAGAACACCCGCTATAATGTAAAAACTCTTAAGTATGGCAAGCTAGTGGTCCATCAGACAGCCAGCTAAAGTTAGTTTATTTCGCTGCCTATAAAAGTTGGGCTCTACTGACCGGCCAAAAACTACGACAGCAGGTCAGCTGCAACAATCAAGCATAGTGACATGGTGCAAAAACACCATAAGCAGGCAGAATAAAAAAAATAAAAAATCCACTGGACTTTGCTTCCAAGTTTGAAGACGTTTAACTTCCCATCCAGGAAGCTAAATGTCTTCAAAAATGGAAAAAAAAAAAGTCATTGGAATTTTTTTTAAATATGTAAATTCATGTTGGCACTTACTAAGTCAAGAACTACACTCACCGGCCACTTTATTAGGTACACCTGTCCAACTGCTCGTTAACACTTAATTTCTAAGCAGCCAATCACATGGCGGCAACTCAGTGCATTTAGGCATGTAGACATGGTCAAGACAATCTCCTGCAGTTCAAACCGAGCATCAGTATGGGGAAGAAAGGTGATTTGAGTGACTTTGAACGTGGCATGATTGTTGGTGCCAGAAGGGCTGGTCTGAGTATTTCAGAAACTGCTGATCTACTGGGATTTTCACGCACAACCATCTCTAGGGTTTACAGAGAATGGTCCGAAAAAGAAAAAACATCCAGTGAGCGGCAGTTCTGTGGGCGGAAATGCCTTGTTGATGCCAGAGGTGAGAGGAGAATGGCCAGACTGGTTCGAGCTGATAGAAGGGCAACAGTGACTCAAATAACCACCCGTTACAACCAAGGTGGGCAGAAGAGCATCTCTGAACGCACAGAACGTCGAACTTTGAGGCAGATGGGCTACAGCAGCAGAAGACCACACCGGGTGCCACTCCTTTCAGCTAAGAACAGGAAACTGAGGCTACAATTTGCACAAGCTCATCGAAATTGGACAATAGAAGATTGGAAAAACGTTGCCTGGTCTGATGAGTCTCGATTTCTGCTGCGACATTCGGATGGTAGGGTCAGAATTTGGCGTCTACATGAAAGCATGGATCCATCCTGCCTTGTATCAACGGTTCAGGCTGGTGGTGGTGGTGTCATGGTGTGGGGAATATTTTCTTGGCACTCTTTGGGCCCCTTGGTACCAATTAAGCATCGTTGCAACGCCACAGCCTACCTGAGTATTGTTGCTGACCATGTCCATCCCTTTATGACCACAATGTACCCAACTTCTGATGGCTACTTTCAGCAGGATAATGCGCCATGTCATAAAGCTGGAATCATCTCAGACTGGTTTCTTGAACATGACAATGAGTTCACTGTACTCAAATGACCTCCACAGTCACCAGATCTCAATCCAATAGAGCATCTTTGGGATGTGGTGGAACGGGAGATTCGCATCATGGATGTGCAGCTGACAAATCTGCGGCAACTGTGTGATGCCATCATGTCAATATGGACCAAAGTCCCTGAGGAATGCTTCCAGCACCTTGTTGAATCTATGCCACGAAGAATTGAGGCAGTTCTGAAGGCAAAAGGGGGTCCAACCCGTTACTAGCATGGGGTACCTAATAAATTGACCGGTGAGTGTATGCCCCTATGCTCTAGTGATGGACGAACGTCCATCACAACTTTATATTGGTAAAGTTTTGCTTTACTAATGTTCGGACACTTAGATCGCTCTGCAAAGAGGTGGAAGCTTTGGAGGTGTCCCTGAATGACCCCAGAGCAGAGACACAGCATGACCGGACATTTCAGGGATAAAGCCCGTAGGATGGTGAGGGAGAGCTGGGATCTTAGGATAACCTGACTGCCTGCCATGGAAACGGGGAATCACAGTAAGAAATAGACCATTTCTTTGGAGGTTTGGACTGCAGCGGTATCCTGTGCTGCATAGATGTGTTCATCCTGATGGCTGGAGGTATAAAAAAGTGTGCTATTAAGAAGCTCAAACAGGAATAACTGTGGAAAGCTAAGCTCTAGTGATGGACGTTTGTTTTGGAGTTAGGGGCATAGTTGATGACTGACAACATAACATGATTCTACCTGCTTAGTGTGTTTTTCACCTAGTCATTATGGTTGACTGTTACTGCTGACCAACTGTTAGAAAGTTTTGGCCAGCCAGTAAAGCCCAGTCTAAAGAAGGTTAAAATCACCTGGAGCAGATTCAGGCTTTAGCCGACTGGCCGATGGATCATAAGCTGCATGTCTCAAATGTTTTTGCTTTACATTATCTCCACAGCCGGTGTTCTGTTGGGTAGCAGGGATAGTCAGAACCCCGGCACCAAAACTGCCTCCTCCCTCCTTATTGCGGCTCACGTCACACGTTGAATGGGCTCCAAAGCATAAGCTAATATCATTTAGATGCTTGAGTGTCCTTTCATCTTCCGTTATACCAAATTATTTAAGTGTTTTATGGTTGTGATGTATCTCCACTGTTTTCAATTGCTAGCTGAAGCATCAACCAACCCATTACATCACAGCTTTGAGTACTGCAACAAAAAACATTTTTTTCTTTTACAATTATATTTTTCAAATTTGTAATAAAATTATTGATAATAGTAAGAAACAATCTCTTGAATTAAGTTGAGTTTGGTTAAACATTTTCACTTTAACGTTTGATGTGGAAATGTGCCAATATCAACAAAGTTTTTTTTCTTCACATATTTGAAATAAAGGTTCACCTGTGTGGGTTCTGATGTGATCATTTAAAATACTTATCTAGGAAAGACTTTTTTCACATGTATTATACAGAAAAGGTTTCTCATCTGTGTGGGTTTGCCTGTGAGAATTTAGAGTACTAATCTGAGAAAAACGTTTTCCACATATCTCACATGGAAAAGGTTTTTCACCTGTGTGGGTTCTGATGTGAGCATTTAAAGTACCATGATGAGAGAAACTTTTTCCACATATTTTACAGCGATAAGGTTTCTCCCCGGTGTGGATCCTGATGTGAGCATTTAAGCTACTAATCTGAGAGAAACTCTTTCCACATGTCTTGCATGGAAAAGGTTTCTCACCTGTGTGGGTTCTAATGTGAACATTTAAATGACTGACCTGAGAGAACCTTTTTCCACATGTCTTACACGGAAAAGGCCTCTCACCTGTGTGGGTTCTGATGTGAATGCTTAGACTTTTAAACTCAGAAAACCCTTTTCCGCATGTCTTACAACGAAAAGGTTTCTCACCTGTGTGAGTTCTAATGTGAATCCTTAAACTACCAATCTGAGAGAAGTTTTTTCCACACACGTTACATGGGAAAGGTTTTTCACCTGTGTGGGTTCTGATGTGGTCATTTAAGTTTCTAATCAGGGAGAAACCTTTTCCACATGTCTGGCATGTAAACGGTTTCTCACCTGTGTGGGTTCTAATGTGAATCCGTAAACTACCAATCTGAGAGAAGTTTTTTCCACACATGTTACATGGGAAAGGTTTTTCACCTGTGTGGGTTCTAATGTGGTCATCTAAGTTTCTAATCCTGGAGAAACCTTTTCCACATGTCTCGCATGTAAAAGGTTTGTCACCTGTGTGGTTTATGTAATGCTGTTTCATGGTAGACTTATTCCTAAAGAATCTCCCACAAATGTCACATTTTAAAGGCATTTTCTCCATGTCAGTTTGAGGCTGACTCTCTGACGTAGTGGAGCTGCGTTCTTCCCATTCTTTAGTCTCAGCTGCAGAAAAGATATCAATGGAATGCTGATCAGTTCTTGGTTCTCTTTCACTCAAATCAACTTCCTGAATATTAAAGGTCTCCATAAAAGTGATTGACTGCTTCTGGAAAAGCTGCTTTTCCTTCTGTCTGCTGTTTAGGTCTTCCTGGTACTGTGTAGACAGTGTATGCTCTGGTAGCCACTGTTCATATTTAGGTAGTGAATAATCTGGTTCCTTCTTAATGTCAAGTAGGGGAGATGCTGGCTCTTCCTCTTCTTGATAACATGGAGGTCCTGATTCATTCTGTTTTTCCTTCAATAACACATCCTGTTCCTGATGTTCCACTTCAGCCCATGAAAACTCAGGTTCATCTTTTTCTTCTTTGATCAGTGAAGACTCTTGATGTTCTTCTTCCTCTTTAATCCATGGAGGTCCTGGTTCCCCCTGTTTTTTAATATGTGAATATGGATTTTCTGGTTCCTTGCAATCCTCTTCAGTCCACTGAGGTACTGCTTCATCCTGGTCCTTATTGGACCTTTTGCGCTGGTTACGAAACAGCTGAATGGCTATAGTTTCCTCCTCGTTGAAGATATGTGGCTTTTGGATTCCTGCAGGGGACAAAAAAAGATAACATGATGCAATTAGTCCCTTTTCATTGCTTGCTGAAGCCAAGAGCAGGTTTACGAATCTATGTGGGTAATTTCTAGTGCTAAGGCAAATTAGACAAAGGGACACAAAAAATAAATATATAAAAATAGAGCATGAAACAATACATGATGCTTTGATCATAAGTTTACATACCTTTGAAAGATTTTTTTAGTTTTTTGGCCTTTTTTTCAGAGAATATGAACAATGACACAAAAACTTCTCTTTCTCTTAGTTAGTTGATGAGAGAAGCCATTTATTGATAAACAATTGTGTTTTCTATTTTTAAATCGTAATGATTGCAAAATAAGCATCCAAATGACTACAGTTGACACAAATGGGTTTGACTGACATCTGTGTCTGTTTGACTAACATTTTGTGCTTGTAATAAGTGTGTGCAGACAAGCTGATTAGTTTCTGGGATCTAGACACACTCTTGCATCTTCTGAGTCATGGGTAAGCAAAAGAATTGTCAACTGATCTCACAACAAGCCTCAAGACTTCCAGAACCCACTGATTTTGGAGTGCTGGGACCAAATTTTTTTTTTTTTTTGCCTAAACCATAGAAATTACATTTGGAGAGGTGACAACAAGGCCTATGAAGAAAGGAAGACGATTCTTACTTTAAAGCATGGAGGTGGATTACTGGTGTTTTAGGGATGTGGTGAACAGCATCATGGTGGTGCCTGTTGACAGCAGCCTCATGCAGCTCCCAACAATCCCAAAAATATGCCATTCAGATCACTACAAACCAGTATCATCCTGACTGAATCATGGCTTCATTCATTGTTACTGGACATCGTTACCTGGACGGCCTCACGCTATCCTGTGTTGATAGGAACACAGAACTAACAGGTAAGACTAGCGGTGGTGGGGTCTGTTTACATCAACAACAGCTGGTGTAAATATGCTAGACCAGTGGCGAGCTTCTGCTTTCCTGACATCGAGTATCTGACTGTTAACTGCAGAACGTTCTATCTGCCCATACTGTTCAGTGTGGTTAGCATTACTGCTGTTTACGTGCCCCCCAGCACTAACACAAAAGAGGACATGAAGACTCTATACCAGGCTATCTCACAGAGGGTTTTCATCATTGCTGGAGATTTAAACCAGGCTAACTTGAAGACTGTGCTCCCTCATTTCTACCAACATGTGGACTTTACAACTTGGGGTGAAAACATTTTAGATTTAGCCTACTCTAACATCAACTATGCATTCAGAGCAGCTCCCCGCCCCACCTCAGCTCATCAGATCACCTTTCTGTCAAGCTAATTCCTGCATACAGGCCCCAGCTAATCAGGGCTAAACCAACAGTTTAAAAATATCAGAGTGTGTCTGGATCGTTCCAGACACAACCGAGCCGCCCTAAATCTAGCTCTAGTTCAACAGTAGGGCTCAGCGTCTATGGCTTGGTTTTCCGATAACAAAGAGTGCAAGAGCATCTCCTATTTACAGTCAGCTGACTCATTTCGTGGGTTTTCCGGCCTGTCTGGCTTTGCAATTCACAGATCTGGATCTAACATACCAGTGTAAGGCTTAGATGAAGACAATAGCTTTGCTAACTCTGAAAGTTCAACTCGATCAAAGCTGTTTAAACCTGGTTCAGATTCTATGGTTACCTCAGATGCTGCCTCACCTTCCAGAGAAACAAATCATAGTTAGAGGAGTGCTAATGATCTTCTTTTTAATACAATCAATCTTATTTATAAAGAACCCCATAAAATCTATTGATAAATATTGTGAATGTGAATCCTACCGATTCTCTGCAGTTTTTCCTGGGGTTTCCAGCAGGTTTCCATCAGTCTGTTTTCTTCCTCATAGCGAATGATTGTTTTTTCAACCTCTGTGAAGATTTCCTCAGCGGCAGCAGTTAGTCGCTCTCTGATAAACTCTCTCAGATGCTGAACTGAAGACATTTTTACAGAAATATTCAGCTGAGATATGAAAACACAACCTAGCACTAGCTAAGTCAACGCTAGCTGTTTGGCTCTTTTGTTTTACTTCCGCTGGTTGTCACGCTAAGGCAAAGCACCCGACCTTTTACCGCCCCCTGTCGGATTGGATTGGAACAGCAGAATGGCCGCAAAAACAGACTCTATTCTCTGATCAGACCACAACTGTTATAAACTGGTATTAATGGAGCATACATTAAAACCCATTATAGGGCAGTGTTGAAAGTCGTCTCGACTTCCCAGGGTCCGTTGATTCGAGTGCAGGTAACTTAGATGGAATGAAATAAAGAATCTTGACAATGAAGCTTCGATTTGCCTTTTGCAAAAGGGAGAGCGGCAGCACACATCTGCGAACAGCAGCTCTGACTCTCTCCAACACAGCCTTTTTATTATCTTCATCAAGGAGAATCATTAATTTGTTATAGAAGCACTTTTTTAATTTTTCTTAATATATTCGGGCAAGTTGACGTTTCTTGTTATTATATTGATATACATTTTTGCAATTTAAATGTCAATTTTTAAGGTAATAAGGTCTTTTTATGGATTCCAATAACACTATTGGTTTGAAATTTAGATTTTCAAAGTATTTCACTGAGTCCCCTATAAAGGGTTAAACACGATTAGTTTTTATAGTAAAAGTTATTTGAAAGACTGATGGTCCTGATTAACAGCTCTGAAGCAGCAGTTATTTTCTCTGGGCTTCAGGGGCTGGTAGGAGTCTTTAGGAGCTGTTAGAAACTGTGGTTCTCATCTGAAGCTTGCAGCTTGTCCTTGTTTGGCTGCATTAGAGCCACTTCTCTCCTGGTTCACCCGAGGAAAACCCACTGCATAGAAAGCTTTTCCTAACAGCTACTGCTCTGTGCTGTCTGTGTTCAGGTCAAGGGTGTAACTTTGTAATGAAAGTTGGTGGGGTCACTTGAGTCGACCCAAAAACTTTAAGTAGATTTTTGTATTTGCCAAAAATGTGCACAAACATATATTTATTCAATTTTTTCCTATTGTTGAAAACACAGATGTTTATATTTATAGGTATTTAGATAGATGCCTTTTAGTGCATTATTTATAAAGCACTAAAAAACATTAATGCTGGTGAAGATTCTTAGTCATCCAGGTCATAGTTATTCCAATAAAAACTTAAAAAACTTGTTTCCAAGTTTGAAGATGTTTTGCTTCCCATCCAGGAAGCTTTTTCAATTCAAAATATGAGGAATAGAGTTGAGTTCGAGGTTTTATACAGTATCTCATCAAAACCTTGTTTTTGTTTCGAAAACATCCTTCTTTTGCATGTTTTCAAAAGTAAATAATTCTGGACACGTGGCGAAATAAAGTGCAGCTGAAGGAACTTCTTGGAACCAGTCCTCACCTCTAATACAGATACAATGTATTATAAATAGCCGTGGTGATGTCTTTTGGCAAGATAAAGAGGAGATTTCTAGTAATAATGAAACTATGCTTTTCAGCAGTCGGTGAAAATGCAAATGAGTTGCATTTTCATTAATTTGTTAACAGAAGGAAAATTACTATTGGAGTGTTTATATTAAAGAAATGCAGTTAAAATTGTATGAAATAAGGCTGTTCAAATGGTAAATGGCATGTACTTATATAGCACCTTTATTCAAGTTAGGAGACTTGACCAAGGCGCTTTACACTACATTCATTCACCCATTCACACACACACTCACAGTGGCAAGCCACATTGTAGCCACAGCTGCCCTGGGGCTCACTGACAGAAGCGAGGCTGCCGTACACTGGCGCCACCGGGCCCTCTGACCACCATCAGTAGACAATGCAGGTGAAGTGTCTTGCCCAAGGACACAACGACACTGAAAGTCGGAGTCGGGGCTTGAACCGTCAACCCTTCGATTTCAGGGCAAACTCCTACATCCAACGCCACTCCAAACATTAAAAGTTAGACGCTTCATCAGAATGGAGATATGTTAACACCTTCCTCCTACTTTTTGCAGCAACATACAAGTTGAAGGCTTAGATGAAGACAATGGTTTTGCTAACTCTGAAAGTTGAACTGGATCAAAGCAGTCTAAACCCAGTTCAGATTCCACCCTCCAGAGATAAACCAATCATAGATAGAGGAGTGCTAATGATCTTATTTTTAATAAGATCAATCTTATTTATAAAGATCCCATAAAATCATTATTGCTAAGGGCAGGTGGAATGGATGGTTCAACAGAGCTATGGCTCTGGGTGAGCTTGGCAACTGTATTCAAAATATATCTATGAGTAGCTTTCTACTTCTAATGTTTGTGTTTTTCAAAGGGGCTGCATTGTCTAAGGCACCAACCCCTGCTATGTATGCACCAAATGTGTGGTGAGTGTTTCAGGACAAGGCTGTGGGGATGCACCTGGTCGGTTTACTGGGATTCAAATTTCACTTGGAATTTTCCTCAAAGCAGATGTCTTTTACTTTGCCACTGTGTCTCTCTCCCTGTCTCACTCATGAGATTACAGTCAACATTTTCGAAAAGGTCCTAAAACCTTCGGAATCCTAAAACCTTCCCGAATGACATTTATCAATCCTCCGTCTCCCCAGTCTGGCTGCTAGTATGGGTATGTGGAAAATGGCCGGCGACGAGAGGTTCGCGTTCCTCCAGCTTTTCTGCGGTATAGCAGGAAGGCTAGGGGCCTCGACTAACAGAAAGGGGGGGAAAAGGTGAGAGCTGCTAGCTCACAGAGTAGCAGTGCTCGGATAAATTATTATGAAATTGAAGTAATCTCTGAAAATTAAGTTTCGCTCCTACTGTAGCTGTGAAGTAACACATGGAATGGTCTCTTTAAAACAGGCAACATCCTTTTTTTATTGAACGCTGTGAAAATTGCAGGCAGGACTATCACAAAGCAATTCAAACAAAATATCTCATACAAACACTCCTGAATACAACTCAGTCTTCTTCAGATATATATTCATTATATACAAATCCTGAAGCTTTATAAGCTCACGTCGAAAAAAATTAGGTAAAGGTAAAAGTTCCAGTGGTGTGAAATTGGCATTTCCTGTTGCATGTTGCCATGGTGTCTTGTCGAATCAGGGCTCCAAGGATAACAGCTTTTCATACTTGTTACGTGTTCAATATTGAGTAGGTCCACTGTTGTGTAACTGAAAACTCATAGTTTCTAAACCTTAGACTGATCAATTCAGAGTTGAGGATTTGAGTTTCAGTTTGTCAATCCTGCTTTGGGAAACAGACACCTGCATTAAGGAAAAGAAAAGGGTTGAGTGGCATTAAGTCAGCCTTTAGTAAAAGAGAAGGATACGGATAGAAAAACAAGCATGCAAACAGAAATCACTGAGCTTACTTAAATTATCATATGAATAATTTTAAATGTGCAATTAACCGTTTAATTATTAATCATGACAGGCCTAACAACAGCCCCAGATTAACGCTCATTGTCTTTCTTGTTTAAGCCGCCTACAGAGCCAGTATGAAATTAAATCCCATGGCACCTTTAAGATTTTTTTTTTCATTTTATGATAAAGTATTTTTAGTTGGACGAAGGAGTTGGATTATTATCACTTGGTTTATTTTAACATATTTAGCTACTTTTCTTTTTTAGCTATTCTTTGCTAAGAAAAAACAACCTGTAAAAGTTAAAACTTTATTGTAAATCTGTGTAAAAGACTAATGACTACTTCATTTCTTTATGCATTTGTTTTATGTGAAATTTAAGTCTACCAAAAACCATGAAACTTTTTTGACATATTTGACACAGGAAAGGTTTCTCTACATTGTGAGTTCTCCTAAGAACATTTAAACTACTACTATGAGAAACATTTTTTCCTGATGTCTTAGATGTTAAAACCTGCTGACGTGTATGGGTTCTCTGGTGAACATCCAAATAACTTTTCTGAGAGAAACATTTTCCACACATCTTGCAAAGAAAAGGTTTCTCACCTGTGTGGATTCTTCTGTGAGTTTCTAGATGAGCGCTTCGAGCAAACTTTTTTCCGCATATCTCGCATAGAAAAGGTTTCTCACCTGTGTGGGTTCTGATATGAGCATTCAAATTACTGAGATCAAAGAAACTTTTTCCACATACCTTACAAGTAAAAGGTCTCTCGCCTGTATGATGCCTCTCATGTTCTTTTAAGTTACCTCTCTGAGCGAAACTTTTTCCACATGTCTTACAAGTAAAGGGCCTCTCACCAGTGTGCGTTCTGATGTGAGCCTTTAAACTGCTAATAAAACAGAAACCTTTTTTGCATGTAGGACATGAAAAAGGTGTCTCACTTGTGTGGCACGTGTAATGCCGTTTCAAGCTATACTTATTTTTAAATAATCTGCCACAAATTTTACAGTTCAGAGACCCTCTTTCTGTGTAATTTTGAAACTGACTCTCTGACACAGCGGAGCTACTTTCTCTCTGATCTACAGGAACAACATGAAAGAGAAGATGATCAGTTTTAGGTATTCCTTCACTAAAATCCACTTCCTGAAGAGTAACTGGTTTCCTCTTTAATTCAAACAGTGAAGATACTGTTTTTTCCTCTCCCCCTTCATTGCAAGGAGATCCTGGATCCTCCTCCTCTTCAATCAGCAGCAAATCTAGTTTCTTCTGCTCTTCATTCCATGAAGACTCTGGTTCGTCAACTTCTTCTTTGATCAGGAGAGGTTCTGGTTCCAAAGGATGACGAACGTCCTCTTCAGTCCATTGAGGTTCTACTTCCTCCTGGTCCTGACTGGAACACCTCCCCTGGTTACAGATCTGTTGGATGGTCAGAGCTTCCTCCTCACTGGAGACTTGTGGCTTTTGGAGTTCTGTTGGAAACAAAAAGAGATCATGAACATAATGCAATTAGCGTCCCCCTCCCCCCCCTGCATAACAAATGCCAGAGGCATGCTTCAATTCAATTTATCTGGGTAACATGACCTGGTCTGAGATGGGACTTTATATATTTCCTCAGCGTTGTTAAATGGAAGGGTTGTGAACAGCATAACCTTGTGTAACCAGCAGGAAGAGTTATTGGTCAGGATGCAACAATATGCTTTTACTCTTATCCATAAATGTGCTCAGATTTTAAATGACTGGATACTAGGGCATTTTTCCCATTATTAGCAAATATGCACACTTCGACTCCAGCAGAGTAAGTGGTAGTAATACACCATGAAGACAAGACAAGCAACAGGAAGAGCAGTGAGACTGGCAGCAACACAAGTCCCGATAGGAGCAGGGGCAGTGATAAAAGCAGCATGGTCGCTAGAAATACCGGACAATGATTGATGGCAATAATTCAGCATCAAAATGAACATCACCACCCGGGCCAACCAACCTGCATGGAGGTTCGGAAATCGCTAAAAGCACGGAACTCAGCTTTCAAATCTGGTGATAAAGAGGCACTGAGAACAGCGCGTGCCGACTTAAACGGTGCCATCAGATCAGCGAATTAGAACCACAGCAACACCAGGAGGATGTGGAAAGGCATTTGTATGGGAGAATTATCCTGTCATAATGCAAGAGCACATAATTTCAATTTGAGAAAAGAATTTCATCTTCTTGCACTCAAAACTTATAATGCTCACACTCAAAACATGCCTTCTCTCTCAAATATTTTCTCTTCTCTCTCAAATCTTTGTTTCTTCTCTCAGATTTAATGCTTCTTGCACAGATATTTTCTCCTCTCGCTTGCCTCCTTCTCTTCGCGCACAAACTCTGCACGAATCTCAGATACGCTCGCAAACCCGTAGGCTCTGCTTGCGGATTTTTTCTGCTCTCTCTCGGATTGCACTTGGATCGTCGCCTAGCAACCATTCCAGCCAATAGAACGACAGCCTGGGAAAGGGTGCGCTTGTTTAACCCTACTGAGTCTGCCTGTGCTACTAGCCACTTATAAGAGCGTCAGCTGAAACTGCTATTTACAGCAGGTTTGTGGCTCGATTCAGCAAAGTTCAGTACTTATGGATAACCCAAAAAATTCTGAATTAAGTAATTTTAAACAATAAGTGGTTTGTTATGTAGAAAAGCAAAGAACCGACATATTAAATTATTATATTGAAATACTTTGTTAGTATAATGGCAAATCTTTACGTTTTAACCAGTCAGTGAGTTATGGATGTTTTAAAATGTTGGATGAGTGGACGATTGGTCCAAAAGAGGAGTCCAATCGCAGCTTAAGTAGGACATTACAAGGAAAGGAGACTTATGTCTTCTGAAAGCCACCGCTGTTTTCACCTCAAAGCAGCTTTTCATTGGACTAACTATGCGGTTTGTTGGCTATATCAGCAGGTTAATAAATAATAAGTTCTATATTATGATATTAAAATTGGTATTTATTTATTTAAATTTTATTATCATGTTTAATCAGACCTCAAATTTTATATTTAGTTAAAGGCACACTATGCAACATTTTTCAGTTAATTAATGTGTTCCATCACGTTTTGGATGATTAAATGAGTCATTTCAGGTTGAACAAAGGTATTCTCGGCCGCCCTGGTGGTCTGTGGGGGAAATACCGCACTTGCAATTGCAGGAGCACCGACCCGCACCCACAGGCTCAGAAGTCACGCCCCCAGGTAAAAGCATGCTCGTTGCTAGCACAGTGGCGATCTTTGTGCAGTGCTGCTTTCACACCGGACGCAGCAAAATCGCGTCTGCTGCTTAATTTTTACTGCTTGTACCAGTTAGTTCTGACGCACTGCTCTGGCTGCGCGGTGCAAAAGTGTGTCTGACGCGCGTTGGGCGGAGCTTCACTATCCTTTCTCTGCCTTGCAGCTATATTTGCTGTGATCAGTGGGAATAAAGTAGTTTTAATATGTTTTTAAGTGCGAAAATACACCTGAAAATGTAATCAGTGCAGTCAGTTCATTCAGATTATAATCCTGCCTTCCAATATTTTTTCTGTCGGAGCCGCTCAGACCCCCACATACCAGCGGTGCGCCGACAGTAGGAATCCCTTCATCAGCAGCCTCTGGCCGGGTCGCCTCCTCGCGGTTCACCGCGGCAGCTGGTAGGTGTTTTTCATCTAAATAATCCAAACTGCAGGCAGCAGGATAATAAAAGCCAACATATTCTGCCGGCAGATTTCTGCATTTTAAGTTAATTTAGGCGTCAATAAACTGTTTAAGAGGAGTGATCATCAGCGCTGTGTCTCTCTCCCTGCCAGCTCCCAGATCAGCTTCTCTGATTGGTTGACGCGGTGCGTCGAGCAGCAAAAATTCAATTTTTCCGTCTCGAGCAGCAGCGCGTTTGCTGCTCAAAACGCGCCGCGGGACCTTTTGCTGCGCCTTGACGCGCGTCAAACATTGATTTTGCATGTAAACTCGCTGCTTCTGTCGCGCCAGCTGCGTCCAGTGTGAACGCAGCTTTAGTCATTCGTTGGGTTCGCCTGTCTGCTAAGCTCAAAACAACCGCGCCTGGCTTGACGGAGAAACCAGGAGAACAGCTGAGCATATTTACGACAGTGCACTTTTACTTTCGCCCTCTGGGGGGAGCCTCGCTGGAAAATCAACACCGGTTGCATAGTGTACCTTTAAGAGTGAGATGGTTAATTTTCGGAGGCGTGGATGACTTGACCCTGGAAGAGAAATGGAGACAGGCCACCGTCCCGTCTCCATTTCTCTTCACCCTCTACACCTTCACCTTGTGGGCCGTGTGTCTGAGGGGAATGAGCTGGAGTACCAGTCAGTCATCATGGACTTTGTGGACTGTTGTGAGAAAAAACACCTGTGTTTAAACACCAGTTAGACCAAGACGATGGTGATCGACTTCAGGAGACGACCCCCGTGTGAACATTCAGGGGCAGGACATAGAAACTGTGGAGAGTTTCAAATACCTGGGTGTTCACGTCAATAAGAAAGCTGACTGGACACATAACACCATAACAATAATTGGAAATAGCTATCCAACATTTTAACTTTTTGTAAAAAATGTATTTTTTCCCCTACATTTTGAAATCAATACTAACGAAGTATTTCAAGATAATTTAATATGTCGGTTCTTTGCTTTTCTACATAACAAACCACTAATTGTTTAAAATTACTTAATTCAGAATTTTTTGGGTTATCCATTAGTACTGAACTTTGCTTAATCGAGCCACAAAACTACTGTAAATAGCAGTTTCAGCTGACGCTCTTATAAGTGGCGCAGTAGCACAGGCACACTCAGTAGGGTTAAACAAGCACACCCTTTCCCAGGCTGTCGTTCTATTGGCTGGAAAGGTTGCTATGCGACGATCCAAGTGCAATCCGAGAGAGAGCAGAAAAAATCCGCAAGCAGAGCCTACGGGTTTCGTGCAGAGCGCGGTTTCGTGCAGAGCGCGGTTTGTGCGCGAAGAGAAGGAGGCAAGCGAGAGGAGAAAATATCTGTGCAAGAAGCATTAAATCTGAGAGAAGAAACAAAGATTTGAGAGAGAAGAGAAAATATTTGAGAGAGAGCGCATGTTTTGAGTGTGAGCATTATAAGTGTTGAGTGCAAGAAGATGAAATTCTTTTCTCAAATTGAAATTATGTGCTCTTGCATTATGGCAGGATAATTCTCCCATACATTTGGATGATCACAGACTAAATCACACGCTCCCCCCCAGTAGATGCAGCAAACACAGACTCCCTAAATGGACTGAACAACTTCTTTGGAAGGTTTGAGGCACTAAACAGCCTCCAGCAGTGAAAGCTGTTCCACACCAGGGGTAGGAAGCAGGTCCAGCAGATTAATAACAGTTTCTTCCCCACTGCCATCAGACTGCTGAATGTTGTGTAAAATGGGTTATTTTATTTATTTAAAAAAATTATGTTAGAACTGTAACTATACAGTCATATGTTCATATTACAAATTTTTTATTTATTTATGTA
Source organism: Cyprinodon diabolis (assembly GCA_030533445.1). NCBI lineage: Eukaryota > Metazoa > Chordata > Actinopteri > Cyprinodontiformes > Cyprinodontidae > Cyprinodon > Cyprinodon diabolis. Next base: position 42,859,407 of record CM060067.1, on the reverse strand, counting down.
TTTATTACCGTTACACTTTTGGTTTATTTACTGCACTAAGTGAGTCGCTCTGTCAGTTAAAGGAGTGTTTTAGACTCTTTACCCTCCACTTATCGACAGTGATGGGACTAACGGCGTTGAAAGTAACGGCGTTACTAACGCCGTTACCTTCTTTTAGTAACGAGTAATCTAACTAATTACTTTGACTGTAACTATAACGCAGTTACCATTGCAGACACCCCGTTACTGCGCGTTACTCAGGTCGCACAATGAACCTTTTTTCATGATAGGACTCGTGCGCAGCTGCGTGAAGCTGACACCCCACCCACGTCAAAAAACTCTGCAAATAGACTGAATGGTTAGTGCAGATTTGTGCAGAAAAAAATATTGTTTGTGCTACTTTTGTTTAAGAGATATTAAAGATTATTTTTTTAGGTCATCCAGAGATGCGCGCCTTGTCATGAGAGAGGGGAGGATGAGAATGGCTGATGTATAGTGAGATTCCGTCTGTCAGTTGGGTAGGTGGGTGTTTCCGTTGGTGGGTGTTAACGTACAGCACACACAGAGAGATGGAGAGTGAGGAGGATCCAGCAGCAAACTGCGTTTTCCTGATGGAAATACCGGTGTTACGTCGAGCTGCGTTTCCCCAGCAGATACGGTTTCCTCTGCATCTCCGCACAGCGCAAGCGACAGGAAACGCGCATGCTCGCTAAAGGCGCGCACCAGTCGCCCTGTGCTCGCGCCACAGGAGAACTATGGAGAGCGTGAACGATCAAATGATAGCCTATATGGAGAAAGGGAGAAATCTGGATGGATGGATGGATGGATGGATGGATGGATGCTCTGCCTTTTCAACCTACTGTATTTTTTATTTTAAACATTATTTGATGGCCTTTGTGGCAGGGATGGAGATCCATATTTTATGTCACACACAGAGTATAGATCTAGATAGATAGATGTATAGATAGATGTTGCAGTATCTATAACAACCCAAACACACAGGATTTCAAAATTAGACATCCCCAGTTATTAATTTCATATACTCACCACATCTGAATGCCCTGTTAAAAACTTCACATGGCGTTCCCCCCTGATGTCATTTACGTTGAGTTGCAATAAATGCTAAACTCTCTGCAGGTTCTTGTCTTTGTCGTCCGCTCTACTCAGCTGGCTTTTGAATCACACCGCGAGAAGGTGGGGGCTGGGTGTGAGGGTTACGGGGGCGAGAAACGCAAAAGTAACGCAATAGTTACTTTTACTAGTAACTAGTTACTTTTATTGTGGAGTAACTCAGTTAGTAACTCAGTTACTTTTTGAGAGAAGTAACTAGTAACTATAACTAATTACTTTTTCAAAGTAACGTGCCCAACACTGCTTATCGATTACTCGTTTACCAAATAAGTTGATGATTATTTCAACAATTGATTAACAACAATTAATTCCTTTTGTTTCAGCCATAGTACAAACACTTATTTTCCTCACCATAGATTTGCCAATGGTGTGTGATTTCTGTTCTCATATTAAATTACTGAATATCTAGATACATGACCACAATAGCCAATAACTTCTGGGTTTTTTTTTCCCATGACACGAGACAAAACAGTAGACACAAAAAAAAAAAATAAATAAAAATGTTTATTGAAAGTGTTTTACCGTCGAAACAGCAGATATCACAGCATGATGTTTCACTTCTGCAAAGTTCCAGCGGGAGTCACAATTGAAACATACGTCTGTTATAATGTAATAACTAAAATATGACCTAAAAATCAAACCCTAAAACATGGTTTTCTTAGTCTATGTGGGGAAAAGGCACATTTAACTTCACAAAAAATGTCTTCTAATAAAATCTGGAAGCTCATATGTGCTAAGTGCTATTTCTGAAGCCTTTGATTCAAACCTCCGGAATAAACTTCCGAACAGTGCAGTAGACCTTATTGTGCAGGTCTGCACAATGGATGTATATTTTATAAATTAATGTGTTGAATTTAACCTCTAGCTCCTCTTTATTTGTGATTTCTTTTCTCTCCGTCAACCCAATGAATCCTTGGGAGGGGATGCAGCAACAAAACTTTGTGATATTTCACTGTAACAGCAGTCGTGCATCGATACATCTTTAGTCTACTCCTCTTTGATCATGTAAACAAAATGTAAATAACAAAGGTAAGCTTTATTGTAAAGCTTGTTTATTTTATGAAATTATTTCCAAGAGTATCAAGTCTGTCATATACCTGCCTCTTTTTTTAAATAGGTCACCAAGCACTTGTTTGGGGGAGTGTTTGAGACTTTGGGGGGATTGTGGCTTAAAGAAGATTTCATCCACTATCCCTGGTTTCATCAGTGTTCTCTTCCTGGATCCCACGGCAGGGGAAGCATTACCCAGCTTCATTCCCTCTGGCTGTGCTGAGCACCCAGGTTCCATTTTTTCAGGTCATGCCCAAAGAAATGGAGTCAAATCCCTTGACCTGCACGCAACCTGCACGCAACCTGCTCACACGCTGGAAGTCGTTTTGAACAGGGGATGCTGTGAGAGACCTATGAGCCTATAGGCCTGTTTAAAATACAATAAATAAATAGATTGAAATTCATTACATTATTGTCATATAAGATTCAGTGTTCAGTTCTCAGTGTTCAGGATCAGTTCTCAGGTGAATATATGCGCTATTGATTAAACGTCACAATCACACTAGGACAACATAGATTTGGTTAGCTGGCAGGAACCTGAGTCACTGTGTTTATGTCACAGGTGACTCTATTAGCTTCAAAATCCTTTACACAAACCACATGATCATGTCCCATGATGTTATGTTATGAGGAGGCTGCCTCTGCATGGGCTTCAATGAATAAACGCCCGTTCCAAAGAATCGACCTGTGTCTGTGGTGTTGTGAAGAGAGCTACAGTAAGAACTCAACTGCTCTACATGGGTAGACGAGACGAGGAACCTGGTCCACTGGCTGCCAACACATCAGATAAGCAAGACTACCTCCACTAGTGGACAGATTCAAAGGCTACAGTCATTTATCTGTGTTTGATGGACAAAATAGAACTGAAATCTGCAAACAATTGCATTACTGTGCACATATGCTGGGATGAGTGTATGTGCTGGTTTCTACATATTTAAGCTTTAAAGGCAGATATCAGATGTCTCAATACAAGCAAATTTCACTTACTACATTATGTTCTAAGCCTTTCACTTGGGTTAAGATCTACAAGTTAAATAGACAATTTAAGTAACAGTAAAGTCAGATTTATGGTTATAAGTACTGTTTTTCACCCCGTTTATATTCAGCTGTGCTCCTTCATTGTGAAGTAACTGTCTAAAAGGGAAAGGCTAACAATTAATCCATGGTTTAAAGTATTGTATACACAGCTTGGTTATTCTTGTATATTAAGATTTATTCACGTACACATTTCCTGAATAGCCAGCTTACAGCAATAACAACCATTTGTTGTGATACTATCTACCAACAAAGAGTAGAGTTAAAACTCAGTAACAAACCACTGAATACTAAACTAAAGCAAACATGACTGATGGAAACAGAGAAACTTTGGGAAAGGTTTTTAAGGCCCACTCTCAACCTAAGCTCCTAAATCCAGATTCAGGAGAAGATGGAGTGCTACATAGAAGTGAGAGAACTCGAACCTTGACAGAGAAAGGAAAGGAGCTTCAAGCGGAACGTTTGCAGCAAACCAAACGTCGATACAGAATGCTTTATGAAAAATGGCGATACAATGCAAGGTTAAGTAAAGAGATGTTGTCAGGTGAAGCTTCTGAAGAAGAGTTAAATGAGCTCATTAAGTACGTAGAAAACAGCTGTGCTGAGGTCAAATTAGTCTATGAAGAGCTACGTCGACTGGAGACCCCAGAAACAGATTTAAGGCGCAGAGTTGACACATGCATCTCTCTCTCTGATTTTATTATTCAAAGAGCAGAAAGGAATCTTCATGGTGACACGTCTAATGATATAAATACTTGGCCTGATGTTGGATCCGTCCTAAATTCATCTAGTTGTCAATCAGAGATACAATCTCTCCAATCAAAGGGTAGCTCCTCCCACTCAACTGAGCTCTCAGTTAAAGCAAAAGAAGCAGCAGCCGAAGCTGCTGCATCAAAAGAAATCCTAGTAGTCTTAGCTGAACAAGAAAGAGAAGCCACTGAGCTACAAATACTAGAAGCTGAAGACAAAAAATTATCTTCACAGTTTGAGTCTGAAAGCTTAGCAAGACAACAAGCAATGCAGGAAAAACGCAGAAGACTGGAGCACTTTTAAATTAAATTAAAGAAATTCAATGCATCAAGAGCTAGGATGAAAGTTTATGACCAAGACGAAAGCAGTTTTAAAGCATGTGACGAACAGTTAGGGACAATGAAAGAAGTAAACCATTATCATCTTGATCCCGCATGTTCTCCATTTGTTCCCCGGTCTTTACCAATCATAAAGCAAATCCTCCATGAATATGGACAAACATCTATCTCTCAACCTCTAAAATCTTCTGCTCAGGATATTGAAACTACCATGATTCCACCTCAAATTCTCATTGAGTCTGCTCAACCAGCTTCATAGAACGAATCTAATCTAGATAGTGCGCTTGCAGAAGCCATAAGCGCAAACCGTCTGCCAACACCAGAGCCAACAATATTTAAAGGAGACCCTCTGAAGTTTAAGGAATGGCAGCTCTCCTTTGTGACATTGATTGACAGGAAACTCATCCCAAAAAATGAAAAGCGTTATTATCTGAGAATGTACTTAGGTGGTGCAGCTAAGAAAGCTGTTGAAGGATTCTTCTTACTTAACACAGAAACGGCTTATGATTTAGCCTGGAACCTGCTAGAAAAACGCTTTGGGGATCCATTTGTGATTGGAAAGGCTTTTAGAGACAAGTTACATGCATGGCCGAAAGTAAGCTCAAAGGATAGCAATGACTTGAGAGAATTTGCTGAGTTCTTGAAGAGTTGTGAGGCAGCAATGCCCCACATTAAAGCGCTAGATGTCCTGAATGACTGTAACGAAAGTCAAAGGATCCTACTCAAGCTTCCAGACTGGCTGGTATCTGGGTGGAATCGCAGAGTAATGACCATCAGACAAGAACGCTCTGAGTACCCAAAATTTAAAGAGCTTGTGCAGTTCCTTTCCGAAGAGATCTTGCTTGTGATCCAATATCGTCAATACAAGCACTAAGAGGAATAGAAAGCGAAAAACAAAGGAACCCTCGAAGTCAAACCTTCCAAGCAAAGACATTTTCCACAAACACATCACAAGAAACCATTCCAGTGTGCCATATCTGCAAGAAAAGTGGACATCTCCTTGCTAAATGCAGACAGTTCCAGGAAATGGCAATACACGATAGAGTGGAATTCGTTAAAACAGAGAAACTCTGCTTTGGGTGTTTACACAAAGGTCACCGTTCAAAGGGATGTGAAAATCGGATAAAATGTGAAATATGTCATAAAAAACACCCCACGTGTTTGCATGATGACACGTTCAAAGAACAGCAGAAGCCAATGCGACCAAGATCCAACAGCAATTTAGAGGAAAGAGACATCACTAAAGAAACACATCCATCTGCTACAGCTAACAGAGTTATAAGAGAGGCCAAAGGTTCTCAGACTTCCTCTATAGTACCAGTGTGGGTTTCTTTAATAGCACAGCCCGACCAAGAAGTTCTAGTGTATGCCCTTTTAGACACACAGAGCGATACAACATTTATTTTGGATGAAGTTGCTAAAGAACTTGAAACAGTTAAGGAGAATGTAAGTTTGCGTCTGTCTACAATGTCAGCAAAGTCTACTGTTATACCCACTCAGAAACTCAAAAATCTCCAAGTTCGAGGATATAACCTGAGAAAAAGGATCCCTTTGCCACCAACGTTCACAAGATCATTCATTCCAGCAAATACGTCACACATTCCAACCACAGAAACAACTTTGAAATGGGCTTACTTGGAACAATTGGCAGATAAGATCCCACCACTACTGAACTGTGAAGTAGGTCTTTTAATTGGCTATAACTGCCAACAAGCCCTATTGCCAAGAGAAGTCATTTCTGGTGAGGAAAACCATTCATTTGCCCAACGAACTGATCTAGGATGGAGCATTGTGGGGAGTTTCAGTCCAACCACTGATATTGTGGATGAAATAGGAATAAGCCACAGGATAATAGTACGACAAGTAGCATCTGTGATGCAGCCACCCACAACTCTGAAGAAAGAAGTTCAATACGTCTGCAAAACTCAAATTAAGGATATCAGCCCTACAGAAATAATAAAGATCCTGGAGTCAGATTTCACAGAGCAAAATACAGACGACCTCTCAATGTCACAAAATGACCTTCTCTTTTTGTCTAAAGTAAAGGAAGGCATAAAACAGAGGGATGATGGTCGCTATGAACTTCCACTCCCCTTCAAAACGAACAAACCAGACCTACCAGAAAACAAACAATGTGCTCTTCACAGGCTCCATTCATTAATGAAACGTCTAAAGAGAGATGGGCAGTTCTACAATGATTATGTTCATTTCATTAATGAAATGATATCCAGAGGAGATGCTGAGAAGGTGCCAGAGTCTGAATTGGATAACCAACTATCATGGTACATTCCACATCACGGAGTCTATCACTCCCACAAACATGGAAAAATCCGTGTGGTTTTCGACTGCTCAGCACGTTTTAAAGGAACCTGCTTAAACGACCACTTGTTAACTGGCCCTGATCTTACAAACACACTTATTGGAGTGCTGTGTCGATTTAGAAAGAGTTCAGTAGCCATCATGTGTGATGTAAAAAGGATGTTCCATCAATTCTATGTTGTGAAGGAACATCAAGATTACCTTAGGTTTCTCTGGTGGGAGAAAGGCAACTTAGATTCACAACCTTTGGTTTACAGAATGAAAGTTCACCTGTTTGGTGCAGCTGTCACCTGGATGCTCCAACTTTGCCTTCAAATATCTGGCATCTCAAGGTCGCGGACGTTTTAGTGAAGAGGCAATCAATTTCATTCAAAGAGACTTCTATGTAGATGATGGCCTAATAAGCGTTAGCTCCCCTGCAGATGCCATACGTTTAGTAGAGGAGTCAAGAGCATTGTGCAAAACTGGAAAGCTCCATCTACATAAATTTGTCTCTAACAATCAGGAGGTTATTGAAACAATACCTGAAGAGGAACGAGCTCAGATAAAAACTTCTGACATCGCACTAAGTGAACCACACATTGAACGAGCACTAGGAGTGCAGTGGTGTGTTGAAGCGGATGAATTCGGATTCAGGGTTACAATCAAGCAAAACCCTTGCACACGAAGAGGTGTCCTCTCCACTTTTGCCTCGGTTTACGATCCTTTAGGTTTTGTAGCTCCATTCACACTACTTGGAAGGGAAATTCTTCAGGAGCTCTGCAAAGACAAGGTGAGCTGGGATGAAGAACTCCACGAAACCCTTCTACCCCAGTGGCATGCATGGCTTGGAGATTTACCTCGCCTGGCAGCACTCAAGATTCCACGCAGCTATGTACCCCCAGGCTTTGACAAGGCTAAACTTTATGAGCTTCATAGCTTTTCAGATGCAAGCCTTAGTGGGTATGGTGCTTGTTCATATCTGCGAATAGTTAGCGAAACAGGATAAATTAGCTGCTAACTTGCAATGGGGAAAGCAAGAGTCACCCCTAACAAAGTAACTACTATTCCAAGACTTGAGTTGGCCTCAGCTGTAATTTCCGTCCGTATGGCTGACTTGCTCAGGAAGGAGCTTGAAATCAAAAACATGAAAGAGTTTTTCTAGACCGACTCAAAGGTTGCGCTTGGTTATATCAGCAATGATGCCAAGAGGTTCCATACCTTTGTAGCCAATCGCGTTCAACGCATACGATCCAGCACAAAACCCGAACAATGGCGACACATCAGCTCAGAAAATAACCCGACAGATTATGCTTCTAGGGGACTGAAGGCCGATCAGCTTAAGGATTCTGACTGGTTAAAGGAACCTGATTTTCTGTGAGAACAAAATCTTTCGCAAAAAAAGGAAATGGTGGGGGAGATTCATTCAACCGATCCAGAAGTTCGCAAATTGTATGCTCATACACTCATGACAACAACAGTAACTTCATTCATTGATCACCTTGCCAAGTTCTCTGATTGGTCCAGAGTGGTCAAAGCCATTGCAAGACTGAAGAGATTTGTCAAGGAATTTAAAGGAGCTCAACCATGAACAAATGAGGTAACCTCTTTAGAAGAAAGAAAGGAAGCAGAGGTTCACATAATCAAGTTGGTACAATAAGAGGCCTTTGCAATCGACATTTACAGAATCAAATCCCATAAAGTCCAGTCTCTTAGTAAGCATAACAATCTACGCAAACTAAATGCCTTTCTGGATAAGAACGATGTTCTTAGGGTGGGAGGCAGATTATCTCGATCCACTCTACATTATGTCGTCAAACATCCAGCTATTCTTCCTAAGAAATCACACGTTTCATCTCTGCTTGTCAAACTTCATCACAAGCTCGTGCAACATCAGGGAAGAGGCATGACCATGAACAAGTTACGTGCACATGGACTATGGATTTTAGGATGTGGAAATGTATTGTCTTCACACATATACAAATGTGTAAAATGCAGGAAACATAGGAGGCCAACTGAAGTTCAACAAATGGCAGACTTGAAGAGAGAACAGAAGCCTCTCCTCCTTTTACGTACTGTGGTCTTAATTGTTTCGGACCCTTCCTTGTTAAGGAGGGAAGAAAGGAACTAAAGCGGTATGGTCTACTGTTCACTTGCATGTGCTCAAGAGCAGTACATATAGAGGTATTGGAAGATTTGACCACAGATGCCTTTATGAATGCATTAAGGACTCTTGTTTCTATTCGAGGTCCAGTCCGCCAACTTAGATGCGATCAGGGGACAAACTTTGTGGGTGCGAGGAGAGAGTTAGCGGAGTTACTCATCACAATGGATCAATCAAAGCAACGCTGCTTTGGTTGTGAATTTATTATGAATGTCCCTGCCTCAAGTCATATGGGAGGAATATGGGAAAGACAAATCAGGACAATTAGAAGCATCTTAACTGTAATGCTTGACAAATCCGCTAGCAGATTGAACACAACAACACTAAGAACATTCCTCTATGAAACGATGGCCATAATAAACAGTCGGCCACTAAGTGTTGAGCATCTCAATGATCCTGCAGGTCCAGAAACACTCACTCCAAATCACATACTTACCATGAAGTCTTCCATCCTTCTTCCTCCACCTGGGCAGTTCTGCGAAGAAGATTTATATCTCCGAAAGAGATGGAAAATGGTGCAGTATCTCGCAAATGAATTCTGGCAACGGTGGAAGCGAGAGTATCTTCTGAATCTCCAAAAGCGCCAGAAATGGCAAAGACAGACACGAAACTCACAAATAGGAGACATGGTCATTTTAAAAGATGAGGGTGCACCACGGAATGAGTGGAAACTCACTAAAGTAGTGGAAGTTTATCCCAGTGCTGATGTGATGGTCCGAAAGCTCAAGTTAAGACTCAGTGACACAACATTTATTAAACGGAAACCTTTTAGCAGAGTGTTCTTTCTTGAGAGACCTTTTCACAAAGTAGTGACATTGATTGAATCAGTTCAAGCTATGTAATGTGACAGAGGTACAGATCAGAAACGAATTCATTGTTTGACATTTACTTCACAAAACCTTTTTAAGAAAATTCCCCATCTTCAATTTATGTGTAATTTGGTGGGAGTGTACATGTTGTTGTTCAGGTGTTTACTGTTCATTAGTTGGTTTAAGACAATTTGTGAATTAATATACAAGTTATTGTATTTCATATTGTGTTAATGTAAGTTAAAATGCATTTAAATATTATCAGGTACAAAATCATATAAGTTTTCTTTGTTTAAAAGGCCATTGAACCGGCTGCTGCTGAATTATTATCTAAAACTGATTCCGAAATCCTGCGTGATTTCGTTGATCTTGCGAGATCCCGAAAGGGCGGGAAAAAATAACTGTTACTAAGGAAATATGCAGCGGGATTAAAACTGTAAAGGTGAACCTGAAGGGTGCTGATAATTAAGAAACTGAACCAGAGTGATCTTAAAGAACCTTACCTCTTTTCATGACAAGCAGCAAATGAGGTATGTTTAGTTTGGCTTATCAGAACTAAAGCTGGTTGGACCTGTAGTCCTCATATTTTCCTTTACATTTTGGTAAAATGTATTTTCATGTCCTGTGTGTTCACTTAAAGTTCTTACGGCGTCACAAGGCATGATGTCCCATGATGTTATGTTATGAGGAGGCTGCCTCTGCATGGGCTTCAATGAATAAACGCCCGTTCCAAAGAATCGACCTGTGTCTGTGGTGTCGTGAAGAGAGCTACACCATGCATACACCTATATAATCTGTCATTTTGCTTCTTTTTTCTTTTTGTTTTTTACCCACAAAGATGCTGCAGCATCCACCTGCAAGTTGATAAAATTGATGAATCTCCAATGATGAAACCTGCCTTAGAGTTTTCTAGAAAACAGCTGGGTGCAGAGTGTGTAAATAGTCAGTCCAAAACATGTTTGCTAAATAGCGGCCATGCAAATCAATAGGAATTACTAGACATATCTGGAATCAACAATAATTATTGAAGATTTCCAGAGGACTTCACCATTGAAATTCACCGGAGCTATAGTTAAACTGATGATGCCCACGTGCATGGCAGTTGGATGTTGGAATACATCGGGTAAAAGTGAAAAAAAACAAAACGATTCATGATCCTCCACGGACAGGTTAGTCGTTGGATTGCCAACTTGAAGAGGCAGGATTTGCCATTGAACTTCTGTCCAGAGAAAAAACACGCAATATGTCACCAACATTTGGAAGAAGAATGTTTTGAAAATGACTTGGATAATAGTGACAAACACCAGATACAGCAATGGGACTTGATCAACAGCCGTTCCGCACCGTGACGTCACAAACCGGTAGGTGGCAGTAGTGTTCTTTGACAACCATGGATGCCTCCAATAAAGCACATTGAAACGAAAATTACTATTAAAACACTTCTCATTTTTTGAACAGTATGTAATAATTTCATATCTAAAATACTTTCAGAAGTTTGAATGGACTTCTCCTTTGAAGAGCTTGTCTGAGTGACTGAGTGAGGGAGTTTGCTTTTGTTTTTCTGGATTAGAAATATTTCTAATACGTCCTTTTAAATTCTTATTTACCAACATATGTTTGTATTGAAGATATGTTAAGCTAAAATAAGTAAATAACTAAGTTAAAGCTGCAGCAAAACTTATTGTTCATATATATCAGGGCAGATTTACAGGACAGAGTGTAAAAACAACATATGCAGGTGGAAGGCTGAGAATGACCTTTGCTCGCGCACACACACAGAAAAAGATGATTAACAAGGGAGCAGAAAACAGAACAACAACTCCATACATGGGGATAGGAATGTAGGGAGTATGATCACTCTGTAACTTCTTGTGGGACTGTCTTTGTGAAATTGTAAGATTCTCCTTGATGAAGATAATAAAAAGGCTGTGTTAGAGAGAGTCAGAGTTGCTGTTAGCAGACACATGCTGCCGCTCTCCCTTTTGCAAAAGGCAAATCAAAGCTTCATTGTCAGGATTCTTTATTTCATTCCATCTAAGTTACCTGCACTTGAATCAACAGACCCGGGGAAGTCGAGACAACTTTCAACAGTATGCAGCAATCTAAATGCACTAAAGAGATACAAAAAAAACTGAAACAGTCACTAAACCCGCGGAGGATCAGAGATCCTCCCACCACTCTCTTATAATCCTGTGGGAAAAACTGATAGAAGAACCCGTTAGTTTAATGATGACAAGGTAAGATATGCCAATATATCAGTATGTTGAGCTAGTTAAAAACCATTTAAATGTTGCTACCTTTGTGATATTAGCTGATTAGTTTATTTTTGGAATGCACCAACTGTGCCCACATTTGCTCCCCACATATTTGAAATTTGTCTTTTTGTCACAAGGAGAGTCAGGGAAGAGCTTAACACACATCTATGGCTTAAAAGTGACTTTAAAGTGAAATACCCCTCCTTCAACCATACAGTTCTCAGAGTGGCTGACCCATGTTTTTGGCTCTTCCTATTTCCATCTAAAAATTTTGCCTTCAACATTTTTCTACATTTTCATTGCAGTAAAAGAAAACTGGGGAGGAGATTGACCAGAGGCCAGCAGTCAAGAGAAGGATGTAGGTTCTTTACAGATTATAACTTCCTGAAAATATCTGTTGCTAGGAGAAAACAGGCAGGTATTAGGAAAATGTTTCACAGATATTTTACAGTAAAGGTGAAACTGAATGAGAAAGACTGATAAATAACTCTGATAAATGTGTCTCCGTCACATCTGCTTACACCCCTGGAAATATGCTTTGGACTCTGTTAAAGGGGTCATAGAATGCAAAACCAAGTTTGCACCGTCGCAGATGAATAACGATAGTTAGGAAAAAGAGGAGGTCTGGTCACTCTACCATATTAACAATTTGATGTTTCAGTGAGTGAGTGCTTGTTGCTATGATGTGTCTTTGCTCAGCATCTTTGCTCGTTGTAAACCAACCAATCAGTGCACAGCTCATCTAAACATTCATGATTATACCATAAAAGGAAGAAAATCTGTTGTTTCATTCTGGGGCTTTTAACCAGGCTGCATTAGGGCTCATAGAACAGCAAATATGCCATTTTCAGCCCAACCAATGTTACACACCCATTCAGAGACCTTAAGGACCAGCAACAAATACCCTATAGAATCATTCTATCCCCCTTTAATGACGTTATTGTTGTGAAGATTCTTATTTTTATCTATCTGAAATCTTGAAAAGGAAAATAACATTTTGTTATTAATGTTATGTAAAAACAAAAGAGAGTTAAACTGAATTAACAATAATAAGAAACATTTATACAGTCAATTAGAACAGCAGCTGAGTGTTAACAAAAATCAATAAAACAATAAGTGAGATGATTGCCTGTGTTTTTCTGTCATTTTGTATTCTCAATGTTACACCAGGTCAGATACAGTTATCATTATGTAGGTCTAGTCATAAATGAGATTAAGTTAGTTATTAACCCGACACACTTTAATGTGTATTCTGTAGAAGTTCAAGAACCGTTACAAATTATCTTAGGCATTAAAAATTTGGTTGATACATAAGCTTCAGTTGTAGGTGGATTAATAATAAAAAGGGAGCAAAATGCGAGTTTTTTTAACAGTAACCAGCTAACTAAACACTGAAGTTAAGCCGGCCCTCCCTGGCTTTTTATCTGTTGCACACACACTATACACTACGGTACCAATGCTGGCTTAGACTTTTCAAAATAAGACTGACAAGTTCATTAACTAGCATTATTTATAATTTACACTCCTCTGGTCTAAATAATGATTTCTTATGTGCTTCTATAAGTATGGATATATGAGAATAATAATAAATTTAATATCAGTTTGTTTTTTATTTAGTTACATTTTTACATTGTTAATGTGTGCACCTATTTTAGAAAGCTAATTTATTTTACCTAAGTTTAATTGTTAAACCAAAACCTTGTTTCCAACTACGGATTTCACTTCAGGGTGATGGTATGGCCTCTCATAATCTGTAAAATTGGGCATTTGCAGATTTTAAACTGGGTCTTTTGCTTACCAGTATCAAGGACCGCCTAGATCAGGGGTAACAATTTAAAAATCAGCGAGGTCAGAATAAAGAAAATCAATAACCACTAAAGGTTCGGAGACATTTTTAATTATAATCTGTTACTTTAAACAGAATTTAACACTGAAATAAAATGAGGTTTTTATGCATCCATGTTATACATTGACTTTTTAAATAAAAAAGAAATATTTAAAAAAAGACATTTTTCCATTTTAAAATCTAAAGTGTTTTTTGAAGTAGAGAACAATCTTTCAGTTTGTTATATAGACAATTTCCTGATTCACATATTTTATAAGCACCTGAACAGACTATTTATCTTATTTATTTATGTTTTCAGTCTTAATGTTCGCAGTGGGCTTTATGCTGGCCTGCAAGGCTTTAAACCTGGGTTTGAATGGAGACTAAGCCATTCTAAAGCACATATCAAGGTGCTCATTTTGAGCCTGGGTCCATATTTATTTCTGATTCTGTTCATGGTGGAGAATCCTGCTTCACAGCAGCAGGTTGGGCAAAACATACTCTAAATGTGCAGGGTCACCTTTGAGCACACCATTTCACTTTTCTGTCACCAGTTCACCACAGTTCTCCCAGCAGTCCACACTTTCCTTCTTTCCCATCGCCCGGCTTGCCACAGGTTTGCCTGCTGTGTCTTAAAGTAGCAGCAGCAGCAACCCAGACTGACAGCAGCTCATTGGCATCACGTGTAGCCTGGTGCCGGAGGGCTTTACCGTACAAACAAGAGAAGCGGTGCAAGTGAAATTAGACACTGTCGTCGGACAACATGCAGTAATCTATAACTGTTTTAAATCAGGTTGGGTCCGGATTAGCAAGCAGGTGGGTCTGATCTGGACCAAGGTTCGCTAATCCAGGACCTCTGGTCTAGATGCTGGTAAGCAGTTACTGCAGTACTGCTTACCATCAATGATAATTACAAATATAATTAAGATTTGAAGTGGAATTTCAGAATGGCCTCTAAAGCATTCTCTAGATTTGGTGAATATAAACTAATTACGTGATTTTTATAATATGAATAATTCAGAAGATGTACAGCCACAATATTCCTGTGAAAGCAAACCGTGCCAAGAACCAGGAACTAAAACAGGACATAGAGATAAATACAAAATAACACTCAATTAGTGCACCTACAACCTAACCGCCAACTTTCAGCTGCTGCTTTTGGCTATGGTCTGTAAACAGCCACACCACCAAACTGAAAACATCTGACCAGGAAATCTCCAGCTAGCTCCTTAGCTCTGTTAGCTTTCAGGAAGAACAACCACTGATCTCTGTTTATTCACTGTTGATAGTATGGGGTTGAAGTGAAGCCACCGGCCGCCATATTGGTACTCCGTGGTTAGATCGGTATAAATGTAAACAATATGTGCACCACAGCATCAAACAATGATGATGAACATTTTCAGGGGGACTTGAGACTTTTAAAATAAAGATAAATTCATCACTTCGACACAAACTGGTCATTTCCCAACATAAGTAGATTACTTTAACTTATAATTAAAAATAAATAGGCACATCACATTGCATAATCATTATGAAGTCAATGAAGTCTATAAATCATGTAATATAACATATTATACAAATCCATCACAAAAAAAATAGTGTGTTAATGGAGCCTAATAATACAGGTGTGGCAAAAGTGCTAAAGTGATGATGTACATATAAGATACATGTATTTATTACACATCACTATATATACTTATATACACACACGTATATATATATATATATATATATATATATATATATATATATATATATATATATATATATATATATATATATATATATATATATATACACACACACGCATATATTTGTATATATATATATATATATATATATATATATAAATATATATATATACACATACATATATACTCATATACACACACACATATATATATATATACATATATACATACACACATACATATATATATCACAATAAAATTAATGTGTTAATGTAGCAGTAATCAGTTGATTCACTAATATTTCAACGCTAGATCAAAAACCTCCATACAAGAAACCCAATGGGTCTAAATAGGCAGCAACAATAGTCCCACTAGATCACAGAAAACAGGGCGAATCAGTAACTTATAACGCAACATAACTAATCTGTCACAGAAGAGCATTACTTCCACATCTAATGGTTATTATTGAAAAGCTTCCTACCGACTCTGTGCAGTTTTATCTGAGGTTTCCAGTAGATTTCCATCAGTCTGTTTTCTTCCTCGTAGCGGATGATGTTTTTTTCAACCTCTCTGAAGATTTCTTCAGCAGCAGCAGTTAGTCGCTCTCTGATAAACTCTCTCAGATGCTGAACTGGAGACATTTTTACAGAAACTACAGAAATATTCAGCTGAGATAGGAAAACATGGCAGATTGCTGAGTTCAAACTGGCTTTAGAAGTCTTCGGTTTTACTTCCTCTGGACGTCACACTGGAACAAACCTGATTGATTGATTTACCGCCCCCTGCTGGACTGAAGTCGAACAGCAGATTGGCAGCAAAGCCGCGGATTTATTTCAAGAAACATTTAAATAAAATATAGAAAGAGCCATAGAATAATGAAAACCAAAAACGGTGGATGCAATTAGAAAACCAGATGTTGGGAGAATTCAAGACTCTTGAAGGTTTTAAAATAATTGATAAACCAATGAAAGGAGGGTTTAGCATTTCTCATTCAGCACATGTTATGATATTTACCCAACAGCAGGAATAGTATCAGAAACCGGCAAAGGAAGATAATCTATATAAAAATGACATAATCTAGGTCAAATGGGGGACATCATTCATTTTTTTTTAAAGAAATCCAATCTTTCATTTCAGCGATGTGTAGGAGGACACGGGTAAAACAGATGTTCAAGGGTTTCGCAGATTGGCTCAGGTTATCCTGAGCTATCTCTATAGTTATGCTGCTATAGGCTTAGACTTCTGGAGGACATAGGGACCGTTATATCATCATTCTGCTTCATTCCAACTATATTCTCCCACTTTGCAGAATCTATTAGTTCAATCTCTAACATTATGCTCTCTCTGCTTTTTCTCATAGTAGCTTTACCTTGTCTGTTGCCGTTTGGCTGTGACACAATCCGGTAAAGAAATATCAGCTGTGCTGCTGCCATCGACACCTTTGTTTATAGATATTCAAGATTGGCCTGTTTTTTAGTGTAGTCCTGTTTCTCTGACAGTGATTTGCTGGATGTGCTCTCTTCATCCTGTGACTTAGGAGCTGGTTCAGAGTTTGTCTGCCTGGCTGTGTGTTTCTTGGATGAGGCCGCGATTTACAGTAGCCTATGTATTAGTTTTATTGAGCATATATTCCTGATATCGAAAAAAAAAACTTTTTCCTTGCCAAAATGACCATATCAAAGAAAACGAAGTTCTTCACATCTAGAATAAACATTCTGGATGCCTAGAAATACATTTTAGATCTCCATATCCCTGATATTACTGGTCAGGACTTGTATTATTTTGACTATGAAGAAATGTATTTCAGATATCATAAATAAATATTGAGTTAAGCTGATGAAATTCAGGATGGCAACTTAAAATGTATAAACATTTCTAGATGTATAAAACTTAATTCTTGCTAGTATCATTTTTTTTTTTTACTTTATGAAATTCAGGTTCTACTGCAAAAATGTAATTTAGAAGATTTTTCAGTTTAGGAATGTGGTTTTCATGAGGAAGAATTTCATTTTAGTGATCTACAAATGGAATAACAGAGAGGAGAGAGCTTTTAATAAATGTAGAAACGGTCTGCCATAAACCACTTCATATAAACCTACACCTTAACTCGAGCACCAGTTTTCTCCTGTGCCATCTTCCTCTCCTATGTAGATGTAGCGCTTTATCTTTTAAACACATTCTCCATATTTTTATTTCTTCATTATAAAATTTCCAGCTCGAGTAGGGTGAAATAGGCACTTCTGTTGCCATGGTGACTCGTCGATTCAGGGCTCTGATGGCTTTTTAAACTTGTCACACGTGCACTTAACTCTGAGTAGAGCTTATTAGAGTTGATTGAACTAATTCATAACAGCTCTTGTGAAACCGAAAACTCAGACTTCCCGACCCTAAGCTAGATCAGTTTAGAGTAGCGCATTTCGGAATCCGAGTTTGTTAAACCAGCTTTATTAAAGGGAGCCCAGATTTTGACTCAGTAAAGCTAAAGGGTGTCCAGATTCAGTTCAAAGTTCTTTTCTCACCAAAGATAGTGTTCTTACTGTTGACTCTGAGAATGTTGAAGTAATAAGGGGTAGAAACAGGATGTGGAATTTGAAATATTCAGAATCAGCCTTATATTTCAAGCTCTGCCGTAAAAACTTGATAATTTTTCGCACAGACTCATTCCTTCAAAGAGCCCCACAGACTGCTGCAGCTGCCAGGTAACACTAATGACTCATACCAGTTTCAACAGAGAAACAAATTTTAAAGAATAAACAATTAGAGCCAGGGGTCAGTAGTTAAAGCAGCTGTATTTTCAAAGTCAGTATCAATAAAAGACAACAAACTTAGAGCACAGATCTAAAGTTAAAATACGTTTTTTATTTGTCTTTGTGAAACAAACAAGAAAATTGGGTTTAGAAACTTTACATTTGTTACCAAGATATTTGGGGCAGAGCAAGTTCTGCCACATAAGATTTTATGTGTTGCCCTAATAAAACCAAAACAAACTAAAACTAAAAAAAAACTCAACTAAAACAATAATGGAGTTCAGAATGAATGAAGAGATTTCTTTCCACACTTTATGGATTTATTGAGATTTCATCATCATCATGGATGACATTTCCTGAAGACAGAGGATACAGTTCACATGACGGTTATGGATTTTTAAAAGGAAGGGTTGATCTGGATGACATGGATAACACATTACAAATTCTCTCACACCAGCCAAAATACACATTATGATGAAATTTAAACCATTGATAAATCTCAGGAACATGCAGCCACCACCACACATTAAAAAGATTTATAAGAGCGCACTTTTTTAACCTCTGTTGTATTGTTATCAGTAATATTGATATTTTTTATTGCGTTTTTTTTTTTATTCAGCTCAGGCCACCATAGTAAAGTGCCCATAATGCATAGCATTTCCCTTTTCTTTTGTCTTATAGAACTGTTTTATTACTGTAAATCAATATATATGGTATATTCGTCATTAATCTGAAGTACAGGTTGCACCCCCAGTGAAAAAGTGCAACTTATAGTCAGAAAAATACGTTATTAATTTCTGGCTTTTCTTTCATGTGGAAATTCAATGTGCCAATTGGGCCTGGGCAAAAAATACACTAAATTAATGCAATTGAATCTTTAGCTGCGGACTATTAAAAAGAAATAAAAATTAAATCACTTTTTTTTTTTTTTACAGCGCATTTTTGGCTCCCCAGAGTTTCTGTAGCTGCAGTATTTCTCTCAGGTTGCAGTTTGGCAACACACAGCATCACATGAAACATCACATGACATCATAACTACAGGTGAGTGAGAGGTATGTTCTCAAAAAAGGAATAAAATCACCGGTTTGTTTGGAAATTCAAGGCTTAAAGTTCTCTGGCGCAGTGGTGGATTTCAAGCGTCTGGCAAGAGGGGGTTGGGATTTTTTTTTTTTCGGGAAGGGAAAATAAACTTGCAAACGATTAACTCCGACTTCTATGATGATTTGTCTTTTCGTGGGAGAGTCTCTGACCCTCGGGGGTTTTGCACTTTTTTAAGCGTGGTGTATCCCACTAAAAGGGGAATGCCGTTTTTCTTTTTTTTTTTTTTACATTGGCCCCTTGATTTTTATGTTATTACATCATGTTCTACTCACCCGGTTAGATTATTTATAGTTATATTTTCTTAAAACAAAGCAGAGTGTGTATGATGTCATCCGCGCTCGCCGGCTACCGTTCATTCTTCCTGTCCGCTGAACTGCTGCTAGTTTTGCTCACATGCCTGGAAGATGTCTAGAGCTACTACCACAGATGATCTCGCTCTCCAAATGGAATTGGAGCGTAGCTGGCTGTGGCCCAGGCTGCCTGTCACAACTCCATTCAGACACGTGGATGACGTCATACACAGTCCACTTTGTTTTAAAAAAATATAACCGCGGATGTCTGGGAGACAGGGATTCGCCTACATGTTATGAATGCTGGCGTACCATAAATAATACATTATGAACAGTTTAGTTTGTGCCTTCAAGTCGTTGGCCATAGGAAGACATTAATTGGATATAACCTAAACGAATATCTTCAGAACAGCTCCAAATGACACAAAACTCACATGGGTGAGTAGAACATGATGTAATAACGTAAAATCAAGGACCCAAAGTGAGAAGAAAAAAAACGGCGTTTCCCTTTAAGTGCATTTTTGAGGCCATATTTTTTGTCTTTTTTCCCTTGTGGTCCACTAAGGAGCCTACAAATCATTATCTTAGAGAGGAAAACACAATGGACAAGTTAATTAAGTGACTGTTGCTGTGAGACCTGCCACTTGGTTACGGCTGTAAACAATTTGTCTCTCTATGGCGCTGGGTTACGGGTGGTATGAAAGTACAGCTGTGGAATGATCTGATAAACTGACAGATCTTTTTGTTATTTTCTCTCTCTATGTGTCTATATCAGACTGTGGCAGCCCAAACTCATTCATTTATGGGAAACACTGTATCAATATGCTCTAACAAAAACTCAAGTCGAAAAGTTTTAGTTTTACCTGGTTTACTTTTGTAAAATATGTTCTTTAAGGAAATTTGGCTATCCGGCTATTAATTGATTTATCAAAAAATTAAATCGACAGATAAATATGTTTGCAAAATGAAAAAGTTCCAATAGTTCCAATGCTATCATTTAAATTGTCAATCGGAAGGAAATCTTTTCTGCATAATTTACTTGAAAAAGACTTCTAACCTTTGTGGGTTTTTATGTGAACATTTAAATTATAAACTTTAGAGAAACGTTTTCCACATGTCCCACAAGAAAAAGGTCGCTCGCCTGTGTGAGTCCTGATGTGATCCTTTAAATTACTCATCGAAGAGAAACCTTTCTTGCATATTTGACATGGAAAAGGTCTCTCCCCTGTGTGTGTCCTGATGTGATATTCTAAACTACCCATTGTAGAGAAACCTTTTCCACATGTCTGACATAAAAAAGGTTTCTCACCTGTGTGGGAGGTGTAATGCCTTTTCATGTTATACCTTCTCTTAAAGGATCTTCCACAAATGTCACAGTTCAGAGACCCTCTTTTTGTGTAATTTTGAAACAGACTCTGTGACATAGTGGAGCTACTTTCTCTCTGATCTCTAGTCTCAACTACAGGAGCGATATGAAAGAGGAGCTGATCAATTCTTGGTTCGCTTTCACTCAGATCCACTTCCTGAAAAGTAAAAGTCTCCATCAAAGTGACGGACTGCTTCTGGACAGGCTGCTTTTCCTCCTGGTCCTGTCTAGGTGCTGAATGCTCTAGTAGACACACTTCATGTTTCTGCAGTGAACAATCTGGTTTCCTCTTAAGTTCAAAAAGTGGAGATTCTGCTTTCTCCTTTTCCTTTCTATTCCACTGAGGTTCTGGTTCATCCCGTTCTTCAATCAGTTGCAAACCTGGTTCCTTCTGTTCCTCTGCAGCCCATTTAGTCTCAGGTTCCTCATTTTCTTCTTTGATCAGTGGCAGCTCTGGATCATCTTCCTCTTTAATCCACGGAGGCCCCGGTTCCCCCAGTTCTTTAATAGGAGATGAATTTTCTGGTTCCATCTGATCCTCCTCAGTCCACTGAGGGACTAATTCCTCCTGGTCCTGACTGGACCTCCTCCCCTGGTTAAAGAGATGTTGGATGGCCAGAGCTTCCTCCTGATGTGGCTTTTGGGGTTCTGTAGGGGACAAAAAAAGATAATGAACATAATGCAATTAGCCTCATTCCCTTCATAATAAATGCAGGAGGCATGCTTTAAGACATATTTATCTGGGTAATAAACAAATATCACTTTATAAGCTGTATGCATTAAATAGTTAGAAAACAAGGCAACAGCTTTTACAGAATTGTAATCTTACTCAGACCAGGGAGGCTGGACAGATACTATGGCAACATCGGACTCGCTTCATCAGAGAATCAGCAGCAGCTCAGAGTCACAGGTAAAGAATCATTTTATGCAGACAGCCTGCCTTCCCCATTATCACACCATTACATCAAACACATGTTTGTAAGATGAAGAGACTTCCCTCGCTCCAAACATACCAAAATATGACACAGTGTTTTTAGATTGAGGCCATTCTGAATTCCCCAAGAAAGACTGCTCACTGTTAAGAGTCATCAACTCTGTCTGTAAACTCTCATTTAATTTCCAAATCGTGTCTTAATTGGATAAACTGCTTGGGAGACATGAGCCTTAACGTGCATAAGGCGATCATCATTAGGGTTTAACTGGCATACAGTACACAAACAGTAAAAATAATTTACTGTTTGTAATCAGACTGGATACTGGGGCATTTTTTCCCACTTAAAAAACTCTGTTAAGGCCAGAAAACACCGACTGCATACGACTTTTTAAATCTCTGATTAGATTTTTCCCAATGTCACACTGAGGGTGGACAGACCTGCACAGATTTTTTTTTTGTTCTGTCTCTCTGCTCTGTACTTAGATTTTGAAAAGTCATACAAAAAAAAAAAAAAAATGCTGGCTTCTTCTACAAACCACAGCCAGTCGGTGCAGCACCTGAAACCACAACAGAGAAAGTTCATAGGCCTATATTGAAAAAAACAATCACATCTACGTCTAAAGAAAAGAAAAACACAGCAAGTGGGAGGGTTTATATTCCGACTGAGGCAGAGAGATGATTCTCAGAGAGAGATCTGGGAAGTTTATCTGAGTTTTTCTTTCTTTTATTCATAAAGAGATGAGAGAGATATGCTGGGTTTACCTGCTCTGCCAGCCCCTCGTTACTTTGTGAGGCTCAGAGAGGATCACTGTTTTACTGTATCCGTTTTTCTCCTCCTGAAGTGTTTTTTTCTGAGGAGATAAACTGCCCTTTCTGTCCCTCGTTGTTTTTAAGAGGCTCGAAGAGAATCACCACTTTATTCCTTTTCTTTCCTCTTGAACTTCTATAATGGGTAAAGTATTCTTTTTTTAAGGTTTCATTATATTTAATTGAGTCTGTCCAGCTTACTATATACATGATGTGCGACTCCAAAACTGACTCTTTCCCTGTAAGATTAACAGATTTTTTTTGTACTCCTTATAATGACTATTACTCATTATTTTTAATGTAAAAATATAATAAAACAAAAAAACTCCACAGTTATTGAGATGTCAACTAGATTTGTTGAAGATGGAAGATAAAGCTGAAAGGACAGGTTAGCTTCTCAATCAGATTGCTTATGCTTTCGAGCCCATTAAGTGTGTGACTAGTAAGGGGAGAAGAGGCAAACGTGGAACCGATTTTCTAACGCCGACATTTTTTTTAACGCACGTTAATCGCGCATCAAAACAAACGCACCGTTCGCTTGTGTTCTTTATTTTTCCGCAGCGCTCTCTGTACTGTTTGTTTTACCCTCGGCGCTTTCCGTAGATTCAGGAATGCTAAGTTTGCGGGAGAGTCCGCAGCATAACAGACCCGTGCTTTGAATGGGCAAAAATGGCCAGCAGACAAGGTATCCTGAATGATAAGTTTCTTTTTTAAGTTATGCCAGAAGGTTCTCTTGACAAAACCCAAGTCGTCTGTCTATGTTGTCCAGAAGAAACGAGCGTCTCACTTGCTTAGTGCCAACAAGACAAAGAAATGAACTAAGTCATGTGGACTGCGCTGCTGCTGCACTTCCTGTTCAGACCAAAGGAATATTAAAGCATTTTGAAAATGTTCTACATGTAAAATGTTATGTTGCTGAGATGACTGCAAAGCCCAGTTATTGTAATTTCGTCTGATTTATTTATTATTTTTGTGAGTAAATTCATTTCATTTTAATTAAGTCTGTATTTCATAACGGAATGTGCACTTTATTTTTAATTTTTGTCCTATGTTTGAGAAAAAACTTAAGCTTACGGAGTACTTTGAAGTACTGTTTACTGTTCTGTAGTTTTGTAAAGTTTTGATGGAAGCATAACGCCTCATTTAAAATTTAGAATTTAAACCAGGATATTTTTATTCTAGTTTCTGAAAAGTGCTTGAAAAATTATGCTAATAAAAAAAAATTGTATAAGCATGTGTTTTTTACATTATTGCACAATTGCATTTTTAAATGGCCAAATAAAATAAATAAAAAGATAAAATATGCGATTAATCTCGAGTTAACTGTTGATAATATGCGATTAATCGCGATTAAAAATTTTAATAGTTTGACAGCACTAATATATATATATATATATATATATATATATATATATAATATATATTATATATATATATATATATATATATATATATATATATATATATATTATGTATTATATATATATATATATATTATGTATTATATATTATGACACCATTTTTAAAATAATACAGGTTAATGTAGCAGATGCATCATAAAAATGTAACGCAGCAAAGAAATGAGTTACAAAAAGGCCAGAAAAATGCGATCAGCAAAACAAATGCTGATCAAAAAACTGTCTGTCTTACTCACATCTGTGAGTAAAAGCCTCCTGCAGGTTTTTGATACATTCTTTGAGCAAAGTTTAGATTGAATGCGTGTCGATTTCAATTAAATGTGTCATTACTGTTTTAGTTATAGTATAATAGCACAAAAATTTCAATGCAATATTAATATCAATGAAATTGTTAGCACTTCAATATAAAATAGTTTCTTAAAATTGTCCTTTTTGGTCTTTTTGTTTTGTTCCTTGTTATATATATATATATATATATATATATATATATATATATATATATATATACACACGTCTAACCATATACATATATTCTTGGGCTTCAACTAATGATCATTTTAAAAGATCAAAGAATCTGAATTATTTTTCAGATTAATCAATTGATAGTCAAATAGCAAAAGTTTCCTGAAGGAACATTTTTTACAAACTTAAACCAGGTGAAACTTAAACTTTTCCATTTCAGGAGTTCTGGATGGATCATATTGACAGATGAAAGCATCATTTTAAATGTAAAATATTTATATATAATTTTTACAATTTTGATACAAGCTGCTCCAAGTGGGTCGCTCTTTGTCTAGAACTCCAGTTAATGATTACTAAATTAGTTGACAATTATTTCAATAATCAATTAATCACGATTAATTCGATATTTCAGCCCATATATATATAGACCTGAGCATATTTTTGGCACAAACAGCACCCCATCATCAGCAGATACCTTCGTAGACTAGAGACTATATACGATACAGTCACAGTAATTATCTTTACTACAATAAAAACAGCATTACCTCTTTTACCTCTAGCAAAATCAAAAGCGTCCTACCGATTCTCTGGAGTTTTTTCTGAGGTTTCCAGTAGATTTCCATCAGTCTGTTTTCTTCCTCGTAGCGGATAATGGTTTTTTCTACCTCTGTGAAAATTTCTTCAGCAGCAGCAGTTAGTCTCTCTCTGATAAACTCTCTCAGATGCTGAACTGGAGACATTTTTACTGAAATGTTGAGCAAAGATATGAAAACACGGTCGACTGCTAGCTGAATCCAAACCAGCCGTTGAACTATTTTGTTTTCCTTCCGCTTTATGTCACTGAGACGAAGCAGCTGAGTGGTTCATTTACCGCCCCCTGCTGGACTGAAGCAGAGCAGCAGCAGATTGGCAGGAAAATCAGACTTCTTTGTCTTCAACGACCACAACGTTGGCTCTTTTCGAATTCATGGGCTGCATCTTCCAAGGACGCGGTCTAGCTAGACTGGATCCTTCGAAGTCCGTGTACATAAGGAGTCCGGAAGAGTTTTGGCTGTGAATTTGCTTTAACCGCCGTAGGCTATGTTGCTTAGCAACCGTGAAAGTTGACACACAAAGCAGGAAAAGAACGAATACCGAAGTTTTCAAAACTGTTTGTTTATTTATTTATTTTTTATTGTAAAGTGAACGAAGACTAAACTCACGAGAATCCAGAGTGGAATATAGATGCCAACCACCGGGAGCAGGAACAAATAAAATCAAATGTAATGATAGAAACCTTAGTCAGTTAAATAACATGCTGCTGTCATTTTGAACATCTCTCATGTTGCTGCTATTTTCAAATATCCATTACTTTAAAAATGTCCATAGCTGCTTATTGGTTATTTATTCTCCAGTTTAATATTGTTAAAACACTTTATAGTATTTTATTGTTTATATTTTAACTTCCCTATTATGTTATTCTTATACATTTTTCTAAGGTCCACAATTGTGTGACCATTATCAGTCATCTTTCTGCTGCTGTAAATTTGCCCATTGCGGGACAATAAAGGGATTTTCTATTCTACAAAAGGGGTAGAAATATATAAGTAAATCTAAACAATGTATGTACAAAAATATATCTGCAAAATCTCTAATATTCAACAACAAAAAATACTTAGTTTTACAAATTGTGCACAACAGCAATAAAAAAAATAAAACTCCTATCAGATTTATAGTCCCCACTCTGCAGATCTATTAGAATCTGTCCTTAAATTACAGCCAAACCCATTTACAAAGTAACAGATAAAAACCTTTAGATAAACCAAATATTACCACCACACATCTGACTCAATGACCATTAAAACAACTATTTTTATTAATCTCAGACGGAACTATTCACAGACTTGGATTATATTAAACTGAACTTCTAATTTTCACCACTGTTCAGGCGCCAAGTGCCATTTTCCTCTGATCACGGAGCAAATCGCGGCTTGCTTGGTCGCAATGAATCCTGGGTAAACCAAGGACACTGAGGATTTTTTTCTTTTTCTTTTATTGAACAAAAAAAGATATTTACATTTTCAAGTAGGAATCACCACATTTCTTTCTTGCATAAAAAAGAAGACAGCATATATTATAAACTTAAATATTGCAAGGCAACAGAGATAAATGAATAAATAAACAGGCAGTTTTATTACCACCAAAGGAAACATACAAAACTTAAGAAAAAAAAAAGAATTTAAAAGAGACAGCCTCATTCTACTACAAGACAGTTCCTTACATCACGTTACTTTAGCATTTTGCTAATACTTATTACAATTTCCCATACTTATAACAATATTGATCATATCAGACAATCCTTCGGAATGTCATTCTTGTATGTTAATGTTTGATTTTTCTAAAAAAGGTGTTATATTATTTATTTTGTTATTTAACCAAATATGCAGGTTCTGCCAAAAGCAACCTGTGACTCGACAGGAATAGAAGAGATGTTTAATAGTTTCTGGTTCTTCAAGCCAAAACACACAAGCATCCACCTCAAATCCAAATCTTTTCCTAAGAGTTTCTGCTGTTGGATAATAACTATTGATAATTTTATATTATTTTTCTTTTACTTTTGGAGGAATTGGCCATTTTAAATATTTAAAATATTTTGTTATCGGAATCATTAATTATACAACTTTTTGTTATTCCAGTAAAATTATATAGGATTTTGCATTTAAATGCTGTCCCTATAAAATGATTGTTACATTTTTTTTAATGTCTAATAAAAAATTGCTCAATTTTTAGTTCTGGCAAGAGTCGTCGTATATTTGACTGAGAGAGAGAGCTTCGTATTAAATGCAACAGAACAGCAGGTATTATTTTGCATACTTTGTTAAATTCTGTGTATGAACATTGGATACCAAATTTTTCTTTAAAAGTATTAAAATTTAAGAAATTTACACACTCATCCATTAGGTCAGTAACGAAGATCACTTTTTTTTTTAAACTAAACTTCTTTAAATATTGTTTTCCTATTTATCATTATAGTTCTGTTGTTCCACAGTGTGGAGCCATGTGGAGTAAAATTATGTGAAAAAAATCATCTTCCAAAAGTGTAATATCTATTTATGAAATTCTGATAATTTGACTGGAAGTTTCCTAATTTCATAATCGCATTTCAGGACGAATTCCAGCCCTCCGACTTTCTTAAAAATATTTTTAGGGATATGAAACCAGATGGATTCTTTCTGTGACATAAAAGCTTTTATCCAATTTATTATTAAAACTCCTACGATTGATTCAAAATCAATAGTTTTCAGACCTCCTTTTTCATAATCTTTAACCAGTTGTGATTTTTTAAGATAATGCGTTTTGTTTCTCCATATAAAGTTGTATATTATAGAATTAGCTTTTTGATGTTTTTTGATATCCCCTCAGATTTTGACCAAAAATGGACAAATCTCTCATTAGCCAGAGATTAAGTTTCTTTGTCATTTTATTTATTTTTTCCATTCATTCATTTCCTTCCTCCCTTGTTTTTTTTTCTTAATAATTTTCTTTTCTTATTAATTTTATTCCGAGATAGTTGACTTTGGATTTCACAGGAATGGACATTATTTGTGCTTCTGTACATGAATATAATGGTAGTATTTCACTTTTCTGTAAATTGATATTGCTTGGGAAACTACTGACTTGTTCTTTAGAAAGAAAACTGCATCATCTGCGAATTGAGTGATGAGAAATTCATAACCTTGTCAAAACCACGAGAAATTTCTACTCTAGGGGTCATTCCTGGGTTTAGAGAAATGTAACTGATTATGTCTTTATACAATATATTTATTACTTTACAAAACTTTTTCTCAAATCCTAACATTTTTAGTGTCTGAATCAGAAAGGGGCGTTCTATAGAATCAAAAGCTTTGAAAAAGTCAATGCAGAGAATGAGACTTTCAAAATCTATAAGCGACTGATAGTCTAACAAATCTAAAGCTAATCTCACATTATCATGGATATTTCTGCCTTTTATGAAGGCTGACTGAACCTCGTCAACTAGAGTGGGCAGTACATATTTAAGTCAATTTGCATAAACTAGAGCTACTAATTTTTAGTCATTGCACAGAATAGTTATAGGTCTCCAATTATTCAGGTTTAGCAAATTCTTATTAGGTTTAGGTAATAAAGTTATCAGTCCAGTTTTCATCGTGGGGGATAAGCATCCTTTATCTATACATTCTAAAAAAGCTTTATGTAACAGCTCTTTAATATCATTCCAAAAGTGTTTATAAAATTCTGATGTTATGCCATCAATTCCTGGTGACTTCCCATTTTTCATCTGTTTTATTGCAGTTTCCATTTCTGATATGTTTAAGTCTTCATCTAATATTTTTTCTCCTTGTTCATTTAGTTTTTTTAGGTTGTCTTTGATTGTTTCAGTATGTCGCATTCTTCTTTTTGGAAATTGGATTTATACAAGTTGTTGTAAAAACTCCATATTTTAACATTTATCTGATTTTGGTCATCAATAATTGTGTCATTTTTCTTCAGCTTATTTATTCTCTTTTTGTTTTGCCTGTTTTTCTCATCTATAGAAGTATGCTGTATTTTTGTCTCCAAGTTCTATCCATCTCGCTTTTGACCTTATAAATGCCTCATTAGCTTTTTCCTTATACATGTCATCTAATTTGACTTGAAGGGTGTTCAATTCAGCCTTTTCTTCTGTTGTTATATCAGTTTTTCCACATATCTCATATATTTTAAAAATGATTTGTTTTTGTTTTCTCACCTGTGAAATGTTTTCCCTTGTGTTCCAATGGCTGTTTAAGTTCAAATTTGAACCACTCCCATTTGTTTGTATGTGACATATCCAGACCATTTATTTTTTGAAAAATAATTTTTAACTTGCCTACAGAATTTGGCATTAAGTAATAAACTATAATTGAATTTCCAGATGTTTTGTGATGATTTAGGTTGTTGAATTATTCTCAGTGACAGTCCAATCATGCAGTGGTCCGTTAGGGGGAATATGGAAATATCACATTTTAAAACATCTTTCGCTATAATCTAAGAAATTAAACAATTATCTAATCTTGAACACATTGTTATCTGCAGAGTTAAGTAATTTTCCACTCATTTATGACCAAACTTAGACTTTCCATCATGACTTATTAGTTGTTTTGTTGTTATAGCCATACACACAAAGTAGAATATATTTCTGATCATACATCTCTACTGCCATTATAAGCCAATGTCCATCTGTATCGCATTTGTGTGCAATTACCTTTCTTAAAAAATTATTGAAAAGCACCATCACTCCTGCAGAATGAGAGAAAAGTATTTCATCTCCCCATTGCTGTTTCCAAAATCTTTCATCTGTTACCTCTGAGTGAGTCTCTTGTAGAAAAAAAACTATTTGCCTGTTGTTCCTTACAAAATAAAAAGAAAGCCTTGCGTTTAACAATATTTTTTAAACCTCTAACATTTATAGAAACAAAAGATACAGACATATTTTAGAAAACTCTAGAAATACGCCTTTTTTTTCTAACCTTATTAGACGCAGGAATGTTTATGAAGTCCTTAATTGGAAATTTTAATTAAACCAACCCCCAGAACTCTTTTAACTTCACTGTTTTATACAGTTTACCTTTAAGTATAACTCATTTGAAGGCAATAAAACAAAATAAACAAAAACAGGGCTGTGGCAGTCTTCAACATTTTTTCTCCCTTGTTATTCGTTAGCCAACATATTTGCATAACCCAACATTAACCTTTTTTTTTTTTTTTTTTTTTTTACTTTTGGAATTATATCTTTACTGAAAACTCTCAATCGACACCTTTTACAGCATATTCAGAAACATTTTTTGTTTCATGTTACCTGATAGAAAGGCACTCTTTCAGTGCTCCCCAGTTGTAATCGTGATCTCGGATGCTAGCTTGTTTTCTCCTTGATTTCTCCATCCTCAATATCTTTTTTTCTTCTTCTTTTTTATTCTAGATTTCATCTTGATTCCTCCTCAATACTGAGGATACATCGGACCCGTCCTTCAAATCGGACTAAAAGAACGACGCAGTTTAAGGCCGCATAACGAGGACTCTTGGAATCTGACCAGACCTCAGCGCCGCACTATGACGTAATCGTCCTTCCAATCTGGCCTTCCTAGGACGCGTCCCATGAATTCGAACAGAGCAAACATCTATAGGTGAACCACTTATATTTAGAGGGGTGTTAATGATCTTATTTTTA
This sequence comes from Cyprinodon diabolis, assembly GCA_030533445.1. Classification (NCBI taxonomy): domain Eukaryota; kingdom Metazoa; phylum Chordata; class Actinopteri; order Cyprinodontiformes; family Cyprinodontidae; genus Cyprinodon; species Cyprinodon diabolis. Next base: position 42,828,752 of record CM060067.1, on the reverse strand, counting down.
ATAGTATCAGTCCTATTTATAAAGAATCTCATAAAATCATTACTGCTAAGAGCAGGAGGGATGGACGGTTCAACAGAGCCACGCCCCTGAACAGACATCTAAGATTCTTCCTAGATTATTTTATTAATGAGGGGAAATAAGCTGTTATACAACAGTAAACTATTTTTCCAGACTAGGTAGGATTCCTGTAGGCATGTAGAGACCCATTTTTCTCTAGTTTCTTGGCATTTTGCTCCTAAGTGCACAGTTCTGCATTGAACCAAGGAGCCAGCTTTTTTTTTTAAACCCATAAGCAAAATAATCAATTTGTCAAGGGGAATAAATTAAATTGTTTCCCTATGCAGTATTGTTCAGAGACACAGAGGATATAAGAAGTGGAACAGATTCTTTCAAATTTATAACTGCATAATGTGATAATGATCCACTAAAGTGAAACCTTCTTTTAGGAGAGCGGAACGATATTTATTCTCCAGGTGCACACTATTAATATTTTTAAAAAACGTTACAGTGCAGTATTTTATTTTTTTTACTCTATTCTAAGGTCCACATTTGTGTGGCCATTTTTTCTATAATCTTTTTCCTGCTGTAACATCAGAATTTCCCCATTGTGAGACAATGAAGGGGTTTTCCATTCTATATGTCAGCACAAGTTCCAAGTATGAAGATGAGAATGTAGAGGGACTATTCACATTTAGAGCATTTAGAGCAAATCTAAGTTAGGATTAAAGGCTGCATTTAAGCCATCACCTTTAATGTAGGCAATTATGTTAAAATCATCCGCTATAATCAACTTGTCAGAGTTTAACACTGAATCAGGAAGGAACTCTGAAAACTCAGTACAATTCTTTGAGCTGATTGGGTAAGTCAGTAAGTGCCACATGCCTCTATGTACAGTTTTTAGCCAATCACAGCAGCAGTAGCCACTGCAATGTATGACATTCTTGAGTTGTTTCACAACTAGCCGAGTTAACGGATTAATCAAACTCATCAAATCTGGTCGGGAGGAATGTGGAAACATGTTTTCCATTCACAAAGGTTAAAATCTTGTTCTTTTGTTTTTTTTTTATTTTAAAAAAATTGTATTCTAGTGAAAGCTTGAGATGGGCACAAGCACCCCTCGTGACCCCAGCAGGGAGAAGCATGACGGGAAATGGATTGATTCTTTTAGTTGCCTTTATTTAAGAGTCAACTGACAGGAAATAAGGAGGTCAGAGAGGAAAGACATGCAACAAATGTTGACAGGCGTTGACGTTGAATACCGATCAGAGCCAAGCCTTTTGAGGGTGATTTCAACCCAAGTTACTTGTTGAGTTGTTTGACCCGGGTCAGTGAGCAGTTCCCAGATCCACTAAAAGCCGATAGTTCGCAAGCTTACATGTTAGGTGTTTTTTGGCCAGTGGGAAACAGGTATTAGAATGTGCTTCCAAGTATTGATGTCAAAAAGACATATTTGAAATCGGCATTATAATACATCAACACATCACTTTCAAGTCGAGCTTAGTTACATAATTACATACTAAAATAAATAGTAAAACATTTTCAAAAGCCTAAAATGTATAGAGCAAAGCAGTAATGATTTGAAAACAAAAAATGAGACAAAGTATACAATAAAACATAAAAACTTAGTTGGAAATGTTTGCTCAAAACTGACCTGAGAACTGGATGGAAACCCAAATAACCACATTTTGCATTCCCTATCAGTAACAATTTAATTGAAAACAGATTAAGCCTTAACATCATCAGAACTTAGGTCATGCCAGTTTAAAGGGATATTGTGTAACAATTTCTCTTTTTTTAACTGAAATCAAAGATTGCATTTAAAAACTAATTTTTACCTTGCAGACACTTCAATGTAATTAAGAGGCGGCGTTGAAGATCATTTGGAGATGCTAACCCAACAAGTGAAAGTCTGCACTACAGCAGTGTAATACCGGACAGTGCATATGAAGCAGCGAGCAACGGTTTCACCATCTCCAAAAAAAGTGAAAAAGAGAACTTAAAGCTACAGTGTGTAATAATTACAGGGATATACAGTCGGAAATCTAATATATTATACATAACTATGTTATTTATCATCATCTACGAGCTCAGCCTCTTAACCTTAATATTTGCGTTGCCTTAGAATTCGTTATTTATAATTACATAGGAGCGGGCCTCGCAGCCATGGAGGCAGACATCTTTGCGCTATGGCAGCGCAGAGCCAACAAACTAGCGATTGCGAGATCGCCCATTACGCTCGAAAGTAACTACGGCAAGTTGAGAGATGAACTGAGACGGTACTGAACACACAGACTAATGAAATACTATCTGTAAAATTATCTATGTAAACAAACCTCATCACTTGAGAAGGTAGGTGATGCGGACGTCGTGGAAGACATTTTGTCCCGTAACGCTCGCCGTACTGTTGGGGGGGAGAAGCGGTGGGGGGGAGATGTTCATGTTGCTGCGGTCTGCAGTCTGGACGTTAGATGTCGCTGAAAATTACACACTGTAGCTTTAAAACACGACAAAACCAGAGGCACCAAAAACCAAGAACGAACATGGAGCAAGCATTCCTCAGGTGGAAGGTGTTTGTAAAGAAGAGATTTTAAACGGGATGCTGAAGTTAGAAAGTTTCTCCTTGACAAGTGATCTGTACTGCCTAACTTAGCGTAAAGCTAACTTTTTCCATTTAGCTAAATTAGGCAGCGTCGCTTGTTACTGTATAAGGCATAAAAGTAGATCCTGCAAACATACCAATCTTCATAAAGAATTGTAGGTTTATGTATGTTTATTAGCTTTCAAAGCCACGGTGAACGCTGCCTTTTTGTCCCAGTAAATGAAAATGAGACTTTTCACATGGGATGGTATAGCTTTATCTGAGCTTTTGAAGCTTTTTGAGTCATGGCAGCCATCATTGCTGCAATATGTGTTTGAGGCAGTAACGCACTATAGCAGTGGTCTTTTGCATGCAATACTTCACAATTAGATGACAGTATATCTTACACAATATCCCTTTAAGAAATCATCATGAACAAAAACAGACAGCATTGACTTCTCTTCCATAAAATTATCTCTAGATCAGGACTTTAGTGGGATTTTTTGGGGGGTCTGGTATGACTGCTTCAGTCCTTTTTTGTCAGAATAGAAGGCCACTTCAATTCAATTCAGTTTATTTCTATGAATCCCTCACACTAAGCATACTTTGTAAAGCACTACTTTGTAAAAAAAAAGAAAAAAAAAAAAAAAGAAAGAAATTACTAGTTAGTTTAACTTTAAATTTTAAATTCATATCAGGTCTAATGAGGACTACTCATTATTTTGCTTTCTTTCATGTGGTAATTCAATGTCGATAAAGCTTTTCCCACATATTTGACATAAATGGTTCTCAATTGTTTCGGTGTTCTTGTAAGCATTGAAATTACTACTTTGAGATAAACTTGTTCCACGGAAAATGTTTTTCATCCAAGTGGGTTGTAATAGTATCATTTAAATGACCAGTCTGAAGGAAATATTTTCCACATGTCTAACATGGAAAAGGTTTCTCATCTGTGTGGGTTCTGATGTGATCATTTAAACGACTCAAGCGTGAGAAACTTTTTGGACATGTTTTACATGGAAAAGGTCTCTCTCCAGTGTGGGTCCTTATGTGCTCCTGTAAACTACCAGTACAAGAGAAACATTTTCCACATATCTTGCATGAAAAAGGTCTTTCACCGGTGTGGGTTCTGATGTGAACATTTAAATTATAAACTTTAGAGAACCGTTTTCCACATGTCTCACAAGAAAAGGGCCTCTCACCTGTGTGAGTTCTGATGTGAGTATTTAAATCACAGATCTGAGAGAAACTCTTTCCACACATTTTACACGGAAAAGGTTTCTCACCTGTGTGAGTCCTGATGTGGTATTTTAAACTACTCATCCGAGAAAAACCTTTCCCACACGTCTTACATGGAAAAGGTCTTTCCCCAGTATGTGTCCTGATGTGATCCTTCAAACTTCTAGTACAAGAGAAACTTTTTCCACATGTCATACATGGAAAAGGCCTCTCACCTGTGTGGGTTCTGATGTGAGCCTTTAGATTATGAACTTTAGAGAAACTTTTTCCACATGTCTTACATGGAAAAGGCCTCTCACCTGTGTGGGTTCTGATGTGAGAATTTAAATCACAATTTTGAGAAAAACTTTTTCCACATGTCGTACATGTAAAATGTTTTTCACCTGTGTGGCTTCTGTAATGGCGTTTCATGGTAGACTTATTCATATAGGATCTCCCACAAATGTCACATTGGAAAGACTTTTTGTTTGTCTCAATTTGAGACCGAGTCTCAGACCCATTGTAGCTGCATCCTTCCTGAACTTCAGTCTCAACTACATGAGAGAATTGAAAGGAAAGCTCCTCAGTTATTGGTTCTCTTTCATGCAAATCCTCTTCATGAAGAGTAAAAGTCTCCATCAAATTACTGGACTGCTTCTGGACAAGCTGTTCTTCCTCATGACTGTTGTGTAGGTCCTTCTGGTCCTGTGTAACAGATAAATGTTCTAGTAGCCATTGTTCATGTTTAGGTGGTGAATAATTCATTTCTTCCTTTAACTCAAGCTGTGGAGATTCTGCTACCTTCTCATACATTTTGCTCAACCTAGGTCTTGGCTCATTGTGGTCCTCCATCAGTTGCAAATCTGGTTCCTTATTTTTTTCTGTAGCCCATGTGAACTCGGGTTCCACGTTTTCTTCTTTGATCAATGGAGAAACTAGATGTTCTTCTTCCTCTTTAACACACAGAGGTCCTGGTTCCCTAAATTCTTTAATAAGAGGAGAGGAATGTTTTGGTTCCACCTGATCATTTCCAGTCCATTGGGCTACTACTTCACCTTGGTTATGACTGGACGAATGGCCATGTTCGATGGCCAAAGTTTCCACCTGACTGGATCCATATTGCTCCTGGAGTTCTGTGGGGGACAAATATTAATCATTAAAAATATCTGATTATCCCTTTTACAATGCATTGCTTGTTAAAAGCCTGAGGAACATTTTGATACAAATTTACCAAACTCATGGGTAACGGGTCGTGTTCTGTTAGGAATTTTCCAGATTTCCTCAGGAGGGTAAAGGTGCATTCAGAGAAAATAAAGATAGAATTAAGGAATGCTCTCAAGAGGTTTTATGTGGCTTTAAAAAAAGCCATTTTAATTTTGCCCTGGAAATACTGTTTGTGTCCTCCCTCACCTCCAGCACAGGTAAAATCTATCACTACCCAGCATCAGTGATTCTGCGTGGATAGAGCTACAAAGAAATACCGTGTCTGGATGAATCTGACAGTCATCCAGATGCGGCTCTGGATGGAACAAAGTGGACTCTTTTTGTGCTTCCAGGGCTTTTACAAAAATTTATGGTACTCCCAAGCAGATTCAAAAGCTGATCATAGAGTAAAATCTAGCAACAAGTTAAGTTTCACCTGTGCTTTTATTGTGAAATACCGACAGTGAGACCTTGACAAGAAATGGCACAATGTTGCCAAGCGTAACAGCAGGTCACTGGAAAAAGTTGATCATTTTTATATATTTCAGAGCTTAATGGGGTGAAAGTTGATCTCTGGATGACCTAAAAAATTATCTTTGATACCCCTGAAACAACAGTAGCACACATGATCTTTTTTAATTTTTTTATTTCATTTTTACAAATGACCATTTTAACTGCACAAGCCAACACTAATGAAACACTAGCCATTCATTCTATTTGGTAGTTTTTCATCTATGAGGGGTGTCACCTTTATGCATCTCAAGCTCCTTCAATTTGATGATGCGGTCCAAGGTGTAAATACTGTGCATCTGGAATGCAGGGTGGTGAACTACCTGCATGGCTCGCGGAAATCACCGGACACTGTGTTCGGTTTGAATGCACCACTACAGGCCGGGGTTTTTTGCAAAAAGCTGTTGTTCCGTGAGAAAAATAGATAAATTATACAAATTTGTATAAAATTCTGAACTCTGACTTGGCAACTCTAGGACATTAATGGAGTGACCGTGAAGCATTCCTTTTAGATCTTGGCTACGTGCATTGGGTCTATGGTTTTGTCCATGGTGCCTCAGTACACTGCTTAAACATTATTTTCCTCTATAGGAAAGTTTCATGCCACTAACACAATGCTTCACTAAAGAGGTGGTACTGGCCTATGATAAGCGGTCTAGTCTAGTTTCCTTCAAACATGACATTCATATCAAAAAGTTAAATCTATGTCTTATCAGATCAGAACCTAGCATTGAACCTAGCGTTGCAACTTCACATATCACATCAGGTTTGGGTAATCATGTTATAGTGGTGAACTTGTAGGCTGTCATTAGAACAACAAATTAGTAAAATGCTTATTTTGCCACAACTACCTACATTTTGAGTGCCTGCTCTCATCTAACTATCTTAGCTTGTTTTTTTTTCTTTTTTGGAATCTTTTGAGGGCAAGTTCAAATTTCATTTCATTTATTATTCAACGCCCATATTTATATTTTATTCAGTTTATTACAGTTAATAAACTGAATAAAAAAATTCTTCATTATATAAAAGTTCAGAAAATGGAATCCACTAGGGCTGAATCAATTAATCGTATTTATCGTGATTAAATAATTATTCAAATAATAATCAACTAATTTGTTTGCTAACTGGAATATAGAGACACTAAAACATGTCAGAGCAACCCACTTTGAGCAACAATTAGACCACAACTGTAAAAAATAAAAAAATAAAAAAAATAATATATCTATATATCTATATATATCTATATAGATATATATATATATATATATATATATATATATATATATATATATATATATAAACATTGTGCATTTAAAGTCGCAGGGAAGCAGCTCTTCCGACGGTTGCAGTATATATACAAATATATACACATCTATATATATGTGTGTACATATATGTATCTATATAGATATATACATATATATCTATATACGTACACACACACATATGTATATATACATATATATATACACATTATTTAAAGCTACTCAAAGAAAACTTTCTCTGGGAAACATAGATATAAAATAAATCATCCATTTCAACACATTTAATCATATATATATATATAGGAAAATACGTTAGAATTTTCAGTTTTAATGAGACACTTTTAGTAGCTTCGTACCAATTTTGTGGTGATTTATTTGGGGTTTCCTGCAGATTCCCATCAGTCTGTTTTCTTCCTCATAGCGGATGATGGTTTTTTCAACCTCTGTGAAGATTTCTTCAGCTGCAGCAGTTAGTCTTTCTCGGATAAACTCTCTCAGATGCTGAACTGGAGACATTTTTACTGCTGAAATATTTTTGCAGTTACGAAAACAAGCAGGTCTTCTAGCTTTGTCTATACGAGCTCATTTTGTTGTACTTCCGCTAACCACTACTGTGATAAAGCAGCTGAATGTACTATTTATCGCCCCCTGCTGGTCGGAAGTCGAACAGCAGATTAGAAACAAAAAGACTATGATTTGAAACACAGCAGAACTTTTCTAAACAGTTATTAATTAAGTCAGTGTTTTGTCAGTTCATAGTCTAAAAGAACGAGCTCAAAGTTCAGTTCCTACAGATGAAAAATAAGTAGCTCATGTTCATTGTTATTTTTTTCCAAAAAGATTAACTAAGTTCACAAACCTACTGTATAAATGAACTAATTCGGGACATTCATATTTCAGCCTTTAAATGTGTGATCATAATATATATAAAGAAATGGAAAATACTCGATGCAGTCATGGTATACTCTATGCAGGGGCATGTTTAAGAAATTTGGGGCCCTAGGCAAAGACGGGCACGGGGCCCTCTGAATTGAGAAGACAACACATAAAACAGATCCATTATACAGATACGGAAATTTTAATAGGTAAGAAATACATTATTAATTCTACGTTTTGTCCCTCTCTTCTTGTCCCTTTTCTTCTTGTTTTCCTCTCTATGTTTTGTACTCAGCTGACTATTCATGCCGTCTCAAAAGGAACAAAAGATTTTTTCCAAGCACTAAGCTCACTTAGCTCATTGCTCCTTCCTGTGTTTCCAAAAAGGCAACGGCAAAAGTAAAGAATACATTCTTTTCACTGTAGACAAGCCATGATGTGCTTATCTGTTTCAATTTGGATGAAATAATAACTGCATGAATCATGACAGCAGACAAGATAGAATTCTCCAGTCGCAGAAAAAAAGTTGCTAGATTTGGCGCTATGTGCTTTTTTATAATAAAAGTGTTAGAGGGGTTTGAAAAGTCACTAAATACGGTGACTAAAGCTCTCAGTTCACAACACTGCTCTTTGCATCGTTTTTAAATGGTTTGCTGCTGTTTTGTTTGGGCCTTTCTGAACATGTGCAGCAAATGGACTGATCCAATGTGCTGGACATTGAAGGGCGGGGGCTGAGATACACTTAATATTATAAAGGAGTAAGAAAAGGAATATTTGTATTAAACATAGTTTTATGGGGCCCCCAGGAACTTGGGGCCGTTGCAACTGCCTAGCATTGCCTAATGGTAAATCCCCCCCTGACTGTATGTACAGTGAAGCCTTTATTTAGACAAATAACACAAAACTTCTGAAAAAATCTGGAACATTCAGGTTCTGCTGAAAAGATCTGGATCCAAAATGATTTCTTATGTTCCTCATTCAGTATATTTCCTCAGTTAGCTTGGGTGCTTTCACTCGATGTGTTGCTTTAAATTTGAAGTTGACGTGGCTGGTGTACATACATGTTTGTTAAGTGACTGTGGGCACAGTTTGCACAAAAAGCTTCCCGTCCCAGTCTTCCTTTGTTAGGTGATCAAACTCTGCTAAGCGCTCTGTTAAACTGGCATCGGAAATAGCAAATGAGTATAAATCACACAGACTACTAGCAGTAGACCTGCTGGTCTGTCATGCTATTTGCAGTAATAAGTGCCATAAAACCTAATTTTATCCAATGAAAAGTGTCATTATCAATTGAAGGTGAACGTGAGCTGTGTGTGTGTCGCCCATTATTCCCTCGTTCTCATTACTTCAAAATCCGAGTTCAGCGTTCACTAATAATATTAACTATTTAGTGAACGGCGATCATTGATCGCATTCACGCACAACACTGAATTGAGTCGATATTATCCCAGATATTTTTCCCAGTAAAATTTATTTCCAATTGTTCCAATGTCATCCTACTATCTTCAAAAGCATTACATTCCAATAATATATGAATCAGAGTTCAATTACAGCTTTAATGCTACCTGTACATCAGAGGCACTTCTTCTACAGCTAATGTTAGTGTACCCATCCTACAAACACCGTCTAGGATGACCAAAACCAGATTCACCAGATAAGGGACAAATACTATCTTTGTGTGGGGCAATTTGGGACACCAGTGTATCAAGGCAGTCTACAATAAAAAAAATTAAAAAAATCAGTATGCTTCTTTGCTAATAACATTTCTATGCTTCCCCATCTGGTTGATTCAGTGGCACATAACCATCTGAAAATAAAAAAAAAAACATAACAAATATATCTTATCTAAATGCAACTTTCCCAAGTTCTGTAAAACACAGGAAACATGGAGCTTTCATGCTTCAGTATATCTCAGGTTAACACACCTGACTGTGTACAATCAAACAGAACAGACAGGATACAATAGTACTTCCGGCATTGTATTTTAATGTTTCTTTTCTCCAACAACAGAGCAACAAAATAAACCCAGCAGAACTCCAAAAATCGTATTAAAGTGGTTGCTTAAGTAGAATTACATGCTAAACCATATATTCAAGCAGAACATGCTCTGAATTATTGTAGATCTCATGTAGTACCATAAGGTGATTATCTGAACAAATCAGAAACTCATTCAGCTCAGATTCACACACTGTAGTTCAGCTACACAAAATAGATGCATTTGAAAATGAACTTCCTTTACTAGACAATGCCATCTAAAATCACTACATTAAATAGATTCAATTCAATTCCGTTTATTTATATAGTGCCATTTCGCAACACACATCATCTCAAATCACTTTACAATTTACCAGATTATACAGTCAAATTGATTCAAAGTTTTCTATCTAAGGAAAACTAGTTGATTGCTTCGACTCATTGATTCAAAGGCAATCCCACACACTAAGCATGCTTGTAGCGACAGTGGAGAGGAAAAACACTTTTAACAGGAAGAAATCTCCAGCAGAACCAGGCTCAGTGTGAGCGGCCATCTGCTGAGGCCGACTGGGTTTCAAGGAGACAGAAGCAGAGAAACAAAAGGCAACCGTAAAAGGAGGCCCTGTCCAGGAAACACACAGACAGGCAGACGAGCTCCGAGCCAGTCTGAGGATGAAGAGAGCACATCCAGCCAGTCACAGTCAGAGAAACAGGACACTGGAAAAACAGGCAGATCTCCAACATGTATAAACAAGGCTGTTGATAGCAGCTTGATGGCGGCAGTGCAGCTGATATTTCTCTCCAGGATGGAGTCACACCCAAACAGGAACAGATTAGTTGAAGCTTGAGAAAAAGCAGAGAGAGCATAAGTTTAGAGATTGAACTAACAGATTCTGCAGAGTGGGAGAATAGAGAGAGAATGAAGCAGAATGATGAAGTAAGGGTCCCTATGTCCTCTAGAAGTCTGAGCCTATAGCAGCATAACTATAGAGATAGCTCAGGATAACCTCAGCAACTCTAACTATAAGCTTTATCAAAAAGGAAAGTTTTAAGCCTACCCTTAAAAGTAGACAGGGTGTCTGCCTCACGGATTAAAACTGGTAGTTGGTTCCACACGAGAGGAGCCTGATAACTAAAAGATCTGCCTCCTATTCTATTCATTCATTCTAATTCTAGGAAACACTAGTAAACCTGCAGATTGAGAGCGAAGTGCTCTGTTAGGAACATAAGGAACAATCAGATCTCTGATAGAAGATGGAGCTTTAAGGCTTTATATGTGAGAAGGAGGATTTTAAATTCTATTCTGGATTTAACAGGAAATCAAGAGAAGCTAGAATAGGAGATATTAAACCAGAAATACAAATCAAAACTGGTAAGGAGGAAACAAAAACTTGAATTAAATTAAAACATTTTTCCAGTTTTGATCATCAAAGTAACATAATCAGTGCTCTCCCAGCACAAAGGAGAGCACCTGGTGGATTTTTTTTAAAAAGTTTTATCCATCAAAAGTATTTCTTTCCTCTCCGTCGCAGCAACAATTAAAGGCAGATTGAATCCACACAGACAATGCACCCCCAGCACCACAGAAAGCCCCTGCCGGTGAAACATAAGAATAGAGCAGTGTCTTAAAATCTAGCACTGCACTGGCCCGATGCACACAATATTTTAAACCATATAGACAATGATCTTACGTTTGATGTTCTTTGGTTTATCCTTTTTGCTTGAGCATGCAGCTTCTAACAAGGCCTTTTTCTTAGGTACAAAGCAGTAGAAATCCTTGCAACTGTACTTAAGGTTGGTCTTGACTTGCATTCACTCTTGATAATCTCCAGAGAGCAACTGTTCCTCTGATCATTCCAGGCTGCAGTCATCTGGGAAAACACTCTCTATGGAAGCATTAGTTATATGGATGCTAAAGAGAAAAGATGAAACAGCAGTCAGATTTGTTACCTTTGTGTTTTTAAGCAGGCCTGACCACTTCTCAACAACAGGAGCTCTTCTCTTAACAATTTCCTGCTGGCATAGCAGAGTCACACAGTGTTCCACATACAGTTCATCCATGTCTAGTTCCCCCCTTATCCCTAGGCCCTGCAAAGCAGCACTGAGCTGGGAGAATGTAAAGCTGCTCTTCAGTGCCAAATGTGCAACATCCTTCTGGTAGATGTTGTCCGTGAAGTCACACCATTTTTCAATGTTTCAATTGGGTTCAGTCTTGTAGAAGTTGAAAAAAATCATGTTTGATAGTTGCTGCCTTTTAGTCAGAAAACTGTTCTACAATAGCACTGATCTGTCTGATTTGTCTCAGTTGGATCTTAGCCTTTAGAGTAAGCATTATGTCACATAGCCTGCACATGGACCCATCCTGTACCCCCAACAGAAGCACAATATCACTGAAGATCTTCAATATGTTATTTAGGAAAGCTAGGTAGGCCTTTAGTTTGTTGTCACCATCCTGATCTGGTTTTTACAGCTGCCACTGTGCTTCTGGGAAATCTCTCCTTGTGGCAATAAGTAGTTCTTGATAGCTTCCCAGCAGTCATGCAGCCTCTGGACAGCAGGTCAAAGGCTCAACCATCATGTCGGTACACGTCTCTGTACAACATGACAACAGAGGCAAACACGGCTTTCAGTTCTTCTGTATTCTGTGCAGACATAGAAAAGGGATTGAATATTTTGTTCACTACATAGTTAATGTCAATATTCAACATGTCTCCAGCATGTCTTCCACAGTTTTATGCTATGTGGGCCCATAGGGTGGCCATTTCTATAGCACCAAAAAGGAGGACATTGTGCGGCATATCAATTACTAAGGTGTAAATAAGAATCGGGTAAAGTCACATTTATAGTACAATTCTTAGTAGTTTAAAGATGATGCTTGTGTAGTTGAATAGAAAAAAATATTAAAGAGATGTAAAAAAAGAATTGGTTCCCAGCATTTGTATTTATTTAATACATTGTGGTGTTTAAAAAGTGACTATTTTTTGACACGATTAATTTGAGCAGAACTGCTGCAATTGATCATAAAGCAGTTGTTTGGAAAAGAAGCTTGAGGCGGAGAGAGAGCTAGAGAATAGGACAATACAAATGTCAAAAAGTGGCTAGAAAAGAGGAATTCGTGACATGGCTGCAGCCTGTCGAGAGTAAAGATGATTTCACCATGTTATCTATCTATCTATATATATATATATATATATATATATATATATATATATATATATATATATATATATATATATATATATATATATACACAAACTTGAGTCATGGAACTGTGCTTACAGCTCCTTATTTCATGTATACTAATAACTTGTGTACATGATACTTGTTGATGAAATTAAAATTATTTCTAATAGCATTAAAAGAGCATTAAATTAGAGTTCCTCATTCCGGTATAAACCCTGTGAACGTTTAATTTTATATGACATATTAAAAAAAATCCCCATCATCATCCAGCAGATGCTCAGTTTCTGCCCAAATATTTTCTCTTTCTGCTGTGGATTTTTGTAACAGGAATAAACAGGATCATCCATAGTTTGTATGAACTATGTTTGTTCTCCGCTTCCAAACTCATCATCTCTTCATCCATTCCTGCAATAAGAATTTTTTGGTCTGTTGAAGCACCAATAGTCTGCATCCAGTTATTTAATTAATTGCTCTTAATTTTGGGAATATATACGAACTATGCTCTAATTTCTAGTAACCGACCTGTTTTTACTATAATTTAATTTGACAAACCGGGTCTTCACTACATTCTTTATCCTGTTTGGTGCGATTGCAATTGCGGGTCTTGATCTGGACTGACTGGAGCGGAGACAAAAAGAGCTCAGTTCCGTATTTTGACGGTGAAAGACGGAGAAGACGTACGTGGACAGAGACGTGCGGAGGAGTAGCGGAGGATGTGGAACAGCTCTCATTGATTTACATGACAGACAAGTACTTCGCACGACGTACTTGAGCGGAGCGGAGCACTGATAGAGTATGTGGAATCTGGGTGTAAAGGAGGGCAAATACACGTCCGGCTGGATGCGGCGCCGGACGCCGGACAGTGCAATGAAAATCCGGACTGTCCGCCCTAAAGCCGGACATCTGGCCACCCTAGTGGGCCATGCAGTTTGCCTTGATGATTCTTCACAACACGTCATCCCAAGATACTTTACAGAGACAATTCAACAAGATCAGTTTTCTATCTAAGGAAAACCAGCTGAATGCATCAGCTCATTGACTTAAAGGCAATCCCTCATACCCAACATGCTTGTAGCAACAGTGGAGAGGAAAATTCCCTTTTAACAGGAAGAAACCTCCAGCGGAACCAGGCTCAGTGTGAGCGGCCATCTTCCAAGGCTGACTGGGGTTTCATGAAAACTCCCTTTGTACAACCACATGACATTTTCTTTCAAATCTCAAAGTCTGGAAACATGTTCAATGTTAGCTTATTACCACAGTCTGACCTGTATGATAGGGAGACTTTCACAGTGTGGTAAACATTAATTAGTTCAGCTGCCGTTACCTTGTCTGTTTTCAAATCCTGTTTTTGTTTTAGCAGTGACATATGCATAGTAGAGACTGACACGGGAGTGGATTTTCACTCCTGTCCCGTCCCACTCCCACAGAAAAAAATTGTGTCCCGTCCCGATCCCAGGCCAGAGTAGAAATCTAAATCCTGTCCCGTCCCACTCCTGGTGAAATTACTCCCACTCTCATCCCGCTCCCATTCAGAATGACTCCCGCTCCCGCACCACTCCCATGCTCTGTTCGAAAACCTACGATTACGTCACAGTGCGGCGCCGAGGTCTGGTCGGATTCCAAGACTCCTCGTTATGCGGCCTTAAAATGCGTCCTTCTTTTAGCCCGATTTAAAGGACGGGTGTCGATGTATCCTCGGTATCCTTGATTTAACCAGGATTCATTGCGAGACCAAGCAAGCCGTTATCAGAGGAAAGGTTACTTGGCGCCGAACAGTGGTGAAAATTGGAAGTTCAGTTTAATATAATCCAGTCTGTGAATAGTTCCGTCTGAAATTAATGAAAATAGTTGTTTTAATGGTTATTGAGTCAGATATGTGACGGTAATGTTTGATTTATTTAAAGGTTTTAATCTGTTACTGTGTAAATGGGTTTGGCTGTAATTTAAGGACAGATTCTAATATATCTGCAGGGTGGGGGGGAACTATAAATCTGATAGGATTTTTATCTTTTTATTGCTGTTTTGCACAATAGGCTTAACTAAGATTTTTTTCTTGTTTAATATTAGAGATTTTGCAGATATGTTTTTAATACATACATTGTTTAGATTTACTTATATCTTTCTACCCCTTTTATAGAATAGAATAGAAAATCCCTTTACTGTCCCACAATTGGGAAATTTACAGCAGCAGAAAGATTATTGAAAATGGTCACACAAATGTGGACCTTAGAAAAATGTATAAGAATAACATAATAGGGAAGAGTTAAAAAAAAACAAAAAAACAATACAATTCTGTAAAGTGTTTTAACAATATAAAACTGGAGAATAAATAACCAATATGCACCTGGACATTTTTACAGTGATGGTTATTTGAAAATAGCAGCAACATCAGAGATGTGCAGAATGACAGCAGCAGGTTATTTAACTGACTAAGGTTTCTATCATTACATTTGATTTGATTAGTTCCTGCTCCCGGTGGTTGGCATCTATATTCCACTCTGGGTTCTCATCAGTCTTTGTTCACTTTACAATAAAAAAGAAATAAATAAACAAACAGTTTTGGAAACTTCGGTTTTCATTCTTTTCCTGCTTTGTGTGTCAACTTTCGCGGTTGCTAAGCAACAGACCTTACGGCAATAAAACCCGCTGAAGGGTAGACCTGGTAGAATTCACAGCCAAAACTCTTCCGATCTCCTTATTTTCACGGACTTCAAAGGATCCAGTCTAAGTAGACCGCGTCCTTGGAGGATGCAGCCCAGGTTTTCGAACAGAGTCCCATTCTTGTTGTTTTTGAGCGCGGGTGAAAAACTCAGAGCGGAATCACTGTTGGTTTTTGGGTCGTGTAGTTTTTTTGACTCGCATTATAGTGTAGGCTTAAAGGAAAAAAACTACAAAATGGCGGCGCCGCGCCAGTACTGGATTTTTTTTTCTTTCTATTTTATTTTAATTTTTGGCATCGATCCTAGTTTTTTTTTAGTTATTATCGGTTTGCTCCCGCTCCGGTCTGCTCCCGTTAATGATTAATCATGTACCGTCCCAATCACGTGATCGTTACTAATACTGACTCCCATCCCACAGGAATCCCACGGGAATCTCGTGACCCGTGGGATTCCCGAAAAAATGTCAGTCTCAGTTTGATTGATGTGATTAAACAGCCCGCCCCATCCCCTAGATCAGGCATTCCCAAACTCGGTCCTCATGGCCCCCTGTCCTGCAGGTTTTAGAGGTTTCCTTGCTCCAGCACAGCTGATTTTAATTGAAAGCTGATTAACAGGCTTTTGGTCTACTGCAATCATTAAAATCAGCTGTGCTGGAGCAAGGAAACCTCTAAAACCTGCAGAACAGGGGGCCATGAGGACCGAGTTTGGGAATGCCTGCCCTAGATTATAAAACAGGCATTTCTGGTCACTCTATCACTGTCCCACTCACCGTATCATCTGTCAGTCTCTACAGTGCTGACTGCTATAGCAACACAGCTTTGTGGATGGTTTACCTCTGACCAGGAGAGTCACTCATAGAGTCTCTTTCTGTTGTGGAAAAACAGCCTACTTTAGTGGGACAATGTATTCTGCTATCATAAGACACCTTTTAAGTCATGGGGGAAAAAAACTCTTTGAAATAGCTCAGAAGATATCCTCTGTCAAACTTGTATAGATTACGTTGTTCTAATCCCACCTTAATGTCCCTGGTTGACGGTATATTATGAAATCATTGCAATACTGAAAGCAGCAGACAAACCATACTGGTACTAAGGCTGCTAGAAAATGCTGAAAGAAATCACTGAGGGCTCCGGACTCCATGCTGAACCTCTTCAGTAGATTTTTCTGATCATATTGATGTAATTTCATAATCTCAGATCCTAAGTGAAACTTGGAGCAGCTGAATCATGACAGAGATCTGCTCTCCTTACTGCAGTTTTCTGTGGTCAGACCAGCTCCTTGGCCAGCTTCTTGCATGACAGAGTAGATTTCTGTTATGTCCTCTTTAACATCTAGCTCATCATCACCTTAAATACAAGCGATTGATGGTGGTTGCTATGCATATTTATTGCTGCTGTTTAATGTTTGATGTTTTCCAGCTGTAGTTGAACAGGATGTACAGAAAGGGGCCAACAGCCCTCTCTGGAAGGGGTCAAGCATTACCCCTTGCTCACACTGGCTCCGGTGCGGTTACTGAGCCGACGGAGACCGCAACTCCAGCACACCCCCTCTCACACCGCCCTTTTGACTACGGTGCGGTGCGGCTCTGCGGCTCCGGCAACAGGTCCGGAAATTTAACAGAAGTTCACTTGAGTTCACATAACTTCACGCGATAACACGGCCCAAATAAGGATATTTGGGAGAGCTTGTTGCGGAGGGCTCCGGCACGCCGCAAGGATAGCTTTCTTGCTGAATTTTCTGCAGCGCCGGAGTGTCTCGGTAACCGCAGCCGGACAGCTCAGCAGCCGGTGAGAGAGGTTTACGTCTTTTTAATGACTTGGAATCACTGCGGCGCCGCACCCACCGCACCGCAACGGTAAGACCGGAGTCGGTGTGAGCCAGGGGTTAAGGAGTAGTGAGGACGAGGTTTCTTCTTTGATCAGTACTCTATGTTTTCTCCCTGATAAGTAGATGATTACCATCTCAGAGCTTTGTAAATGATGTGAATGAAGTTATTGCATTATAGCTTGGCTTGTTTTCCTGTGACAACTGGGAGTCATCCTCTTGTTGAGTCAATAAGTTGTTAGGTTTCCTGTAAATCTTTATAGTTTAATCAGAGGTGTCAAAGGTATTCATGTAATTACTCAAGTAGAAGTATAAAGCCTACTATTTAATTTGTATTATATTGTAAAAGTTGTAAAGTGTATCAGTTTAACTTTTTACTCAAGTTAAAGTGTACATTTAAAACTACTTGAAGTATAAAAGTAAAAGTAATGCAGGAAAAAATGTTAATGACGGATCCTTTAGACCTTATACTGGTTACTGCAATACCCCATTAAAGGAACATTTTCCTACAATTCTGGGTAATTCCTTGTACTTAATTTTCTTAGTTTTCTAACTTAGTTTTATAATTTTCCATCATCTTGAAAAACTATCTTGGTATGTGTTTTCCAGTTGCCATAAAAGGCAACATGCCATGTTGTCATTGCCAACCTTATTTTCCAAACAAAGTTCGAAGTAAAAAGAGAATAAACTAATTTCTGTAATTCTAAATTTATTTTTGCTGATCTGCATCCCTCACATTTTGTCTGCTTTTTTCCATTTAGGCTTATCTTCACTTCATATTTTTATCTTTTTATTTGTAGGCACTCCCCCTAAAGAGTTAAGTCTACCTCTTGTCATGTTTGTCTTAAGGGATCTAACCCACATGCAGAACACTCAGAGGCTGGGAAAAAGTTCACAATGTTTATTGAACAATCACAATAAATGAATACTGATTCTGGGATTCATCGGGTCCGGGTCTGGTCACAACTGGTTTCACTGCAGAGAGGGACAGATTGGTTAGCAGACTTCCAGGTAATCTTGCGGGTTGAGTGAGTGCAGGTCTATACCTGTTCAGAAGTTGTTCAGAGCGGTAGAAGGGGGGAACCGGGAGGGTCCAGAGGCTGTAGGCTGGCAGAGGGCTAGGCAGAGGCAGGGCTTAGTTAGTGATCTTACTGATCTGGATCTGAGCTTCTCTCTCAGCTTCTTCTGAGGGCGGGCAGGCAGGTATCTGACGGTTTTGATTTTCCAGGGTTCTTCAGAGAACAGACAGATTGGTTTCAAACTGATAAACTCTTCCAGGTTTCAGGTTTCGGGCTGGTTCTTCCTGAGAAGCAGAGAGGACAAAAACAGATTAGGTTCAAGTCAGGTTTCAGGGAGTCAGAGATTCAGACAGGCAGGTTGGCTCAGGCTTGCTAACCATAACTGGCAAAACACTCTGGCGCTGGAGTGTTGCCCTGCCTCTCCTTAAATGCTGGTCTCCTGATGAGGGAACGAGCCGCAGGTGTGGTAGTCAGCTTCAGCTCCAGGAGACCTAGAACGCCCTCTGCTGGAGAAAGGTGGACAGACCTCCAGATCCCAACAGTACCGCCCCCCAGGATTTTCAAACATTTTAAAATCCTGAATGAAAGAAGCAGAAAGAATCAAAATCAAAACATACTAATGAAAACAAAATATCTGTAATGATTAAAACACATGTATAACTGAAACTGACATAAACCAGGATCAGCATGTTACTTTAACAAAGATGCTCAAAGTGAACCGTTCAGTTATGACTGACATCCCTTTAGTCACGGCTAAAAAAGATGCATCCAGTCAAGTCTTTGGAAATGAAGGGTGTAGTGGAGGATGTTCTTTTTCCGGGTGGATCATCAAAATAAGTGGTCCTCCTTATTGTCAATCCTTCC
Source organism: Cyprinodon diabolis (assembly GCA_030533445.1). NCBI lineage: Eukaryota > Metazoa > Chordata > Actinopteri > Cyprinodontiformes > Cyprinodontidae > Cyprinodon > Cyprinodon diabolis. The sequence continues at coordinate 42,809,578 of CM060067.1, read as the reverse complement.
GCGGATATGTTTACGTGAGGCTGTCCTACGTGCTCGTCCCTATTTTCACTTACCAGTGGTGAGTCTGACATAGCGGAGAAATTCCAAATCTTCTTTTTGAAAGTAAGCAATCTATGTATGGGCGATGCAAACAGCCACTTTTAAGCAGAGCATGCAAGAGGACAAATGGGCTTGTGCACGTTTCATAGGCGTTACCTCTCAGGCATAGGTACAGGGTTGTGCATGTCTGCTTCTTTTTAAAGTGAAGAAAGGGTGGGTCTTTTAAAAAATGTGCAAAAATCCACCACTATTCTTTAAACAAATACAATTTGATTGGATTAGAATGTATAGAAATTTAGAAATTATTATATATATTATTATATATATAATTTTCTTCCTCTCTTCCTATTCTCACTTTTTGACAAAACAAGACATACCTGACTCCTTGTCCACCCTTGTTTGCCTATACTTACTGTTGCTTTGACTGTAGATTTCAGCATGTTTAATTCAATAGGATTTTATTTTTATAGCCATTTCGAGATCTTTGTCGATCTACATGAACCTACATCACTCACTCCTGTCCCTCCCATTTTGAAGAGTTGCTAATGGATTCCTCCCCATCACAATTACAACCTCTTGCATGCATTTAATAGGCCACTTATTCTTGGGAATTTGGATAAAACATGTTTTAATTTTGAAATTAAAAAGTTAGTAAAATTACAAAATCTGAGGCTATTTTGTTATAGACCAAGGTCTTGGGTGTTCAGCAATGTACCAGTGCAACCTCCTTGCTTTGAATTTTTTTTCATAAAATAGGCATTTTTCCAGTTATTACTTTGTTTTTGTCAACACCGTCAGACACAATAAAAAGCAAATATTTTTTTAATTATTTGGTCTAATATGTATTTAGAGTTTTTAAATCATTATCTGGCATTGTTAGTACACATATATGCTGTTAAATGTTAAATATTTACTTTTGTTAATTTTCTATACTGTTTCAGAAGTAGTCCTTTAAAAGATCTAACATCATACAATGTTTACTTTAAAGCTACAGTGTGTAATAATTACAGGGATATACAGTCAGAAATGTAATATATTATACATGTTGGGATCTGGAGATCTGCCACCTGTCTCCAGCAGAGAGCGCTGTGGGCTTCCTGAGCTGGAGTCCTCACCACACCTGAGGATCATCAGCTCATCAGAAGACCACCCTTCATAAGCAGCAGTCAGACCTTCCTTCGACGCCGCAGTGTTGACCAAGTTTGGTTAGCGAACCTGAGCCTCTAAGAATTTAGGAAATCTTGTAGACTCTAAAGAGAAACAAGCTTTTCTAATCTGCCTCTGTCTTCTTTGATCACAGGAAACCAGACCGACGTCAGAAGCTCTGGATGAGCTTAATCTGAGAACCTGCCTGCCTGCCAAGTAAGCCAAACCTGAAGATCTCAATCTGGATTCCTTCATCAGCTCTCAGAGTAGAGCTTGGAAACAAACTCAAGTCTGAAAACTCTCCAGCTCGAAGCTAGACGCTGCTGCTGCTTAACTCTCTGCCTCTTCAACTGTCTCTGGACCCAACCGGTTCCCCATCTCATAGGATCTGTCAGAACCTCTTCAGGTACATTAAGAGATTCAACTCTATCATCATACAGTCAAACTGCAAAGCTAATCAAACTCTCATCTCTCCAGAAAGGAGTTGAAACCAGCCCCGGACTAGCACCTGAACCAGTCATTACATTCTCTGTGAGTGTTTCTGAATAAACTTTGTTCAAACTTTTACTCAGTCTCCAGTAGTGTTCTGCGTATGGGTCAAGTCCTTAGCCCATCATGACAATACATAACTTTGTTATTTATCATCATCTACAAGCTCAGCCTCTTAACCTTAATATTTGCGTTGCCTTAGAATTCGTTATTTATAATTACATAGGAGCGGGTCTCGCAGCCATGGAGGCAGACATCTTTGCGCTACGGCAGTGCAGAGCCAACAAACTAGCGATTGCGAGATCGCCCATTACAATAACATGCTGCGTGATGATGCTGTTACTCTCCAGTATGCTTATTCAGCAACGTCCCTGACGTTTCACAGGTAAGGATTCAGTAATTTTCTGTAAAATAATTTTCTGGATATATACCTCGGTTACTTCTCTCCGGCTCCTTTGGAGATCTTCAAGCCTTTCCTCCTCTGCTCTAGTCACCCCGCTGGCACCTCTCCCTCGCCTGCCCCTGGCTGCACGCCCACCCCGGCCTCTCTGCCCTCTTCCTCGCCCTCTTCCTCTCCCTCTTCCTCGCCTTGTAACCCCTGTGCCACAAACAAGACTTGGACTCTGTAAACGGGGAATATATATTCTTCCAGCGAACACAATCTCGCTGTTAAACTAATGATTACAATTACTTCGTCTGTTTATATCACCATGCAAAGCAGCTCACCAAAACGTCACAATGATGTAAAAAAAATAACGGGTATATTTATTATCTTAAGTCTACATGAAATCTATACCCTACACAGACTAATGAAATACTATCTGTAAAATTATCTATGTAAACAAACCTCATCACTTGAGAAGGTAGGTGATGCGGACGTCGTGGAGGACATTTTGTCCCGTAACGCTTGCCATACTGTTGGGGGGGAGAAGCGGTGGGGGGCAGATGTTCATGTTGCTGCGGTCTGCAGTCTGGACGTTAGATGTCGCTGAAAATTACACACTGTAGCTTTAAGCCTAAATAGAAAATGTCATGTTTTTTTATTCAACAAACATATTTTTGTTTTAAAAGAGACTATTACTTTAGTGACAGAACAGCACTGAAGGAACATATTGTAAGAATATTCATTTAAAACAAATAAAAAGCCCTCTGATGGTTGGTGACACTGATCTGACGGTGGTGACAATGGCTTCATTACAACATATTATTAACTCAAGTCAACTGTTTCTTGCTTATTAACTTTATTTAACTATTTGAAACTATTAAAACTTTTGAAAAAATAACAATCGTGAGCACTGTGACAAACATTTTCCAAGGAATATAAGGTACAATTAAGCAATATCATTATTAGAAGTACCCCAGCCCCATATCATCTAATATAAAATCGCTTGATACTTGTTGTCTATGTTTTCAAGCCTTTCTCTGACTTCTTTTTTCCCTTTCATTCAAGTCATTGATTGAATTGAGTCATTGATTTTCCCTTCCTTCACCAAAGTTGAGTGTAATGACTATGAAATTTGGGGGTAATTACAGTAAATGTTAGATTTGGTTAAATGTTGCCATTCCATTTTTATTAGGCTTTAGTCATAGGAGATGCATAGTTTACAAAGGATATTGTATACTATGTGCTATGTAGGTAGGTAGTAGGTGCACCATGTCCGTCCCAAATGATCAAACCAAATGAACATGGCATAATAATAATAGTGAATTGAGAGAGAGGGAAGGCACACCTCATCGACTACATACATAAACATAAATAAAACTATAAAATAGGTTAATGAAACATTGCAGATCAACAATTATATTCTAGCCTCCATTGAGGACCATTTGCAGGTTTTTTTCATCAACGTCGCACTGTATGTCACCACCTTCGGACAGAAAACCTGACAGCGGTGACCAAAAACTACTCTTTCAAATGACATGCATGAGTTTTTCACATTAGCCATCTTGTTTCCGCTCTGTTGCTAGGTACTTTAGACCTCTTCTTAAAAAGTAAACATTTATGTCATAATCTAATCTAATATTTTTTATACAAAAGAGACAATGTTGACATGTTATGGTTGTGACATTAGCAGTGTTGAAAGATATGAACAAATTAAAGAGAAAATAGCAAACTTACAGGAGCTTGAGTGAACTTGAAGCATGCAGTAGAGCTGAAGATTTGAAAATGGGGTCATCAGGAATGTAGTTGACCTTTTACAGTGGGTACTGGTTGGAAATTGATGGTTTCCTGCGTGATTCCTGCGTGATTCCTGCGTTATTCCTGCGTGAATCACGATGTATTTCCTGAGGCCAGTTTTTTTTTTTTTATTTCAAAAAGAACTGCAATGTACCCGGACAACCACCAGGTGGCACTTGGGAGCTCTGCCGTGCTAAAGGTGACGTTTGTGGGCCTGCAGTCAACTGAAAAGTTTATTGAGACCAGTGTTGGGCACGTTACTTTGAAAAAGTAATTAGTTATAGTTACTAGTTACTTCTCTCAAAAAGTAACTGAGTTACTAACTGAGTTACTCCACAATAAAAGTAACTAGTTACTAGTAAAAGTAACTATTGCGTTACTTTTGCGTTTCTCGCCCCCGTAACCCTCACCACCCAGCCCCCACCTTCTCGCGGTGTGATTCAAAAGCCAGCTGAGTAGAGCGGACGACAAAGACAAGAACCTGCAGAGAGTTTAGCATTTATTGCAACTCAACGTAAATGACATCAGGGGGGAACGCCATGTGAAGTTTTTAACAGGGCATTCAGATGTGGTGAGTATATGAAATTAATAACTGGGGATGTCTAATTTTGAAATCCTGTGTGTTTGGGTTGTTATAGATACTGCAACATCTATCTATACATCTATCTATCTAGATCTATACTCTGTGTGTGACATAAAATATGGATCTCCATCCCTGCCACAAAGGCCATCAAATAATGTTTAAAATAAAAAATACAGTAGGTTGAAAAGGCAGAGCATCCATCCATCCATCCATCCATCCATCCATCCATCCATCCAGATTTCTCCCTTTCTCCATATAGGCTATCATTTGATCGTTCACGCTCTCCATAGTTCTCCTGTGGCGCGACTACAGGGCGACTGGTGCGCGCCTTTAGCGAGCATGCGCGTTTCCTGTCGCTTGCGCTGTGCGGAGATGCAGAGGAAACCGTATCTGCTGGGGAAACGCAGCTCGACGTAACACCGGTATTTCCATCAGGAAAACGCTGTTTGCTGCTGGATCCTCCTCACTCTCCATCTCTCTGTGTGTGCTGTACGTTAACACCCACCAACGGAAACACCCACCTACCCAACTGACAGACGGAATCTCACTATACATCAGCCATTCTCATCCTCCCCTCTCTCATGACAAGGCGCGCATCTCTGGATGACCTAAAAAAATAATCTTTAATATCTCTTAAACAAAAGTAGCACAAACAATATTTTTTTCTGCACAAATCTGCACTAACCATTCAGTCTATTTGCAGAGTTTTTTGACGTGGGTGGGGTGTCAGCTTCACGCAGCTGCGCACGAGTCCTATCATGAAAAAAGGTTCATTGTGCGACCTGAGTAACGCGCAGTAACGGGGTGTCTGCAATGGTAACTGCGTTATAGTTACAGTCAAAGTAATTAGTTAGATTACTCGTTACTAAAAGAAGGTAACGGCGTTAGTAACGCCGTTACTTTCAACGCCGTTAGTCCCATCACTGATTGAGACCATTTGCATAAACAACCAAATCTTCCTTTTGGTCTTTTGTTTCACAAGTTTTGGTAACTTTTTTTTTCTTCTCCTTAAACCAGGCTGGTCCGTGGATCATCCGTCCATTCGATCTTAATCCTAAAAGAAAAAGGAAAGGTTTTTATTTTCGTCACCATTGTTTCAGTCATTAATGCAAAATTGGTCCATGGTGAAGTTTTGAAATGCAGATGAAAAGAAGAAATCCACACCCGCAAGTATCTATTTTTTTTATGCCGTGACGTTTCGGGCGTTCTTCTTTTAACCTTTATTTTCATCCAGTATCCAGTCCTCACTATCTGGGATGTGCATGATACCAACATTTACTTCTGTATGAACTTTAGAAATGTGACCGCATGACTTCACAGTGTTCAGCTGTCACATGATTATTAAATGATGTAGTTATCATATCATGCGTCAGTAACGGGGAGGTTACCTGTTACAGGTGCATGAACACTCTGCTCTTTGAGCTCATTCATGCAGTCTGAGCTTGTTTTGAAATTAAATGTATTAATTAATAGTAGATTATTATAGGCTACTTATAGCTACAGGATATTTGATGCCATGTTATGCAGAAATAATGTTTCTTATATCTTGATCTAAATTCACCAATCTGTGGTAAACTAAAACGCTCGGATCTTTCTTTCTGTCATTTTATATGGCCTGGAGCAAAACCACCAACTGGGATGGGGTGAGGGGAAAGCGAGCGCTGCCGCAAAATGTGAGAAACTTTGTGGTTTCAACACTGCAGCGAAAGTTTCCTGATATGGGGAAGAGTGACTTGAAGGACTGCATTGATGAGATCAACGAATTTCTCCGCACAACACGCAAATCATCCCAACGACTTTCAATGTAAACCTGTTCAACATTCATCACAATAAACACATTTTCTCTCATGCACTTTTCCCACTTTGTATTGTTTTAAAGCCTAATCTGAAATATAGAAATAGGAACAATAGAAACGAAATGTTTCACAGCAGTTTTTCAGAAACAGAATCAGAATCAGGTATATTGACATGTCAGTGAAGGAGTTCACAAACTAGGAATTTTTGATGGTACAATCGTGCAAGATGACACATATAATATGGAATAGGGTAAATAGAATTATAAAAATATCTAAACACTGTGGCTATAAGGCATGCAATAAAATAGACCAATATATACACTAAGATAAAAATATGGATATAAAATATAAAAAGTAAAACAGCATCTTACAAGGAGTGCGAGTAGAGCAGTTTACCTGATAATTTACTTTTTGTTAAATATTCAAATAAATAAGATAGACTTTAAAACTAGCAGACAGGTTTTACAGCCTAATCAATACAAAAATAACGACAAATGGCTTTAGCAGGTTATTCAGAGTTGACGCGGTTGTTTTACAGACAATTTACTCTCTTGTTCTCTGACAATAGCATTCAAGCGCCACTATTTACAGTAATAGCGACATTCCTGCATTAAGTGGTTTGCTTAATTAATTGGTGATGTTTAGAACAGGATGAAATACAAAACAGGAACCCATTATATCCAGATTATGTTTTGGTCATACATGGTTAAATAGTACATTATTTAAAATGGGAATACTTCGGATTAGCTCACTGACTTGTGGGTCGATCACAGCCATCTCTGACAACAGCTTAGAAACCCCACTATTCATCGCGGCAGCAAGCAGCATTCTTGCATAATGTGCCCAAAAAGCTTTGGGGTTTGGTCAAACAAAGCGGAGCATACTAAAACATCATTGCCTTTCATGCTTGTTATATCAGGCATCATAGCGTCCTTTTCCAGATCAAACTGAAAATTTTACCAGCTAGATAATAATAATAATAATGATAATAATAATAAAAATAACAAAAATAGTATAACAATACGCCTATTATTATCAGAGTAAGATATTGAGGCTGTAGAATGATAATCCCTATGGTCTAATGTAACTCCTTGGAAAGTAGGAGCGCACATCAGCTGATCTAAATAAAAGAAAGACGCCATAAAATAAATGTTACGTGTCAAACAGCATAAAAGGCTAGTATCCGTAAAATATATAAATAAGTTAAATAAGTTATTGTACAATTTATTATATCATAGGCCATCAAGTGATTAAAAAAAATAGAAAAACATTTAAGGCAACAATAACAAACTCAGCCACAGCTGGGACAGAACCATCAACCTTTTGCACTGCAGACCTTTTCTCTAGCCATTACACTATCAGCTACATGATTTAGTTTAGATGTAGTTGCATGATTTTATTGCTTTTTATGAATATCAGACGGTGGTGACAACTATGTGGGACACATTTTGAGCAATCACAAAATAATAGTAAATATTATTCAAAACTCACTGTTTGGAGTTTTAAATACATATCACAATGTACTCTTTTATTTGGTAAAGATATTAATCAATTCAATTACTATTTTTTTCTTTTTTTAATCAAGTTGAAATGATTATGTCCTATCCAAGGACAACTGATTTTGTAGGCAATGGGCCAGCATATAATCATTAAATTAATTTCAGGACAAATAAACCTTTAAAAGAACCTTACATATGTGCAAAGGACCCCCTGATTATAACCTTGATTCGTTTTATTTATTAAAATTCAATTTATTTCCAACAGAATTAGCACTTTTATTAGTTGGACATTTTTTTCCCCAAAGATCCAAGAATCAGTTAGCCATGACCTCTCAGGAGCAGGAACAGCATTGTACAGTTTTTTGTTTTTGTTTATTTATTGAAAAGACTAGATTAGAACTGGTTCTTTTGAAAAGTTTCTGTTATAAATACTTTTTTAGATCCACAGGCCTTGTCAATTAATCAGTCAATATGAATTCAGTACTTTTATAAACAGAGAAAGAAACTGTTTTTAAGAATAAAAACAAAATTACTGAAGACAATAATTAACAACTTTCACACAAACAAGTTGTTTTATAGATGGGAATTTAGAAACAAAGTCAGTTTTTAACGTCATATAGTTTTAATACCTAACGACATTTCAGAGCAATAAAAATGAGTATGTGCAGTACTCTCTTCCACCTCTAGGTGTCCCTCTCCTGCTATCTTTTCCAGCTCATGCTCCTGTCAGAGCAGCTGCTCCTCGCCGGGTGTGGTGGCTCTCACCTGTAATCCAAGCTACTGGGAGGCTGAGGCTGGAGGATTGTTTGAGCTCAGGAGCTCTGAGCTGCAGTGGCCTATTTTGAGGAGGGGTCCACACTAAGTTCAGTATAGATATGGTGATCCTGGGGGAGCCTAGGACCACCAGGTCATCTAAGGAGGGGTGAACCGGCCTAGGTCGGAAACGGAGAAGGTCAAATCCCCCGTGCTGCCCAGTAGTGGGATCGCCTATGTGAATAGATGCTGTGGTTCAGCCTGAGCAACACAGTGAGACCCAGTCTTTTTATACTCATCACTACAATACTGCCACACCCACAGTTACACTTGAACAAAACACAGCTGCTTTATTCATTATTTTAGCTTCTCAGTTCATCAAAAACCTTCAAACAGCAGCTGTGACATTTGTCCAACACCGCCTCCTACTGGAAGACAGCTGATACTACATCAAGCTCTGGTGACCAGCACTTCATTCAGATGATAAAACATTTCAGTAAAATAATAATCCGTCTCATAAGTGATTGATAGAAGATCCTTATTCCTGTGTGGGAAATATGTTCTCTGGTCATTTTCCTTAAGTCATTCTCTAGGACTGATACAGACCCCAGATATCAGCTCTCTGTTTATTCTGTGTATTTTCAACATCAAGTCCAAACCTTTCCAAGGCATAGCTACACCTCAGTGTGACTTTAGTTGAACTCTTTGGATTTGGAGCATTTAAATTGACCAATATATTTTCAAAGTGACCCGTGATTCAACTATGACCTTCACTGATTGATGACATATTTAATAGATTCTGTATGAATGAAATAATGGTCAGTTGATAAGGGTGAAAACAAGTTTTGTTCAATATGTGTCCACAACACATATTTTCAGATAATTTCCCTACTGATGCATTCTTAAAATCTGCCAAATGTTGTTAAAAGTAAAAAGATAGAAATATTTTACATAGATATATGTACATCTGGTGGGTCCTGATCAAGATGATTCATACAGTAAACAGTTAAAGAAAAGGAACGTCTTCAGTTGTGATTTATCTAAATCTGACAACTCTGTAGACTCATTCAGAATAACTTTTCAGCAGTCAGAGACATCTATTTATCATTTGGATCTAAGATATACAATAGATAGAACATTTCAGAAGTCTAAAATTATTCTAGAAAGTGAAAAGTTTACTTATGTAATCAGGAACTGAAAAGATGAATGAAAAGCACTGGTTCAAGAGAGGATATGGTAAATATCAGCTGTGCTGCTTCCATCAACACCCTTGTTTTATAGATGCTGGAGATCGGCCTGTTTTCCGGTGTGGTCCTGTTTCTCTGACCGTGACTGAGTGGATGTGCACTCTTCGTCCTCTGGCATGGGAGCTGGCTCGGAGCTCGTCTGCCTGGCTGTGTTTCCTGGACGGGGCCGCCTTTTACAGCTGCTTTTTGTGTCTCTGCTTCTGTCTCCTTGAACCCCAGTCGGCCTCAGCAGATGGCCGCTCACACTGAGCCTGGTTCTGCTGGAGGTTTCTTCCTGTTAAAAGAGAGTTTTTCCTCTCCACTGTCACTACAAGCATGTTTAGTGTGAGGGATTGCCTTTGAGTCAATGAGTCGATGCAATCAACTGGTTTTCCTTAGATAGAAATCTTTGAATCAATTTGACTGTATAATCTGGTTGAACTGTAAAGTGCCTTGAGATGACATGTGTTTTGAATTGGCGCTATATAAATAAATTGAATTTAATTAAATCTTTTGGTTTATTCTTTGTAAAACATTGTAGCTGAGGACATGGCAGCATGATCACCTTTGGCTGAAGGTTTGTTGAAAGAAAGACAGAAATTAGAACTGGTTCTTTTGAAAAGTTTCTGTTATAAATACTTTTTTAGATCCACAGGCCTTGTCAATAAATCAGTCAATATGAATTCAGTACTTTTATAAACAGAGAAAGAAACTGTTTTTAAGAATAAAAACAAAATCACTGAAGACAATAATTAACAACTTTCACACAAGCAAGTTGTTTTATAGATGGGAATTTAGAAACAAAGTCAGTTTTTAAAGTCACATAGTTTTAATACCTAACGACATTTCAGAGCAATAAAAATGAGTATGTGCAGTACTCTCTTCCACCTCTAGGTGTCCCTCTCCTGCTATCTTTTCCAGCTCATGCTCCTGTCAGAGCAGCTGCTCCTCGCCGGGTGTGGTGGCTCTCACCTGTAATCCAAGCTACTGGGAGGCTGAGGCTGGAGGATTGTTTGAGCTCAGGAGCTCTGAGCTGCAGTGGCCTATGTTGAGCAGGGGTCCACACTAAGTTCAGTATAGATATGGTGATCCTGGGGGAGCCTAGGACCACCAGGTCATCTAAGGAGGGGTGAACCGGCCTAGGTCGGAAACGGAGAAGGTCAAATCCCCCGTGCTGCCCAGTAGTGGGATCGCCTATGTGAATAGATGCTGTGGTTCAGCCTGAGCAACACAGTGAGACCCAGTCTTTTTATACTCATCACTACAATACTGCCACACCCACAGTTACACTTGAACAAAACACAGCTGCTTTATTCATTATTTTAGCTTCTCAGTTCATCAAAAACCTTCAAACAGCAGCTGTGACATTTGTCCAACACCGCCTCCTACTGGAAGACAGCTGATACTACATCAAGCTCTGGTGACCAGCACTTCATTCAGATGATAAAACATTTCAGTAAAATAATAATCTGTCTCATAAGTGATTGATAGAAGATCCTTATTCCTGTGTGGGAAATATGTTCTCTGGTCATTTTCCTTAAGTCATTCTCTAGGACTGATACAGACCCCAGATATCAGCTCTCTGTTTATTCTGTGTATTTTCAACATCAAGTCCAAACCTTTCCAAGGCATAGCTACACCTCAGTGTGACTTTAGTTGAACTCTTTGGATTTGGAGCATTTAAATTGACCAATATATTTTCAAAGTGACCCGTGATTCAACTATGACCTTCACTGATTGATGACATATTTAATAGATTCTGTATGAATGAAATAATGGTCAGTTGATAAGGGTGAAAACAAGTTTTGTTCAATATGTGTCCACAACACATATTTTCAGATAATTTCCCTACTGATGCATTCTTAAAATCTGCCAAATGTTGTTAAAAGTAAAAAGATAGAAATATTTTACATAGATATATGTACATCTGGTGGGTCCTGATCAAGATGATTCATACAGTAAACAGTTAAAGAAAAGGAACGTCTTCAGTTGTGATTTATCTAAATCTGACAACTCTGTAGACTCATTCAGAATAACTTTTCAGCAGTCAGAGACATCTATTTATCATTTGGATCTAAAATATACAATAGATAGAACATTTCAGAAGTCTAAAATTATTCTAGAAAGTGAAAAGTTTACTTATGTAATCAGGAACTGAAAAGATGAATGAAAAGCACTGGTTCAAGAGAGGATATGGTAAATATCAGCTGTGCTGCTTCCATCAACACCCTTGTTTTATAGATGCTGGAGATCGGCCTGTTTTCCGGTGTGGTCCTGTTTCTCTGACCGTGACTGAGTGGATGTGCACTCTTCGTCCTCTGGCATGGGAGCTGGCTCGGAGCTCGTCTGCCTGGCTGTGTTTCCTGGACGGGGCCGCCTTTTACAGCTGCTTTTTGTGTCTCTGCTTCTGTCTCCTTGAACCCCAGTCGGCCTCAGCAGATGGCCGCTCACACTGAGCCTGGTTCTGCTGGAGGTTTCTTCCTGTTAAAAGAGAGTTTTTCCTCTCCACTGTCACTACAAGCATGTTTAGTGTGAGGGATTGCCTTTGAGTCAATGAGTCGATGCAATCAACTGGTTTTCCTTAGATAGAAATCTTTGAATCAATTTGACTGTATAATCTGGTTGAACTGTAAAGTGCCTTGAGATGACATGTGTTTTGAATTGGCGCTATATAAATAAATTGAATTTAATTAAATCTTTTGGTTTATTCTTTGTAAAACATTGTAGCTGAGGACATGGCAGCATGATCACCTTTGGCTGAAGGTTTGTTGAAAGAAAGACAGAAATTAGAACTGGTTCTTTTGAAAAGTTTCTGTTATAAATACTTTTTTAGATCCACAGGCCTTGTCAATAAATCAGTCAATATGAATTCAGTACTTTTATAAACAGAGAAAGAAACTGTTTTTAAGAATAAAAACAAAATCACTGAAGACAATAATTAACAACTTTCACACAAACAAGTTGTTTTATAGATGGGAATTTAGAAACAAAGTCAGTTTTTAACGTCACATAGTTTTAATACCTAACGACATTTCAGAGCAATAAAAATGAGTATGTGCAGTACTCTCTTCCACCTCTAGGTGTCCCTCTCCTGCTATCTTTTCCAGCTCATGCTCCTGTCAGAGCAGCTGCTCCTCGCCGGGTGTGGTGGCTCTCACCTGTAATCCAAGCTACTGGGAGGCTGAGGCTGGAGGATTGTTTGAGCTCAGGAGCTCTGAGCTGCAGTGGCCTATGTTGAGCAGGGGTCCACACTAAGTTCAGAATAGATATGGTGATCCTGGGGGAGCCTAGGACCACCAGGTCATCTAAGGAGGGGTGAACCGGCCCAGGGCGGAAACAGAGCAGGTCAAATCCCCCGTGCTGCCCAGTAGTGGGATCGCCTCTGTGAATAGATGCTGTGGTTCAGCCTGAGCAACACAGTGAGACCCAGTCTTTTTATACTCATCACTACAATACTGGCACACCCACAGTTACACTTGAACAAAACACAGCTGCTTTATTCATTATTTTAGCTTCTCAGTTCATCAAAAACCTTCAAACAGCAGCTGTGACATTTGTCCAACACCGCCTCCTACTGGAAGACAGCTGATACTACATCAAGCTCTGGTGACCAGCACTTCATTCAGATGATAAAAACATTTCTGTAAAATAATAATCCGTCTCATAAGTGATTGATAGAAGATCCTTATTCCTGTGTGGGAAATATGTTCTCTGGTCATTTTCCTTAAGTCATTCTCTAGGACTGATACAGACCCCAGATATCAGCTCTCTGTTTATTCTGTGTATTTTCAACATCAAGTCCAAACCTTTCCAAAGTATAGCTACACCTCAGTGTGACTTTAGTTGAACTCTTTGGATATGGAGCATTTAAATTGACCAATATATTTTCAAAGTGATCCGTGATTCAACTATGACCTTCACTGATTGATGACATATTTAATAGATTCTGTATGAATAAAATAATGGTCAGTTGATAAGGGTGAAAACAAGTTTTGTTCAATATGTGTCCACAACACATATTTTCAGATAATTTCCCTACTGATGCATTCTTAAAATCTGCCAAATGTTGTTAAAAGTAAAAAGATAGAAATATTTTACATAGATATATGTACATCTGGTGGGTCCTGGTCAAGATGATTCATACAGTAAACAGTTTAAGAAAGGAACGTCTTCAGTTGTGATTTATCTAAATCTGACAACTCTGTAGACTCATTCAGAATAACTTTTCAGCAGTCAGAGACATCTATTTATCATTTGGATCTAAAATATACAATAGATAGAACATTTCAGAAGTCTAAAATTATTCTAGAAAGTGAAAAGTTTACTTATGTAATCAGGAACTGAAAAGATGAATGAAAAGCACTGGTTCAAGAGAGGATATGGTAAATATCAGCTGTGCTGCTTCCATCAACACCCTTGTTTTATAGATGCTGGAGATCGGCCTGTTTTCCAGTGTGGTCCTGTTTCTCTGACCGTGACTGAGTGGATGTGCACTCTTCGTCCTCTGGCATGGGAGCTGGCTCGGAGCTCGTCTGCCTGGCTGTGTGTTTCCTGGACGGGGCCGCCTTTTACAGCTGCTTTTTGTGTCTCTGCTTCTGTCTCCTTGAACCCCAGTCGGCCTCAGCAGATGGCCGCTCACACTGAGCCTGGTTCTGCTGGAGGTTTCTTCCTGTTAAAAGAGAGTTTTTCCTCTCTACTGTCACTACAAGCATGTTTAGTGTGAGGGATTGCCTTTGAGTCAATGAGTCGATGCAATCAACTGGTTTTCCTTAGATAGAAATCTTTGAATCAATTTGACTGTATGATCTGGTTGAACTGTAAAGTGCCTTGAGATGACATGTGTTTTGAATTGGCGCTATATAAATAAATTGAATTTAATTAAATCTTTTGGTTTATTCTTTGTAAAACATTGTAGCTGAGGACATGGCAGCATGATCACCTTTGGCTGAAGGTTTGTTGAAAGAAAGACAGAAATTAGAACTGGTTCTTTTGAAAAGTTTCTGTTATAAATACTTTTTTAGATCCACAGGCCTTGTCAATAAATCAGTCAATATGAATTCAGTACTTTTATAAACAGAGAAAGAAACTGTTTTTAAGAATAAAAACAAAATCACTGAAGACAATAATTAACAACTTTCACACAAGCAAGTTGTTTTATAGATGGGAATTTAGAAACAAAGTCAGTTTTTAAAGTCACATAGTTTTAATACCTAACGACATTTCAGAGCAATAAAAATGAGTATGTGCAGTACTCTCTTCCACCTCTAGGTGTCCCTCTCCTGCTATCTTTTACAGCTCATGCTCTTGTCAGAGCAGCTGCTCCTCGCCGGGTGTGGTGGCTCTCACCTGTAATCCAAGCTACTGGGAGGCTGAGGCTGGAGGATTGTTTGAGCTCAGGAGCTCTGAGCTGCAGTGGCCTATGTTGAGCAGGGGTCCACACTAAGTTCAGTATAGATATGGTGATCCTGGGGGAGCCTAGGACCACCAGGTCATCTAAGGAGAGGTGAACTGGCCCAGGGCGGAAACGGAGCAGGTCAAATCCCCCGTGCTGCCCAGTAGTGGGATCGCCTCTGTGAATAGATGCTGTGGTTCAGCCTGAGCAACACAGTGAGACCCAGTCTTTTTATACTCATCACTACAATACTGCCACACCCACAGTTACACTTGAACAAAACACAGCTGCTTTATTCATTATTTTAGCTTCTCAGTTCATCAAAAACCTTCAAACAGCAGCTGTGACATTTGTCCAACACCGCCTCCTACTGGAAGACAGCTGATACTACATCAAGCTCTGGTGACCAGCACTTCATTCAGATGATAAAAACATTTCTGTAAAATAATAATCTGTCTCATAAGTGATTGATAGAAGATCATTATTCCTGTGTGGGAAATATGTTCTCTGGTCATTTTCCTTAAGCCATTCTCTAGGATTGAAACTGACCCCAGATATCAGCTCTCTGTTTATTCTGTGTATTTTCAACATCAAGTCCAAACCTTTCCAAGGCATAGCTACACCTCAGTGTGACTTTAGTTGAACTCTTTGGATTTGGAGCATTTAAATTGACTAATATATTTTCAAAGTGACCCGTGATTTAACTAGGACTTTCACTGATTGATGACATATTTAATAGATTCTGTATTTTTAAAATAAATGTACAATTGATATGAGTGAACACAGGTTTTTTGTAATACGTGTGACAACATCACATATTTTCAGAGAATTTCCCTACTGATGCACTCTTAAAATCTGCCAAATGTTATTAAAAGTAAAAAGATAGAAATATTTTTCATAGATATATGTACATCTGGTGGGTCCTGATCAAGACGATTCATACAGTAAACAGTTTAAGAAATGAACGTCATCAGTTGTGATTTATCTAAATCTAACAACTCTGTAGACTCATTCAGAATAACTTTTCAGCAGTCAGACACATCTATTTATCATTTGGATCTAAAATATACAATAGATAGAACATTTCAGAAGTCTAAAATTATTCTAGAAAGTGAAAAGTTTACTTATGTAATCAGGAACTGAAAAGATGAATGAAAAGCACTGGTTCAAGAGAGGATATGGTAAATATCAGCTGTGCTGCTTCCATCAACACCCTTGTTTTATAGATGCTGGAGATCGGCCTGTTTTCCAGTGTTGTCCTGTTTCTCTGACCGTGACTGAGTGGATGTGCACTCTTCGTCCTCTGGCATGGGAGCTGGCTCGGAGCTTGTCTGCCTGGCTGTGTTTCCCGGACGGGGCCGCCTTTTACAGCTGCTTTTTGTGTCTCTGCTTCTGTCTCCTTGAACCCCAGTCGGCCTCAGCAGATGGCCGCTCACGCTGAGCCTGGTTCTGCTGGAGGTTTCTTCCTGTTAAAAGGGAGTTTTTCCTCTCCACTGTCGCTACAAGCATGCTTAGTGTGAGGGACTGCCTTTGAGTCAATGAGTCGATGCAATCAACTGGTTTTCCTTAGATAGAAATCTTTGAATCAATTTGACTGTATAATCTGGTTGAACTGTAAAGTGCCTTGAGATGACATGTGTTTTGAATTGGCGCTATATAAATAAATTGAATTTAATTAAATCTTTTGGTTTTGTTCTTTGTAAAACATTGTAGCTGAGGACATGGCAGCATGATCACCTTTGGCTGAAGGTTTGTTGAAAGAAAGACAGAAATTAGAACTGGTTCTTTTAAAAAGTTTCTGTTATAAATACTTTTTTAGATCCACAGGCCTTGTCAATAAATCAGTCAATATGAACTCAGTACTTTTATAAACAGAGAAAGAAACTGTTTTTAAGAATAAAAACAAAATCACTGAAGACCATAATTAACAACTTTCACACAGGAAAGTTGTTTTATAGATGGAAATTTAGAAACAAAGTCAGTTTTTTACGTCACATAGTTTTAATACCTAAAGACATTTCAGAGCAATAAAAATGAGTGTGCAGTACTCTCTTCCACCTCTAGGTGTCCCTCTCCTGCTATCTTTTCCAGCTCATGCTCCTGTCAGAGCAGCTGCTCCTCGCCGGGTGTGGTGGCTCTCACCTGTAATCCAAGCTACTGGGAGGCTGAGGCTGGAGGATTGTTTGAGCTCAGGAGCTCTGAGCTGCAGTGGCCTATGTTGAGCAGGGGTCCACACTAAGTTCAGTATAGATATGGTGATCCTGGGGGAGCCTAGGACCACCAGGTCATCTAAGGAGGGGTGAACCGGCCCAGGTCGGAAACGGAGCAGGTCAAATCCCCCGTACTGCCCAGTAGTGGGATCGCCTCTGTGAATAGATGCTGTGCTTCAGCCTTAGCAACACAGTGAGACCCAGTCTTTTTATACTCATCACTACAATACTGCCACACCCACAGTTACACTTGAACAAAACACAGCTGCTTTATTCATTATTTTAGCTTCTCAGTTCATCAAAAACCTTCAAACAGCAGCTGTGACATTTGTCCAACACCGCCTCCTACTGGAAGACAGCTGATACTACATCAAGCTCTGGTGACCAGCACTTCATTCAGATGATAAAAACATTTCAGTAAAATAATAATCTGTCTCATAAGTGATTGATAAAAGATCATTATTCCTGTGTGGGAAATATGTTCTCTGGTCATTTTCCTTAAGTCATTCTCTAGGACTGATACAGACCCCAGATATCAGCTCTCTGTTTATTCTGTGTATTTTCAACATCAAGTCCAAACCTTTCCAAAGTATAGCTACACCTCAGTGTGACTTTAGTTGAACTCTTTGGATTTGGAGCATTTAAATTGACCAATATATTTTCAAAGTGACCCGTGATTCAACTATGACCTTCACTGATTGATGACATATTTAATAGATTCTGTATGAATAAAATAATGGTCAGTTGATAAGGGTGAAAACAAGTTTTGTTCAATATGTGTGTCCACAACACATATTTTCAGAGAATTTCCCTACTGATGCATTCTTAAAATCTGCCAAATGTTGTTAAAAGTAAAAAGATAGAAATATTTTACATAGATATATGTACATCTGGTGGGTCCTGATCAAGATGATTCATACAGTAAACAGTTTAAGAAAAGGAACGTATTCAGTTGTGATTTATGTATATCTGACAACTCTGTAGACTCATTCAGAATAACTTTTCAGCAGTGACACATCTATTTATCATTTGGATCTAAAATATAGAATAGATAGAACATTTCAGAAGTCTAAAATTATTCTAGAAAGTGAAACGTTTACCTATGTAATAGGGAACTGAAAAGATGAATGAAAAGCACTGGTTCAAGAGAGGATACGGTAAATATCAGCTGTGCTGCTTCCATCAACACCCTTGTTTTATAGATGCTGGAGATCGGCCTGTTTTCCAGAGTAGTCGTGTTTCTCTGACCGTGACTGAGTGGATGTGCTCTCTTCATTGTCTGACAAGGGAGCTGGCTCGGAGCTCGTCTGCCTAACTGTGTGTTTCCTGGACGGGGCCGCCTTTTACAGCTGCTTTTTGTGTCTCTGCTTCTGTCTCCTTGAACCCCAGTCGGCCTCCGCAGATGGCCGCTCACACTGAGCCTGGTTCTGCTGGAGGTTTCTTCCTGTTTAAAGGGAGTTTTTCCTCTCCACTGTCACTACAGGCATGTTTAGTTTGAGGGATTGCCTTTGAGTCAATGAGTCAATGCAATCAACTGGTTTTCCTTAGATAGAAATCTTTGAATCAATTTGACTGTATGATCTGGTTGAACTGTAAAGTGTCTTGAGATGGCATGTGTTTAGAATTGGCGCTATATAAATAAATTGAATTTAATTAAATCTTTTGGTTTATTCTTTGTAAAACATTATAGCTGAGGACATGGCTGCATGATCACCTTTGGCTGAAGGTTTGTGGAAAGAAAGACAGAAATTAGAACTGGTTCTTTTGAAAAGTTTCTGTTATAAATACTTTTTTAGATCCACAGGCCTTGTCAATAAATCAGTCAATATGAACTCAGTACTTTTATAAACAGAGAAAGAAACTGTTTTTAAGAATAAAAACAAAATTACTGGAGACAATAATTAACAACTTCACCACAAGCAAGTTGTTTTATAGATGGGAATTTAGAAACAAAGTCAGTTTTTAACGTCACATAGTTTTAATACCTAAAGACATTTCAGAGCAATAAAAATGAGTATATGCAGTACTCTCTTCCACCTCTAGGTGACCCTCTCCTGTCTCTCCTGCTATCTTTTCCAGCTCATGCTCCTGTCAGGGCAGCTGCTCCTCGCCGGGTGTGGTGGCTCTCACCTGTAATCCAAGCTACTGGGAGGCTGAGGCTGGAGGATTGTTTGAGCTCAGGAGCTCTGAGCTGCAGTGGCCTATGTTGAGCAGGGGTCCACACTAAGTTCAGTATAGATATGGTGATCCTGGGGGAGCCTAGGACCACCAGGTCATCTAAGGAGGGGTGAACCGGCCCAGGTCGGAAACGGAGCAGGTCAAATCCCCCGTACTGCCCAGTAGTGGGATCGCCTCTGTGAATAGATGCTGTGGTTCAGCCTGAGCAACACAGTGAGACCCAGGCTTTTTATACTCATCACTACAATACTGCCACACCCACAGTTACACTTGAACAAAACACAGCTGCTTTATTCATTATTTTAGCTTCTCAGTTCATCAAAAACCTTCAAACAGCAGCTGTGACATTTGTCCAACACCGCCTCCTACTGGAAGACAGCTGATACTACATCAAGCTCTGGTGACCAGCACTTCATTCAGATGATAAAAACATTTCAGTAAAATAATAATCTGTCTCATAAGTGATTGATAGAAGATCATTATTCCTGTGTGGGAAATATGTTCTCTGGTCATTTTCCTTAAGTCATTCTCTAGCACTGATACAGATCCCAGATATCAGCTCTCTGTTTATTCTGTGTATTTTCAACATCAAGTCCAAACCTTTCCAAAGTATAGCTACACCTCAGTGTGACTTTAGTTGAACTCTTTGGATTTGGAGCATTTAAATTGACCAATATATTTTCAAAGTGACCCGTGATTTAACTAGGACTTTCACTGATTGATGACATATTTAATAGATTCTGTATTTTTAAAATAAATGTACAATTGATATGAGTGAACACAAGTTTTTTGTAATACGTGTGACCATATCACATATTTTCAGAGAATTTCCCTACTGATGCATTCTTAAAATCTGCCAAATGTTGTTAAAAGTAAAAAGATAGAAATATTTTACATAGATATATGTACATCTGGTGGGTCCTGATCAAGATGATTCATACAGTAAACAGTTTAAGAAAGGAACGTCATCAGTTGTGATTTATCTAAATCTGACAACTCTGTAGACTCATTCAGAATAACTTTTCAGCAGTCAGACACATCTATTTATCATTTGGATCTCAAATATAGAATAGATAGAACATTTCAGAAGTCTAAAATTATTCTAGAAAGTGAAACGTTTACCTATGTAATAGGGAACTGAAATGATGAATGAAAAGCACTGGTTCAAGAGAGGATACGGTAAATATCAGCTGTGCTGCCTCCATCAACACCCTTGTTTTATAGATGCTGGAGATCGGCCTGTTTTCCAGAGTAGTCCTGTTTCTCTGACCGTGACTGAGTGGATGTGCTCTCTTCATCGTCTGACAAGGGAGCTGGCTTGGAGCTCGTCTGCCTAACTGTGTGTTTCCTGGACGGGGCCGCCTTTTACAGCTGCTTTTTGTGTCTCTGCTTCTGTCTCCTTGAACCCCAGTCGGCCTCCGCAGATGGCCGCTCACACTGAGCCTGGTTCTGCTGGAGGTTTCTTCCTGTTTAAAGGGAGTTTTTCCTCTCCACTGTCACTACAAGCATGTTTAGTGTGAGGGATTGCCTTTGAGTCAAGGAGTCAATGCAATCAACTGGTTTTCCTTAGATAGAAATCTTTGAATCAATTTGACTGTATGATCTGGTTGAACTGTAAAGTGTCTTGAGATGACATGTGTTTTGAATTGGCGCTATATAAATAAATTGAATTTAATTAAATCTTTTGGTTTATTCTTTGTAAAACATTGTAGCTGAGGACATGGCCGCATGATCACCTTTGGCTGAAGGTTTGTTGAAAGAAAGACAGAAATTAGAACTGGTTCTTTTGAAAAGTTTCTGTTATAAATACTTTTTTAGATCCACAGGCCTCGTCAATAAATCAGTCAATATGAACTCAGTACTTTTATAAACAGAGAAAGAAACTGTTTTTAAGAACAAAAACAAAATTACTGGAGACATTAATTAACAACTTCACCACAAGCAAGTTGTTTTATAGATGGGAATTTAGAAACAAAGTCAGTTTTTAGCGTCACATAGTTTTAATACCTAAAGACATTTCAGAGCAATAAAAATGAGTATATGCAGTACTCTCTTCCACCTCTAGGTGTCCCTCTCCTGTCTCTCCTGCTATCTTTTCCAGCTCATGCTCCTGTCAGAGCAGCTGCTCCTCGCCGGGTGTGGTGGCTCTCACCTGTAATCCAAGCTACTGGGAGGCTGAGGCTGGAGGATTGTTTGAGCTCAGGATCTCTGAGCTGCAGTGGCCTATGTTGAGCAGGGGTCCACACTAAGTTCAGTATAGATATGGTGATCCTGGGGGAGCCTAGGACCACCAGGTCATCTAAGGAGGGGTGAACCGGCCCAGGGCGGAAACGGAGCAGGTCAAATCCCCCGTACTGCCCAGTAGTGGGATCGCCTCTGTGAATAGATGCTGTGGTTCAGCCTTAGCAACACAGTGAGACCCAGTCTTTTTATACTCATCACTACAATACTGCCACACCCACAGTTACACTTGAACAAAACACAGCTGCTTTATTCATTATTTTAGCTTCTCAGTTCATCAAAAACCTTCAAACAGCAGCTGTGACATTTGTCCAACACCGCCTCCTACTGGAAGACAGCTGATACTACATCAAGCTCTGGTGACCAGCACTTCATTCAGATGATAAAAACATTTCAGTAAAATAATAATCTGTCTCATAAGTGATTGATAAAAGATCATTATTCCTGTGTGGGAAATATGTTCTCTGGTCATTTTCCTTAAGTCATTCTCTAGTACTGATACAGACCCCAGATATCAGCTCTCTGTTTATTCTGTGTATTTTCAACATCAAGTCCAAACCTTTCCAAAGTATAGCTACACCTTAGTGTGACTTTAGTTGAACTCTTTGGATTTGGAGCATTTAAATTGACCAATATATTTTCAAAGTGACCCGTGATTCAACTATGACCTTCACTGATTGATGACATATTTAATAGATTCTGTATGAATAAAATAATGGTCAGTTGATAAGGGTGAAAACAAGTTTTGTTCAATATGTGTTTCCACAACACATATTTTCAGAGAATTTCCCTAATGATGCATTCTTAAAATTTGCCAAATGTTGTTAAAAGTAAAAAGATAGAAATATTTCACATAGATATATGTACATCTGGTGGGTCCTGATCAAGATGATTCATACAGTAAACAGTTTAAGAAAGGAACGTCATCAGTTGTGATTTATCTAAATCTGACAACTCTGTAGACTCATTCAGAATAACTTTTCAGCAGTCAGACACATCTATTTATCATTTGGAACTAAAATATAGAATAGATAGAACATTTCAGAAGTCTAAAATTATTCTAGAAAGTGAAACGTTTACCTATGTAATAGGGAACTGAAAAGATGAATGAAAAGCACTGGTTCAAGAGAGGATACGGTAAATATCAGCTGTGCTGCTTCCATCAACACCCTTGTTTTATAGATGCTGGAGATCGGCCTGTTTTCCAGAGTAGTCCTGTTTCTCTGACCGTGACTGAGTGGATGTGCTCTCTTCATCCTCTGACAAGGGAGCTGGCTTGGAGATCGTCTGCCTAACTGTGTGTTTCCTGGACGGGGCCGCCTTTTACAGCTGCTTTTTGTGTCTCTGCTTCTGTCTCCTTGAACCCCAGTCGGCCTCCGCAGATGGCCGCTCACACTGAGCCTGGTTCTGCTGGAGGTTTCTTCCTGTTTAAAGGGAGTTTTTCCTCTCCACTGTCACTACAAGCATGTTTAGTGTGAGGGATTGCCTTTGAGTCAAGGAGTCAATGCAATCAACTGGTTTTCCTTAGATAGAAATCTTTGAATCAATTTGACTGTATGATCTGGTTGAACTGTAAAGTGTCTTGAGATGGCATGTGTTTAGAATTGGCGCTATATTAATAAATTGAATTTAATTAAATCTTTTGGTTTATTCTTTGTAAAACATTATAGCTGAGGACATGGCCGCATGATCACCTTTGGCTGAAGGTTTGTTGAAAGAAAGACAGAAATTAGAACTGGTTCTTTTGAAAAGTTTCTGTTATAAATACTTTTTTAGATCCACAGGCCTTGTCAATAAATCAGTCAATATGAACTCAGTACTTTTATAAACAGAGAAAGAAACTGTTTTTAAGAATAAAAACAAAATTACTGGAGACAATAATTAACAACTTCACCACAAGCAAGTTGTTTTATAGATGGGAATTTAGAAACAAAGTCAGTTTTTAGCGTCACATAGTTTTAATACCTAAAGACATTTCAAAGCAATAAAAATGAGTATATGCAGTACTCTCTTCCACCTCTAGGTGTCCCTCTCCTGTCTCTCCTGCTATCTTTTCCAGCTCATGCTCCTGTCAGAGCAGCTGCTCCTCGCCGGGTGTGGTGGCTCTCACCTGTAATCCAAGCTACTGGGAGGCTGAGGCTGGAGGATTGTTTGAGCTCAGGAGCTCTGAGCTGCAGTGGCCTATGTTGAGCAGGGGTCCACACTAAGTTCAGTATAGATATGGTGATCCTGGGGGAGCCTAGGACCACCAGGTCATCTAAGGAGGGGTGAACCGACCCAGGTCGGAAACGGAGCAGGTCAAATCCCCCGTACTGCCCAGTAGTGGGATTGCCTCTGTGAATAGATGCTGTGGTTCAGCCTGAGCAACACAGTGAGACCCAGTCTTTTTATACTCATCACTACAATACTGCCACACCCAGAGTTACACTTGAACAAAACACAGCTGCTTTATTCATTATTTTAGCTTCTCAGTTCATCAAAAACCTTCAAACAGCAGCTGTGACATTTGTCCAACACCGCCTCCTACTGGAAGACAGCTGATACTACATCAAGCTCTGGTGACCAGCACTTCATTCAGATGATAAAAACATTTCAGTAAAATAATAATCTGTCTCATAAGTGATTGATAGAAGATCATTATTCCTGTGTGGGAAATATGTTCTCTGGTCATTTTCCTTAAGTCATTCTCTAGGATTGAAACAGACCCCAGATATCAGCTCTCTGTTTATTCTGTGTATTTTCAACATCAAGTCCAAACCTTTCCAAAGTATAGCTACACCTCAGTGTGACTTTAGTTGAACTCTTTGGATTTGGAGCATTTAAATTGACCAATATATTTTCAAAGTGACCCGTGATTTAACTAGGACTTTCACTGATTGATGACATATTTAATAGATTCTGTATTTTTAAAATAAATGTACAATTGATATGAGTGAACACAAGTTTTTTGTAATACGTGTAACCACATCACATATTTTCAGAGAATTTCCCTACTGATGCATTCTTAAAATCTGCCAAATGTTGTTAAAAGTAAAAAGATAGAAATATTTTACATAGATATATGTACATCTGGTGGGTCCTGATCAACATGATTCATACAGTAAACAGTTTAAGAAAGGAACGTCATCAGTTGTGATTTATCTAAATCTGACAACTCTGTAGACTCATTCAGAATAACTTTTCAGCAGTCAGACACATCTATTTATCATTTGGATCTCAAATATAGAATAGATAGAACATTTCAGAAGTCTAAAATTATTCTAGAAAGTGAAACGTTTACCTATGTAATAGGGAACTGAAATGATGAATGAAAAGCACTGGTTCAAGAGAGGATACGGTAAATATCAGCTGTGCTGCTTCCATCAACACCCTTGTTTTATAGATGCTGGAGATCGGCCTGTTTTCCAGAGTAGTCCTGTTTCTCTGACCGTGACTGAGTGGATGTGCTCTCTTCATCCTCTGACAAGGGAGCTGGCTTGGAGCTCGTCTGCCTAACTGTGTGTTTCCTGGACGGGGCCGCCTTTTACAGCTGCTTTTTGTGTCTCTGCTTCTGTCTCCTTGAACCCCAGTCGGCCTCCGCAGATGGCCGCTCACACTGAGCCTGGTTCTGCTGGAGGTTTCTTCCTGTTTAAAGGGAGTTTTTCCTCTCCACTGTCACTACAAGCATGTTTAGTGTGAGGGATTGCCTTTGAGTCAAGGAGTCAATGCAATCAACTGGTTTTCCTTAGATAGAAATCTTTGAATCAATTTGACTGTATGATCTGGTTGAACTGTAAAGTGTCTTGAGATGGCATGTGTTTAGAATTGGCGCTATATAAATAAATTGAATTTAATTAAATCTTTTGGTTTATTCTTTGTAAAACATTGTAGCTGAGGACATGGCAGCATGATCACCTTTGGCTGAAGGTTTGTTGAAAGAAAGATAGAAATTAGAACTGGTTCTTTTGAAAAGTTTCTGTTATAAATACTTTTTTAGATCCACAGGCCTTGTCAATAAATCAGTCAATATGAACTCAGTACTTTTATAAACAGAGAAAGAAACTGTTTTTAAGAATAAAAACAAAATTACTGGAGACAATAATTAACAACTTCACCACAAGGAAGTTGTTTTATAGATGGGAATTTAGAAACAAAGTCAGTTTTTAGCGTCACATAGTTTTAATACCTAAAGACATTTCAGAGCAATAAAAATGAGTATATGCAGTACTCTCTTCCACCTCTAGGTGTCCCTCTCCTGTCTCTCCTGCTATCTTTTCCAGCTCATGCTCCTGTCAGAGCAGCTGCTCCTCGCCGGGTGTGGTGGCTCTCACCTGTAATCCAAGCTACTGGGAGGCTGAGGCTGGAGGATTGTTTGAGCTCAGGAGCTCTGAGCTGCAGTGGCCTATGTTGAGCAGGGGTCCACACTAAGTTCAGTATAGATATGGTGATCCTGGGGGAGCCTAGGACCACCAGGTCATCTAAGGAGGGGTGAACCGGCCCAGGTCGGAAACGGAGCAGGTCAAATCCCCCGTGCTGCCCAGTAGTGGGATCGCCTCTGTGAATAGATGCTGTGGTTCAGCCTGAGCAACACAGTGAGACCCAGTCTTTTTATACTCATCACTACAATACTGCCACACCCACAGTTACACTTGAACAAAACACAGCTGCTTTATTCATTATTTTAGCTTCTCAGTTCATCAAAAACCTTCAAACAGCAGCTGTGACATTTGTCCAACACCGCCTCCTACTGGAAGACAGCTGATACTACATCAAGCTCTGGTGACCAGCACTTCATTCAGATGATAAAAACATTTCTGTAAAATAATAATCCGTCTCATAAGTGATTGATAGAAGATCCTTATTCCTGTGTGGGAAATATGTTCTCTGGTCATTTTCCTTAAGTCATTCTCTAGTACTGATACAGACCCCAGATATCAGCTCTCTGTTTATTCTGTGTATTTTCAACATCAAGTCCAAACCTTTCCAAAGTATAGCTACACCTCAGTGTGACTTTAGTTGAACTCTTTGGATTTGGAGCATTTAAATTGACCAATATATTTTCAAAGTGACCCGTGATTTAACTAGGACTTTCACTGATTGATGACATATTTAATAGATTCTGTATTTTTAAAATAAATGTACAATTGATATGAGTGAACACAAGTTTTTTGTAATACGTGTAACCACATCACATATTTTCAGAGAATTTCCCTACTGATGCATTCTTAAAATCTGCCAAATGTTGTTAAAAGTAAAAAGATAGAAATATTTTACATAGATATATGTACATCTGGTGGGTCCTGATCAACATGATTCATACAGTAAACAGTTTAAGAAAGGAACGTCATCAGTTGTGATTTATCTAAATCTGACAACTCTGTAGACTCATTCAGAATAACTTTTCAGCAGTCAGACACATCTATTTATCATTTGGATCTCAAATATAGAATAGATAGAACATTTCAGAAGTCTAAAATTATTCTAGAAAGTGAAACGTTTACCTATGTAATAGGGAACTGAAATGATGAATGAAAAGCACTGGTTCAAGAGAGGATACGGTAAATATCAGCTGTGCTGCTTCCATCAACACCCTTGTTTTATAGATGCTGGAGATCGGCCTGTTTTCCAGAGTAGTCCTGTTTCTCTGACCGTGACTGAGTGGATGTGCTCTCTTCATCCTCTGACAAGGGAGCTGGCTTGGAGCTCGTCTGCCTAACTGTGTGTTTCCTGGACGGGGCCGCCTTTTACAGCTGCTTTTTGTGTCTCTGCTTCTGTCTCCTTGAACCCCAGTCGGCCTCCGCAGATGGCCGCTCACACTGAGCCTGGTTCTGCTGGAGGTTTCTTCCTGTTTAAAGGGAGTTTTTCCTCTCCACTGTCACTACAAGCATGTTTAGTGTGAGGGATTGCCTTTGAGTCAAGGAGTCAATGCAATCAACTGGTTTTCCTTAGATAGAAATCTTTGAATCAATTTGACTGTATGATCTGGTTGAACTGTAAAGTGTCTTGAGATGGCATGTGTTTAGAATTGGCGCTATATAAATAAATTGAATTTAATTAAATCTTTTGGTTTATTCTTTGTAAAACATTGTAGCTGAGGACATGGCAGCATGATCACCTTTGGCTGAAGGTTTGTTGAAAGAAAGATAGAAATTAGAACTGGTTCTTTTGAAAAGTTTCTGTTATAAATACTTTTTTAGATCCACAGGCCTTGTCAATAAATCAGTCAATATGAACTCAGTACTTTTATAAACAGAGAAAGAAACTGTTTTTAAGAATAAAAACAAAATTACTGGAGACAATAATTAACAACTTCACCACAAGGAAGTTGTTTTATAGATGGGAATTTAGAAACAAAGTCAGTTTTTAGCGTCACATAGTTTTAATACCTAAAGACATTTCAGAGCAATAAAAATGAGTATATGCAGTACTCTCTTCCACCTCTAGGTGTCCCTCTCCTGTCTCTCCTGCTATCTTTTCCAGCTCATGCTCCTGTCAGAGCAGCTGCTCCTCGCCGGGTGTGGTGGCTCTCACCTGTAATCCAAGCTACTGGGAGGCTGAGGCTGGAGGATTGTTTGAGCTCAGGAGCTCTGAGCTGCAGTGGCCTATGTTGAGCAGGGGTCCACACTAAGTTCAGTATAGATATGGTGATCCTGGGGGAGCCTAGGACCACCAGGTCATCTAAGGAGGGGTGAACCGGCCCAGGTCGGAAACGGAGCAGGTCAAATCCCCCGTGCTGCCCAGTAGTGGGATCGCCTCTGTGAATAGATGCTGTGGTTCAGCCTGAGCAACACAGTGAGACCCAGTCTTTTTATACTCATCACTACAATACTGCCACACCCACAGTTACACTTGAACAAAACACAGCTGCTTTATTCATTATTTTAGCTTCTCAGTTCATCAAAAACCTTCAAACAGCAGCTGTGACATTTGTCCAACACCGCCTCCTACTGGAAGACAGCTGATACTACATCAAGCTCTGGTGACCAGCACTTCATTCAGATGATAAAAACATTTCTGTAAAATAATAATCCGTCTCATAAGTGATTGATAGAAGATCCTTATTCCTGTGTGGGAAATATGTTCTCTGGTCATTTTCCTTAAGTCATTCTCTAGTACTGATACAGACCCCAGATATCAGCTCTCTGTTTATTCTGTGTATTTTCAACATCAAGTCCAAACCTTTCCAAAGTATAGCTACACCTCAGTGTGACTTTAGTTGAACTCTTTGGATTTGGAGCATTTAAATTGACCAATATATTTTCAAAGTGACCCGTGATTTAACTAGGACTTTCACTGATTGATGACATATTTAATAGATTCTGTATTTTTAAAATAAATGTACAATTGATATGAGTGAACACAAGTTTTTTGTAATAGGTGTGACCACATCACATATTTTCAGAGAATTTCCCTACTGATGCATTCTTAAAATCTGCCAAATGTTGTTAAAAGTAAAAAGATAGAAATATTTTTCATAGATATATGTACATCTGGTGGGTCCTGATCAAGATGATTCATACAGTAAACAGTTTAAGAAAGGAACGTCATCAGTTGTGATTTATCTAAATCTGACAACTCTGTAGACTCATTCAGAATAACTTTTCAGCAGTCAGAGACATCTATTTATCATTTGGATCTCAAATATAGAATAGATAGAACATTTCAGAAGTCTAAAATTATTCTAGAAAGTGAAACGTTTACCTATGTAATAGGGAACTGAAATGATGAATGAAAAGCACTGGTTCAAGAGAGGATACGGTAAATATCAGCTGTGCTGCTTCCATCAACACCCTTGTTTTATAGATGCTGGAGATCGGCCTGTTTTCCAGAGTAGTCCTGTTTCTCTGACCGTGACTGAGTGGATGTGCTCTCTTCATCGTCTGAGAAGGGAGCTGGCTTGGAGCTCGTCTGCCTAACTGTGTGTTTCCTGGACGGGGCCGCCTTTTACAGCTGCTTTTTGTGTCTCTGCTTCTGTCTCCTTGAACCCCAGTCGGCCTCCGCAGATGGCCGCTCACACTGAGCCTGGTTCTGCTGGAGGTTTCTTCCTGTTTAAAGGGAGTTTTTCCTCTCCACTGTCACTACAGGCATGTTTAGTGTGAGGGATTGCCTTTGAGTCAATGAGTCGATGCAATCAACTGGTTTTCCTTAGATAGAAATCTTTGAATCAATTTGACTGTATGATCTGGTTGAACTGTAAAGTGTCTTGAGATGGCATGTGTTTAGAACTGGCGCTATATAAATAAATTGAATTTAATTAAATCTTTTGGTTTATTCTTTGTAAAACATTATAGCTGAGGACATGGCCGCATGATCACCTTTGGCTGAAGGTTTGTTGAAAGAAAGACAGAAATTAGAACTGGTTCTTTTGAAAAGTTTCTGTTATAAATACTTTTTTAGATCCACAGGCCTTGTCAATAAATCAGTCAATATGAACTCAGTACTTTTATAAACAGAGAAAGAAACTGTTTTTAAGAATAAAAACAAAATTACTGGAGACAATAATTAACAACTTCACCACAAGCAAGTTGTTTTATAGATGGGAATTTAGAAACAAAGTCAGTTTTTAGCGTCACATAGTTTTAATACCTAAAGACATTTCAGAGCAATAAAAATGAGTATATGCAGTACTCTCTTCCACCTCTAGGTGTCCCTCTCCTGTCTCTCCTGCTATCTTTTCCAGCTCATGCTCCTGTCAGAGCAGCTGCTCCTCGCCGGGTGTGGTGGCTCTCACCTGTAATCCAAGCTACTGGGAGGCTGAGGCTGGAGGATTGTTTGAGCTCAGGAGCTCTGAGCTGCAGTGGCCTATGTTGAGCAGGGGTCCACACTAAGTTCAGTATAGATATGGTGATCCTGGGGGAGCCTAGGACCACCAGGTCATCTAAGGAGGGGTGAACCGGCCCAGGTCGGAAACGGAGCAGGTCAAATCCCCCGTACTGCCCAGTAGTGGGATCGCCTCTGTGAATAGATGCTGTGGTTCAGCCTGAGCAACACAGTGAGACCCAGTCTTTTTATACTCATCACTACAATACTGCCACACCCACAGTTACACTTGAACAAAACACAGCTGCTTTATTCATTATTTTAGCTTCTCAGTTCATCAAAAACCTTCAAACAGCAGCTGTGACATTTGTCCAACACCGCCTCCTACTGGAAGACAGCTGATACTACATCAAGCTCTGGTGACCAGCACTTCATTCAGATGATAAAAACATTTCAGTAAAATAATAATCTGTCTCATAAGTGATTGATAAAAGATCATTATTCCTGTGTGGGAAATATGTTCTCTGGTCATTTTCCTTAAGTCATTCTCTAGGACTGATACAGACCCCAGATATCAGCTCTCTGTTTATTCTGTGTATTTTCAACATCAAGTCCAAACCTTTCCAAAGTATAGCTACACCTCAGTGTGACTTCAGTCAGGGGCTGATCTAGAAAAATATTTATGGGGTGGCGAGATTGGGGCAGGATTTTTTTGAAGGGTGGCAACATATGACATTTGTTTACACTGAATTTAATCACAGTTATCACAGTTTGGTGAGAATAGTTAGCCTGGGTGCCATTCCGAACTTAGTCCCGCCCACAACGTTTGAGGTCGGGAAGTTCGGTCTGGCATTGCACAGTAGTAGCGCTGGTATGCTCGCACAATATCGGGCGGGCCAATCAAATTGTCAGGGTGGGCTTTATACGATGATGGACAGATGATCAACAGTAACGTAGTCAGCCACGTGACCAAAGCGCGCTTGGGTGACAACAACAATGCTGCCGCTGGAGAGTTTAGGTGAGTAGATTCTGCCATTAGGTCTGTTCTAGAAGATATCGACAGCAAATTAATTCTAAAAGAGGAACAGAGGAACGCGATCAAGGCTCATCTTCTTATTCTAGGCGTGCAACTGCACGCTTTGATTTATGTTGACAACAACTATGCGTTGCTTAACATACGTCACGCACTCCGTTGCTCTTATTGGTTGTAGGTCTATCCAATTGAGTGCAGAGGCATTTTTTTTCCTGGTTCGTTCGAAACACGCCCCATAATCACAGCTCTATGGAGCAGTATCAGACTCATATTCAGACTAGAATTGAGTAGGACTACGTCAGGCTAGAGAATAGTATGTACAGTAAGAGTTTCAAGTGAAACACTTCATATTAGAAATACATCGTACAATATGATCCCACCTAACAGGAGATAGAAGAATGATAACACTACTTCTAGAGGGGCCTTATGACAGGAAAGTTATTAAGGTAAGACACAGGTGCTGAGTCACAGATGTGTGAGATTGACTGTCAGAGAGGCAGCTTTGCAGCATTTGCACAAGAAGAAACTATAGAAAGAAAAACTTACCCAGCAGAGATCTATGGACTGAGCTGTACTAAAGTGAGCATTACTACACAGTAGAAATAAATGGTTCAAGGCATCCAAACAAGGTACTAGGCATCCATGTATTGTTTACTCTGAACACACATTCACCCCATTTGTTCCTCAGTAACTTGACATACAGCAGTTAAGGCAACATGAAAGGGACATTTCATGCATGTAAATATGCTGTAGATCTGCTGTATCAACAAATCAACAAAAAGGCAGGTACTGTATGTTACATCAAAATCTTCACAAATCTGAAAAGAAGCAACATAAAACATTTTGCTTCCAGTCTGAAAAAGTACAAAACATTTTGTGAGTAGGTTCATACAGGTCATTTCTGGATAGTTTCATACACTGAAAAAAACAGCTCATAAGATTTACTTAAAAAATATATTGTAAGTATTTGCACTCAAATGATTTAAGTAAAATGTAGTGCTGCAATATCAAGTAACACTCACTTGCCAGTATCAATTGAATTTTACTTTCCATTAAACATAACAGTTGTGAAGATATTAAGTAACATTTACTTTATTACATCCAAGTTGTAAGTTAGATTTATTAAAAAAATTAAGTACAGTGAACTTGCAGTTTACTCAAAATTTTAAGTCAATGTTATATCCCTGTAGAATTTGCTGTTATGAACTAATTAAGTAAATATTAATTATTTTCTCTGATTTACATTTACTTTGCGTCATTATGTTACATTACTCACTAATATTAGGTAACCATTGCCATTTTTCTTTTGAGAAATGTTACCAAATAAATTGAAATAAAAGTCTATACATTTTATATACCATCCATCCATCCATTTTCTTACATGCTTGTCCCAAGTGGGGTGCTGGTGCCTATCTCCAGCAGTCAATGGGCAAGATGCAGGGTACACCCTGGACAGGTTGCCAGTCCATCGCAGGGCAACACAGAGACACACAACCATTCACAAACACACCTAAGGACAATTTATAGAAGCCAATTAACCTACAGTCATGTTTTTGGACTGTGGGAGAAAGCTGGAGTACCTGGAGAGAACCCACGCATGCTCAGGGAGAACATGCAAACTCCATGCAGAAAGACCCCGGGCCGGGAATCAAACCCAGAACCTTCTTGCTGTGAGGAAGCAGTGTTATCCACTGCGCCGCCCACATTTTATATACATTAAACTATTGTTCATTTTGAACAGTTTAACAAAGTAAATACACTATTGTTTTAAATTGTCCAATTTGTCATGGGCCAGCCAGAAATTTGACAGTCTAACTGGAATTGTGCTATTTAAATAGGCAATAAAAAAAGTAAAACCCTCTAAAACTCAGTTTCAAGATTCATTACAGAAATTTACTCATGTAAGATCAAGAGTATTTAACCTACACAAACATGCTCAAAATAACCTCTGGGCGAGGATCAGAACTGAAACAGCCATTTAAACTTTGAGCAGTGGAGTATAGATTATGTATGCCTCTATTTAAATGGAAAAAGCATGTACAAATATTGCAATATTATTAAGTGCATTTTGTTGTACAGCATTAGAGTTTGTACAGAAAAAAGAGAAGTTTGGTATGACTTGTAAACAACAAATACACAGTATTAAATATACACCAACACAGGTCTGGTAATTAAAACATTTGTATTACTAAAAGAACACCTTGTTTTCCCTTCACTTGTTTTTGGCTTATCGCATAAAATCCCCGTGAAACACACTGAGGTTTGTCGTTCTATTGTGACAAAATGTGTACTAATCTGACTCTTCATCAATAAACATCCCATTTTAAACCTTGAGCAAAGTTCTCCACAGACTGGGATGCATTTTAATTTAACTGCAAATCTGCTCACTGTTATTTTTTATTTTATTTTTTTATTTTTTAATAAACTTTATTGAACAAATGTACAAAACAAACAGGTTTTGTATTAAAGGGCAGCACATCAGAGGGGGAGATATAAAGACTTGCACAAGAGTTACACAATAATTGAACTAGACAGGAAAAAAAAAAAACATTGAAACGAAAAATAATTTGTAACAGTCAATAAAGTCAATAAAATACAAATGACAAGTGTTAAATAATAATAAAAAAATAAAAAAATAAAAAATAAAAAACAAACAAAAAAAAGTTATTAAATATCAATAAGAGGTTTCAGGGAAGTATTTTCTATAGTTATCAAAAAAAAATGTTGTTCTTTTTATTTTTAATCAGTTGGACAGATGCAATCAGAGAGTTCAACTCTAAGAGAAAGTGAGTAATGTTAGGAACCGAGTTTGCACATTTTTGTTTGTGAATGAAAAATTTTGCATATATAATAATAAAATTAAGCATATGTTCAAAGTCATGATGTTCAGAGTTATTGTAATATCAGATAACATCTTTGAGAGTTAGTTTGCATACAATTTTAGTTGAATGGAAAAGAAAAGATTCAATGTCACTCAAAAAATTTTTTGGATTCCTCACAACTAAAAAATAAATGCAAAGTCGTTTCTCAAGTTCTTTTACAAAACGTACATGAGTCACTTAGGTCCATAAATTTAGCAATAATACAGTTTACAGGGTATATATTATGTAAGATTTTAAAATGTATTTCTTTGGCTTTGTTAGAAATACAGTATTTATGAGGTAAGAGCCAGGCTCTTCTCCAGTTTATGCTATCAATATGGATGCGCCAATAAAATTTACCTCTAGGTGTGATAAAGTTTTTTCTTTGAAAGCACTGGCGTATGTGTCTATTGTTACATCTTCTGTCTATTAGGTTAATTCCTTCCAATATGAGAGTGGGTAGAGTTTTCGTAAATTTACAGTAACTCAAGTGACTTTTTACAAGTTGAATTATCTTTTTAGGGATAGCATTAATTATCTTGTTAAATTCTCTGAAGGGAACAGGAAAACTATAGAAGGACATGAAGCACTCATAAGAAAGCATATTGCCAGTACTGTCAAAGAGATTAAGTATGTGATTGATGTCTCTTTTAAACCAATTTATGAAGAATAAGGACTTGTTTCTAATCAAAACATCACAATTATTCCAGATGATAGCCTTGTGAGGTGAAAAGTTGTGGACAAAAGCCAGTTTCCAAGCTAGAAGGGCTTGCTGGTGAAATTTGGACAATTTGATGGGTAATTTGTTAGGTAAAAAGTTACATTTCAGAAGGAAAGATCTTATGAAGGAACCTTTTGCCAAATCTAAGTAAAATTGATCTAGTTTCAATTGGATATTTTTAATTTCAAGTTCTTCCTCTGACGTAAGTTGTTTTTTTGACATCAAGCAGTCAAGCTTGTGTATTAAGTCAGTCTCTAGCTTGAGCTTTTCATTCTTTAATTCTTTACTTCTCTTAATAGCAGCAAACCTGGCTTTATATTTGAATAATTCCCATTTGCTCCTGTATTGTTCATTTATTCCATTATTGAACATTTCTTTTACGAGGTTTTGGATTGTGTTATTGAACAATGTATCTTTTAAAAGAGAATTGTTGAATTTCCAGTAACCTCTTATACCGGAGGTCCTCTGGATTGTAGCCAATTTCAAATCAATCAGTTTATGATCAGAAAAAGGGGCGTTAAGATGTTTAATATCCTTTACATATTATAGGGAAGAGGATGATATCAAAAATAAATCAATTCTTGATTTTAGGGATTGATTATTATTACACCAGGTGTATCCTTCACTAGAGGGGTTAAAAAAATGCCAAACATCAGTCAAGGAAAGGTTAGAACATAATGAAGAGATAAGATTATTTTGTACATTAATATTCTGTTTGAGTGGGTATCTATCAATTGATTCATTTGGACATACATTAAAGTCACCACATAAAATTATAGTTGAGCCTTGGTATTTATTCAGTTACTCTTTCAATTTTAGTATTATTTCGTTGAGTAATATCTTGTTTAAAGCATGTGAATTAAATCCATATAAATTGCAAACAATAAAGGTGGCATTGTCTTGTTTAATTATTAATGTTATACATCTACCATTTTCAGAAGGCACCGTTTCTAAAATGTCCCCTTTAAATTTATGTAATAGTATTAATACTCCGGCTGAGTGATTAGTCCAATGACTGAAGTAAACTGTATTACCCCATTGTGACTTCCAGAATTTTGTATCCAGTTCACAGGAGGGAGTTTCTTGGAGTAGTATTAAATCTGATTCCATTCTTTTGCAGAACAAAAAGATTGCTTTTCTTTTACTTATGTCCCTAATACCTCTGACATTCAAAGATGTGATATTCAAGGAGCTAAACATGACACCCAAGGAACAAAAAAAAAAAAAAAAAAAAGAGATTTAAGTATAATAGATTTATGAACAACCTACTGTTAAGTAAAACAGGGAAAGTGGAGAAAACAGAAATATATAGTTTGATGTCCCGAAGAAAACCACCAAGAAAGAGGTGGTGATTAACAACCGTTTATATTGGTTGACACATTGCAGAGCATTTTTTTTCCTTACATTTTCTGTTAACTTTAACTTTTGAACACCTTTAACTTTTGAATAGGATTTTAACAAAAAGTAACTTTTAGCTTTTAACTTAAAATTATATAAAAAGTGGAAAAACAACAAAGTTAGAAACTTGTATCCTGTAATGAAATATAAAGAAGCAAGATCAGGTTCTTCCTGAACAAAATACACAGAGTAAGACCATAATATCGGAAATTACTGAGACCAAATGGTGATTATAAATATTTGGGTGTTGACGTTATGGCATAAAGCTTAGCATTAGTATGTACTTAAGTTACCTCTGGACAGTCAATTTTTTTCCCATTAATAAAGACAAACGGGCCGCGGAAGGAGGCTTTCTTCCCCTCTTCTTTTGCTTTCTTCACCAGGGGCCAAAGTTTCTCTCTTGCTTCCTTATCTTCTGGAGAAAGCACCTCCGTGATCCTCAGTCATTTGCGAGAAGAAACTTTGAGCCTTTCGCTTCTCTCCAGACAGCATCCTGAATACGTCTCAATGCGAAGAGGATGATTGTAGACCTGTTCGATCCATCCTGACGCTGTTTCCCCACACGGTGTACAAGGTCGATGCCACTATCCAGATCGGAGCAAAGTTTAGGAGCCATTTTGCCAAGGATGTCGACTATTTTGGATCTTATATCTTCACCCTCGTTCTCTTTCACTCCGTGCAGCTTGAGAGACCATCGTCGGCTGTAGCGCTGGCAGTCGGCTATGTTTGTCTTCAGTGCCCTGTTCTCTGCTTTTAGTTTTTGAATCACGTCTTTAACGTTGTTCAAAGATTCTTTTTGTTGGTTAACGTCTAAAGTGAGCTGTTGAACAGTAGACGTAAGTTTCTCCATCTGCAATGAAGTTGATTCTGTAGTTTTTTAATCGCGGAGACTTTGCGGAAAGTTTCATCTTGTTTCTTGGAGAGCATATGGATTGCTTCCAATATTTCTGCATTTACACCGTTGTCAAGCTTTCCTTTCTTCGGAGGAGGTTTAAGCGGTGAATCAGGAAGAGGCGTTGCAAGGCACATTTGTATTGGGGTTTGGTTAGAATCAAACCAGTTAACATCTTCTGGCTGTTCTTCTTCTGCGCTCCGGTTTTCAGCTGTGGAGTTTGAAGTGTTGCAGCTAGCGTCCTCCATAATTGTAGCCCAGGATTTCTTGCTTTTTCGTTTACCCATTCAAATTGGCATTCCTTCAAATTGTAAGGCGATTACTTGTGTACAACCTGGCGCAGAAAATCACAACATCGGTTGTTTAATCGTGAACCACCTAAGTTACCCGACCGAGTGAAAAACACACGTCCGTTTAGGTAGACGCCATCTTGGCTCCCTCTCTGCTCACTGTTATGCATTTGGAGATGTGGGCAATTTACGTAACTTGCTCTACATTTAGGAAAAATGTATGACATTCCTCAGGATGCTGTTCTGAGGTTCAGGGTTTCTTTGTCTCAAACACATTTTGATTTGTTACACAGTTAAGACAAATACTTTGAGATTATATGTATATGCGTTGCACAGGGAAAAATATGATTGATGGTTTTCTTTCATTTAAATGTTAGTTTTATGCTTTGCATGTTTGGAGGGGAAGGTATGATTTGTTTTTCTTGGTATTTTCTTTTTGAGCTCTGCATGTTTTGATGTTTGTTTATATGATTGTTTTCCTTTATTTTAGACTTTTGAATTTTTCCTGCATGTTGGGTTGTTTTGGTTTGTTTTTCCCTTGTGACAATCCATGCGCACTGGACTGAAGTAGTTGTCTGAGGAGGCGGAGTGCATTAATTGCGCTGCGTAATTGCTGCCCTTAGGTGTGAACAAGGGCTGATTAAAGCCGACATAAGAGGAATCTGAAGGAAAAGAGAAGGGGAACTGAATCTGCAGGTGACAGAGACGGACGCGCTTCCGGGGGAGAGGCAGGCGGGATCCGTGCGCCAGGAGGGTGCACAGATGGCCCAGTAAGGAGTATCCTCGCCTGTAAGCAGAGATGGCAAAAGTACTCACTTTCCGTACTTGAGTAAAAGTACAGATACTTGTGTTAAAAAATACTCTGGTAAAAGTGGAAGTACTGATTAAACTTCTTTACTCAAGTAAAAGTAACAAAGTACAGGCTTGTAAATTTACTTAAAGTATAAAAGTAAAAGTAGAAACCACTTTTTTCATGCCGTTGCCTACATTTAAAATGGATGTCTGCCAATGGGACTAGATCTCAGTTGTGTTCATTTTCAATCATCTCGTCGTCCATACTACTATGCTAACGCCACCGCCACCAAGCTGCAATGATTTGCCACGAATGAATACCGCCGAATCTGTCGATTCATCTTGTAGTGGTGCGTCAAATGCAACGTAGATTCCGATGGAGAAGAGACTGGCTCCGATGCGGTACGTGTTTCCACACGGACCAGTATGCTGACGGACTAAGGGAAAAGAATGTGTAATTTGACTGGGAAGTTTTATTGCCGACTACGGAATGTATATTAAAGCTGTCGCAGTGGGTACCTTCAGAGTTTGCTACGCTGGTGAGTAAGTAAAGTGTTGAATGAAAGGTGACGTTGTAATTTCGGAACTAGTGTAAATTACTGGGTGAATTGTTTGGAACTGCCGCCGCCATGACGGCCGGTCTGTGGTGCATGCTGGGAAATGTAGTGAAGGATGTGACGCTGTGTGTGATAGACGGCGGCTACACTCTGGTAACAGAGGGTGAAAACTGCTCTGTTTTCACAGTGACGTGAAAAATAATAACGTTAACTCCATTGAAATGATTCAAAACTAAAATAACGAGCCAATTTTTTAAAATGTAAGGAGTAGAAAGTACAGATATTTGTGTAAAAATGTAAGGAGTAGAAGTAAAAAGTTGCCATAAAAATAAGTAGTAAAGTAAAGTAAAAATATAAGAAAAATCTACTTGAGTACAGTAACAAAGTATTTGTACTTCGTTACTTCCCATCTCTGCCTGTAAGTAACGCTCCCCCTCGCTTAAAGCATAAACAGGAATATATCTTCCGACGGGGTTTTGGCGCGTGGATGCTGGCGTTCTCCTTGCTTCTCTTTTTAGCTGGATCGGTCTGGAAAGCGGTGTGGCACGCCAGGGAGTGGAACAGTGCCGGAGTGCCGCAGAGTCAGCTGTGGATCAGCCAGTGGGTGCTCCAGGCCGATCACTCGCACCAGAAGCAACATAACAAGCGGAGCCCAACTTCCAGCCTCTGATTTTTAAGGAAAACTCTTGAATTTTAGGTTTTATCAGGAGAAGAAAAGGACTGTTTTAGTATGCCACTTTTGCTGTGGCTTTTTGTATAAATAAAACACTTGAACTTGAGTGCTTCACGGTTTGGGTCTTTGAGTTGTTTGCTCCCCCTTGTGTCAACGACTGAGTGTGGGGCCATACTGGCCACATATGTCTTTAGTCCCCCCCTCCCCGTTTATATTTCAGCTATTTCTCATCTGAACTCAACTACTTTATATAGTTATTGGAAACTGTTGTGAAAGCAACAGTTAATATAGTCACCACTCAAATCAGCAATAAAAATCTACACACAAAAAGTGCAATTTCAACATTTGAACCAGTCGTCCAGACAAGTTTATTTTGAAGAATGCAATTTCGACAATGAACCAAAATCATTCTAACCATTCTCAATGAACATACAAATCTCTACTAAATATTTGAACATATTATTTTTTGCCAAATAAAATACCTTGTTTGGAAAAAAAATCAAACATTAATGACAATGCAACCTTGCACTAACATTAACTGGAACCCACTTCTAATTCTTGGTACAGTATTTGATGCCACATTTGCCTCCTCTAAGATGAAAGCAACTTTAACTTTAAGTTGTTTACTTTTGCTGATAGTTTGAATCCATCCAACTCCAGGAAAAGTTTTTGGAACACTTCAAAAGTGTAGTGCAAAGGGAGAGGGTATGCCAAGTTCAGCGCATATCAGTCCCATGAGCAGCAAGCAGGCTTTTGCAGTATTGTGGCATGGTGGTAAAATCTCCTGGCCTTCAACAAGGACGGAGACATTAACGGGATCCTCATCAGCACCATGGAGAGCAACAATCTTGAGGATATGTTTGTCAAAGTCACACCAGTTGTCCATTTGTTTCTCAAATAAAAGAGCTGCATAAATCAAAGTAACTTATTTATCATGGAAGAATGAACACAAGAATACCTCTGTTTGTTTGTCTACTTTCTTCTTAACTTTAACATTTAAAGGGACATTGTGTAACATCTACTGTTAAAATAGTTAGCGTTTCTCCTGTTTTGGTCCGGAGTTCCGTGTCTTATCCTATAACGTCTGGACTCGGAGCAGAATCAGTCCTGCTGTGACACTACAGTGCGCATGTGTCGTGCTACCGCTTCAAAATGCTACATTTTTTGAGTAATGTTTATCCAGTATTTGTAGGTTTATCTTCATACAGCTGGTAAATATTTAAATAGTTTAAGCAAATCTAAGTAAAATTTACTCTTCTTCCAAAATTCATGTATTAGGCCTACATTAAAAAAAGGTTTAATTATACTTCAGAAACTCTAGTTCCTACAGAAGCTTAAAAATTCTAATTAGAAATGATTACAAATACTCTAATAGAGTTTACTACATCAAAAAGCCATTTTTATCAGTGTACTATATATACAAAAAAAGAAACAACAACACTGCTTCATATTAAGCAGGATTTACACCAGTATCACATTTTTAACTTTACTTTTAACACTTTTGGTTTTATTTTTTGGCTCTGTAAAGGCTCACCAGAGAGAATAACATAAAGTTGACATGCCTATAACAGCTGAATGCGGCGATTTCCATGTTGCTCAGCAAAAAGCTTCACAAATTTATTTAGATCCAATGCCTTTGTGCGTTTTGATTCAATGCTGAGTACAACCAAACTTGATAGTCTCTTTTCAATCATAGTTGACCACAAATATGTCTTTATGAGTATGAGACGTCAGGCCTAATTAACATCATAGTTGGAGAAAAAACGTTCTGCAACCTGATTTTTATCCCCTCAAAATCAGCATTGCAGCTATGCTAGCAACATTGTGCTTTCATTATGATTTAATTTCTCGATAGATAGTTAATCAGTTTTTACCTGTTTCATCCCGTGTTTCCTCTCCACATGACCCCTGGCTCCCTCACGCTACAGCCGCCCTGTGCTACAGAGAGCATGAACGATCAAATGGTAGCCTATATGGAGAAAGGGAGAAATCGGGATGGATGGATGGATGAATGGATGGATGGATGGATGGATGGATGGATGGATGGATGGATGGATGGATGGATGGATGGATGGATGGATGGATGGATGGATGGATAGATAGATAGATAGATAGATAGATAGATAGATAGATAGATAGATAGATAGATAGATAGATAGATAGATAGATAGATAGATAGATAGATAGATGTTGCAGTATCTATAACAACCCAAACACACAGGATTTCAGAATCAGACATCCCCAGCTGTTAATTTCATACACTCACCAGATCTGACCGCCCTGTTAAAAAGCTTCACACCAATGAGTAGAGGTAATGCAGCCTGATGATATTTACACCCCATCAGATACCGTTCCCCCCATGTAAAGCAGGGGAAACGCTATCTGACAGGGTTTATAGGCCCGTCAGATGGCGTTCCCCCCTGATGTCATTTAGGTTGAGTTGCAATAAATCCAAAACTCTCTGCAGGTACTTGTCTTTGTTGTCCACTCTATACAGCTGGCTTTTGAAACACACGGCGAGAAGGTGCATTCAAATCATGGGTCTAAACAAAAGCAATAGAAAAAACATGAATGTTAGAACTCCAAGCACAGAGAAAAGCTTGTTCATTAGTTTTGCTTGATTCTTTG
Organism: Cyprinodon diabolis; assembly: GCA_030533445.1. Lineage (NCBI taxonomy): Eukaryota > Metazoa > Chordata > Actinopteri > Cyprinodontiformes > Cyprinodontidae > Cyprinodon > Cyprinodon diabolis. The sequence goes on along the minus strand of CM060067.1, from coordinate 42,767,263 downwards.
TGTTTGACACAATTTTAACCACTGGAAGTCTTCAAACCTCTGTGGTTGAGCAGTCCAGCCTCTCTGCCTTACACAGCCATGTAAACATCTTGTTTTTGAGAAGATCACTGGATTGTTTGGCAAACATGATTTTCTAAATGTTTTCTCTTGTAAGAGATGTAGATCATCATCCAAGATCTGTCTCTCAAATCAGCTCCAACAAGCTAAAATTCATTTATTCGCGTTCATAAACATTTTAGCCAAGCTCACATTTTCACCTGGAACATTTTTATCATAATTTTTTTGTAAAAGTCTAAAGAAATATACCTGCAAATCTCATAATATTCCCAACTTAGCACTCCTAGCATCCACCTTGTTCTCTGAAGCTGCCTTTGCCAGGATAACCTGCATTTAAAGTATCAGCTACATTTCCATAACAGCTGCTCTCATTCAATTATTTTAAGAGCTTAAGTTAGAGAAAGGACACTTTTGACTTTAAAACACTTTTTTTTTTTTAAACTGCAGTCACTTTCAATCCTCTATCTACTCCCTCAATAATTTCACAGTCAAATATCTACGGTGGAAAAGATTTCGTGTTTATGTTCCGAGACAAAACAGATTAGAACAATCAAACATTTAAGTGAACAAGAGTGAGTGAGGAGAGAAAGACATAGACCCTATAGTCCCTTTTCTCTCACTGGGTTCTGAGAACACTCCAGTGAGTTCCCTCCACAGTGAAGTACACTCAATGAGGGAAGTGCAAGTAATTATTTTCTCCCTAAGAAATAGGACCACTTGTTGTAAAATTAGTAATATGTAAATAATAAATATAAAGTGTACAGGTAATAAATAGCCTGTACACTTCAGTGATGTTTTCACTACGTGATGCATAAACACGACGTGAGTCACAACCTTCTGCATGGAAACTCTGCCATACTTTTCACCAAACACATGCATAATATTGGACAACAAATATATAACAAAACGTAAAAAGTCCATTTATGAGCCAGCATGGATAAATAAAGGTAGCACAACCATCTCTAAATTCACAGCCAATCATGGAAATATAATTAGCTAAGACTACTTCTTGATGACATATCAGTTTTAATAAAATACAAGGAATATAAATCAAATAGTGCATAGACGTAACGATTATTAAAATCATTACAATTTACTCCAACTTTGACCACCAAATTGTTTCTCAACGCACTGTATTTTCTTGGCACCAAATACAATAACACATATGAAACACATTCCAAGTATCCAAATGCCTCCAACCAAGAGGCAAATTCTACTGGAACTCCAGTTTTACTAGAAACGACTGGAGCAAATCATGGTCACTACCTCATAAATACCCCATCCATCCATCCATCCATCCATCCATCCATCCATCCATCCATCCATCCATCCATCTTCCTCCGCTTATCCGGGGTCGGGTCGCGGGGGCAGCAGCTTTAGAAGGGAGGCCCAGACTTCCCTCTCCCCAGCCACTTCTTCCAGCTCTTCAGGAGAAACCCCAAGGCGTTCCCAGGCCAGCCGAGAAACATAGTCTCTCCAGCGTAATCGAGAGCTTCGCTTTTTGACTCACCTCTCTCTTCACCAGAACGGAGCGGTACAGCGCCCGCTTCACGGCAGACGCTGCACCAATCCCCCTGTAGAAATACCCCATTAAAAATCCATGAAATTCATTTCAAAATTCTTTATAACACCTACTGTATCCTACAAATAATGAAATAGCTAAATATCTTGAAATAAATTCAAATAGTTCCCTCTGCAATATTATTACACTTATATATATATACAGTATATATATACATACAGTATATATATATATATATATATATATATATATATATATATATATATATATATATATATATATATATACATATACATATACATATATATATATATTATTTTTCTGCAATATAAACCTCAAATAACCCCTCACCTATTCTTCACATGTCCTGTAACCACATGAAAAGCAATAGAGAAGTAGTCATCCCAAAAATGAAACTCCAGTATAACCCTCTCTGGCCATAGCATTATCACTTTTTTCACACAAGGAACTGGCAAAACTAATTAATCTATTCAATTGAATTGAATTGAATTGAATTGAAAATATTCAATAAAATGAAACCCTCTTTATTCTCTTAGATACTAAAATAAAGAAATACATACAATCTGTAAATCGTATCAACAAAAAAAAAACTAAATCCAAAGTTATCATATACAATAAACAACACTTTGTTCTGAAGTCAGCTCCCGACATCGCTTGGTCTGAAGGGATAATTTTAACTGTCCACAGCAGAAAAGCCTTGGAGGGAGCAAAGAAATAAAGTGGGTAAGGTTCAACAAGCAAAGCTTCAGAGTAAGAAACCAAGAGGGATATAGTTGCCACTAAGATTAACACTCTGGTGACAAAATACCAGCTACAGGCTCCTCTAGTTGTCCTCTTAATGGAGCTTGATGGAAACCCAGTAGTGAAGGACACCTGCAAGAACCGCCCAGCCAACAATGTCCCCATGGCACCATCTGAAGGTGAAGTGAAGAACTGCAAACCCCCCAGACACCCACAGTTATCTTTCTTCTTCATATTTCATTTAGCAGGGAAATGACAAATATAAAAGATTTCTCCACATTTCAGTCTTAAAAAATTAACAAATGATACACCATGAACTTGTTAATAAAATGGCATATGATTCCGCGTTAAAAAAGTAAAACCAGGTCTTTCACCCTGTTCTGTTGGAACACATTTACTTTAGCTCTGACACACATGGGAAAACAAATATTTTAGGAAAGGAGATGATTTATTGTCTTATTGATCATTAAGAGGAGAAAGGTTAAAATACAGCTTTTATGCTGCTTTACTGTTGGTTGGTGTACCTTTCATATCCAGAGTTGATCCAAACATGTTGTATCTTTTTTCATTATCTCTGATTATAAAACCTCTAAGTGCAATTCAATCTTAAACATAACAAGGGAATATCTAATACCATTTAAAAATACACAAATGTAACTATTATTAATTACACAGTGTTTGGTTCGGTTCGTTTTGACCTGAAAGAAAATATATATAATTCTAACTCCATTTAAAGGAAATTTTTGTTTTTCACATTTTGTTTTATTGACAAACTAAATTCTAAGGGTATATTAAATAAATAATAAACTTGACTGACCATCAAGGGTCCATGTTTGGAGCCGACCTCACTCTGTTATATTTTATCGACTCTACTTTAAAATGTAAGAACTATTTTCTTACATTTTTCAATAGATTTAATAAATGTTATTATGGAATAAACACGGATTGAGGTTAACAACTTTCAAATTTAAACTAAACTGACAGAGAACCAACAAATCAAAGAGAGAGCAATGCAGCTTGAGAATGAGTTAACCGCTGAAAGGAAAAAGCTGGAAGAAGCTGAAAAGTCCTTAAGCTTTAAAGATACAGTGATCTCAGGACTCCAACAACAAAATGCCAGCTTGTCAGGACACACAAAGTATCTTGGTAATGAGCTTTATAAAATGCAAACACTGAATCAGCAAGAAAAGGATAGAGCCCAGCAGCTTGAGTCTGAGTTAATAGCTGCAAGGAAAAAGCTGCAGGAAACTGAGGTCTGTGTAAGATCTAGTTAAGGTGATGTTTTACCGGAGAAAAAAGATTCAACAGATGAAGTGATGAAGTTAAAGCAGATAATAGAGAATCTGCAAACGGAGCATGAGAGCGAACTTGCTCTTCTGCATGATAAACAGATCAGGACAGACAAAGGCCGACGGGATGCAATCAGACAGGCCGACCAGCTGAAAGTTAATCTGATCTCAGAGAAGAAAAAAGCAGGAGAGAATGAGATCTGTTTGGCCAAGCAGATGGAAGAAATGTCTGTGTTACAAGCTACTCTGCTCTAAACGGAGAAAGATTTTGATGAACAAAAGCAGCAGTGGGAGCAGGAAAAATGCCGTCTTCTCACCAACAAACAAGATGCAGCCGAGGTAGAAAACCTGAAAGCTCAGCTGGAGTCGCAGAAAGTTGCACATGGGGTCGAGGTTTCTGCGCTGTACAACGAGCTGATCAAGAGGAAGAAAGACCATCAAGTTGCCATCAAAAAGGCAGAAGAGCTGGAGAAAAACCTGGCTGAAGTGAAAAATAGAGCAAAAGAGGCAGAGGACTGCTTAGCCAAGCAAACAGAGGAAATATCTACCCTTCAAGCTGCTCTCATCCAAACAGAGACAGCTTTAGCGAACAAGAAACAACAGTGGGAGCTGGAAAAATCCCATCTCATGACCAGCCAACACCAAAGAGATGAGGTGGAGCAGCTAAAAAAGCAGCTGGAGTTACAGAAAGATGAGGCAGAACCGGAGAAAGCTGCGCTCCATTTGAAGCAGCAGAAAATGAAGCAATGCCATGAAGATGCTGCTAAAAAAGCCACTGAACTACAAATGACTCTGCGTGCTGAGAAGGCTAATCACATCGAAACAATGGCATCCGTAGTCGAGACAATCCGGGAAAGCTTTAAATTAAAGTCTGCTTTAGTCAAAATGGAGCAAGATATGGAGAAACAAAAAAACCTCTGGGATCAGGAAAGACTCGGACTCCTGGAGCAGCAGGAAACTCTCAGGAATGAGAAAGCAGCTCTGAAAGATGGTCTACTCAATGAAAGGCAGGAGTGGCAATCAGAGAAGACCTGCCTTCAAGAGACCATTTTAGCAGCCAGAAACGCTCTGAAAGAGTTACAGGAGGAGAATATGTCAACAGAGAGCAAAGAGGATGAACTGAAAAATCAGCAAGAAAAGATCAACAACTTACAAGGAAAACCTGATAAGAAAACGTTTGGGAGAAAAATGAAAAATCTCTTTAAACGCTCTAAAAAGCAACAGTGAAACCTCATGAAACCTCCTCCAACCAAACCAAGCTTTCTCCAAGCTCCAATTCGCTCTTTGTTTTAACACCCATCTCGGGTATTATCCCACCTTTTCTAACTTTACCACCACTCTTTTCACTTTTTCTGTAAACATTGCAGAATAATACAAACAAAAAAAAATATAAAAAAAACATAAAAATTCTTTTAAAAAAAGCACAAAAAAACAAACAAATATCAACACATTTAAACAGACACACCAACAAAACACCCACACACCCCTCACACACACACACATAACAATCCTGCCATGAGGATCACAGTACTATGTGCTCCTGGTGCTGGTCCCAAGCCCAGATAAAAGGAGAGGGTTATGTGAACACACCTTAGCTATCAGCTAGCTAGATAGAAAAATAGACAAAGCAAAAACATTTACATCTCATTAAGTTCTGCCATTTTTAGTTTAGGGACCATGCAACCCTGCTAGCTGCTTTCAGAGAAGCTAAACCTGGGATCTGTTTCAAGGGACAGTTTAAACCTTTGTTGGAATAAACATAGAATCCCAAAACTGTGAGCAAATTGTTAAACAGCGTCTGCTACAGCGCCCTCTAGGGGGCAAAAAACCTGTGCTATAGTGCCATCTTTGTAGGGAAGACACGTGCTAAAGTGCCCCCTTGGTAGGGGTAAGTATTGGCATGGGTGTTGTCATATGATACGTGTCACAATACTTGGGTCAAGATACGATATTATCACGACATTGCAGTATCTCTATATGTTGTGATATTTTTCTCTGTTGTCAAAATTTAATTAATAGATTAAAAAAAGTGAGAGCTGTATGTGTTCATCAGAAGACATTGATCATTTACTTTTTTTTGGTATTCATGTTAGTTGGGATTTGGGTCAGTCAACGTTTTAAAGATGGACTGCCTGAACTACAGAAATGATGCTGCGCTGCACAGCAAAAAAGCTCCGCAGCACTACCTGCCAGAGTGGCAGTGCACAGTTTGCCCATTTTCCCTCTTTGTTTTAGGTAAAACATTTCTTGTTTTTAAAAAATCAATACTAGGAACTGAAAGATCGATATTATATCGGGCAGAAATAAATCATAAAATATCGGCCAAACATTTTTTTCCCACAGCCCTACCCCTTGGGAGCTAAAACACATGCTAGTGCCTTCTTGGGAGTCAAAGTGTGTGTTAGAGTGCCTATTGGGAGCAGCAATGAATGTTAAAGCACCCTCTGTGGAGCCAAAATGAATGCTACAATGATCGCTCCATTTGGAGCTAAAACACGTGCAATAGTGCCCTTTGGGAGTGAACCATGGTCACAATACAATATTGTGATATGGGGGTTTGGGATTTAGCCAGTATGCAACACGTGATCAATTCTGCAAAGCTGTCAGTATATAACGAATAAAGATTAAGCGGTTAAACTCCACAAGTTTGAAAAAACCAGAACAATGTACTTTTTTGATTGGAAAGATGGTGTTTTGATCATTGTTACTCTACTAAATCGAAGAGTAACTAACCCTTCTGAACTGTGGGGAAAGAGTTTATTAATACCTACATTAACAAAGTTTTTTATTAAACTTACTTGTATTATATTTGGTTTTAGATTCTGGCATTTGCGGTTTTTATTCTAAACCAAAATCCAGCCAAAATGTTCACTACAGTGTCCTCTATGGAGCCAAAATGTGTGCTAATTTGCCCTCTCCTGAGCCAAATTGAGACCAAAGTGCCCTCTATGTTGGGGCTCAAAATTACACAGTATTGTTTCAATTGCTTTTTTTTTTTAGTCACTGGCATTATGAGAATCTTATATTTCTACATGTTTAATTATAGCACAATAACATATCCAGGTTTGTTTAGTGATCAATTATAAATGGTTATGTAAAATAAAATTTAAATCCCTTTAGGGTCCCACCATGGGGAAATTCACTCTGCTTTTAACCCATCCCCTTATGTTTTGTGTTGTTAAAAAATTCCGGTCATAGTCATAATAGAAACTTCTGAAAGTACTTTAAATATTAAATTCTTACATACTGTTTAATAAATGATAAGTGTTTTTAATTAAGAGTAATTTTCATTTGAATGTGCTTTAGTGGAGGCATTCATGTTTGTCAAAGAACACTACTGCCACCTACCGGTTTGTGACATCACGGTGCGGTATCGGTTTGTAACAACGCGCTATTATTGAAGTCATCTTGAAAACATTCTTCTTCCAAATGTTGGCTACATATTACGTGTTTTCAAAGTGGAGCGCACGGCAGACCGGTTTTGAGTGAGGGTGTGCAAGTTTAAATGATGCACATTGTTCTCACTGCACGCTCAGTTTGGTGGAACCTAATTTACACCATAGATGTTGAGCAACAGAACACTAAATGCTAAGATTGTCTGAAAACTCTCTGGACTCAAAGTAACGCATCCAACCTCCACCACCTGCAGCACAGCCAGGCTGTTGAGTTCAAAGATGTGCAAAAGGCTCCATTGCCTTTGCACTGTGAAGTTAGGAAGCTGAGGCATTTCTTGCAAGAAATAAGGTTTAAATTTATCTAATGTCCTCAGACGGAGAGATAGAGCTCTCTGACTGCGGCAAGCTCAGTACATATATTTATACCTTACAAAATCACACACTCACACTCCCCCCAGGAGAACCAACCCACCCCGGTAATAAGAGCTTTCTGACTCTTCCAGATTTGATTATTCCCAAGAAAAAACACTTCAATTCATCAAGGGCATAAGTTTTAGCCAGATAAACACTCAGAACAGGTCTGCCGTTCACGGCATGAAGGAGGCATTTGATCTCATTCTGGCCGATCACACAGAGCCTGGTTCTGCTGGACGTTTCTTCCTGTTAAAGGGGAGTTTTTCCTCTCCACTGTCGCTACAAGCATGCTTAGTGTGAGGGATTGCATTCGGGTCAATGAGTCAATGCTATCAACTGGTTTTCCTTAGAAAGAAAACTTTTAATCAATTTGACTGTAGGATCTGGTGAACTGTAAAGTGCCTTGAGATGACGTGTGTTGTGAATTGGCGCTATATAAATAAACTGAATTTAATCTCTCATTACCCTCCCTTCACCCTTGTCTATAGTAGGGAGGCAACTGCTTTCTGTCGTCCCCAATCTTAACTCCATAACTTAACTCCAACATACAGACTGGTACAAGACTTCTAAACAATCTCCTCTATTTAGGCAGAGGAAAAGCACACTCAAAAAAGTTTTATCTCACAAATAGGCCATGGAAAAATATGCTTCCACAGCACAAAAACGTTTGCAAGAGAGGAAAAAATGTTCTCCTGTTCATTGAAACATTGTTGAATGTTTAAAACTGAATGAATACAAGAACTTAGTATTTAATTGAAAGTAATATGTAATATGATTTGGTGAATAAATAAATAAATATATCAGTTGCATTTCCTGCACATGCCCTTATATTTGATAGAGGAGCGGAGCATTTATCGTGTATTTATGGTTATCAATGTTATACTGGCCAATTTATTGTGATATTGGTTGGAGGTCATATCGCCCAGCCTACTTCTTGTACACAACACCAACTGTTTTTTATGAAAATGCTCAGTAACATGAATGAAAGCTCTTAGATGAAACTTTGATGTAATGTTGAGGCTGTTTCAATCAGGGAATAAACTACACAGCAACTATCTGGGCATAGAAGGACCCAATGTACCTAAGGTCATAACGATGTCTCATATCCAAACATTTGATAGCAAATAAATAAATAAAAAATGTTTCACAGTAAGATGTCACCTGAAAACTATCTCAGAAAATTAGACTCCTCTCTTCTCCCAGAAATCCAAATTCCTTTGGTTATTAGGAAGGTTCTTAATTTCACAAAAATCTGTAAATAGGCTCCTGTTTTTTTAGGATTAAATATTTCTAATTTAAAATTAGTTTGCCATTTATATACAATAGCTCCACAGTTTTCTGATATTCAATTCAATTCAGTTTATTTATATAGCGCCAATTCACAACACGTCATCTCAAAGCACTTTACAGTTCAACCAGATCATCCAGTCAAACTGATTCAAAGTTTTCTATCTAAGGAAAACCAGTTGATTGCATCGACTCATTGACTCAAATGCAAATGTACTGAGCTCTATTTGTAACTTTTTCGTTGTTTCTTACAAATAATTTGGTACTCAGTAAGGTATTCATTTTGTAAACTGTGGCCTCAAAGGTTTAGGGCTTATTCAGAACCAAAACACTGAGATCTTCAACTCTTATTTTGCAGTAACCAACCAGTGGTCCCCTGTTAAGCACTGGTTAACTACCCTTTAGTTCCATTTTAGTTCCTCTTTGGTTCACTTGGGAACAACATATTAGTTCCTGATTAGATACTCTTTGTTTCCTTGGTAACTACATCAGTTCTTGATTAGCTACTATTTGTTTCCATGGTAACTTCACATTATTTCCTGATTAGTTACTCTTTAGCTGTGTCCAAATATCTGCCTTAACTCGTAAATCCATCAATTACTATATAGAGAGGTGACTATATAATGGAGTTTTTAGTGAACTCAGTTAACTTACCGTTCAAACAGATGATCACTACTTTTACCTCCCGGTTGGTCATGTAACTCCACCTGTCCGCACGGTGCCTGTGCCATCTTTGTCATTTGTCACAGCTGTGGCACTCATTTATCTTGACAACACATGCCAGTGTGTAGTATTTGCAGTTACCCAAGATTTTAGGTTATACCTTATGTTCATAGACAGCATAGTAACCACATTAAAGCTATCTTTAAGTAAACCCATTGTGATCATTTTGTCTAGAAATAGCCTATTTTTAATTCAGCATAGAAGTGGTTAGAATCCCAGAGTTCAGGCCGGTAGGGGCTGTCTAGCGAGCAGAGATATAAACTATGATTTTCAGCTAATAGCAGCAGTAATTTATCAGTTGGTCATTACTCTTTAATTAGAAAGAAATTTAACTATGTTGTTAAGTGAAAAGGTACAGGTCAAAACTTCAATTCAATTCAATTCAGTTTATTTATATAGCGCCAAATTCACAACACATGTCATCTCAAGGCACTTTACAGTTCAACCAGATCATAACGTCAAATTGATACAAAGTTTTCTATCTAAGGAAAACCAGTTGATTGCATTGACTCATTGACTCAAATACAATCCCTCACACTAAGCATGCTTGTAGCGACAGTGGAGGGGAAAAACTCCCTTTTAACAGGAAGAAACCTCCAGCAGAACCAGGCTCAGTGTGAGCGGCCATCTGCCGAGGCCGACTGGGGTTCAAGGAGACAGAACCAGAGATACAAAAAGCAGCTGTAAAAGGCGGCCCCGTCCAGGAAACACACAGCCAGGCAGACGAGCTCCAAGGCAGCTCCCATGCCAGAGAACTTCATCTGTATAGTCAGTTGATCAATATTATGATTATACTTTTTAATATCGCAAGGCAAGTCAAGGCAAGCCAAGCCAAATCAAGTTGATTTGCATAGCAAAGGAACTTGACAGTGATTTCCATGAACTAAACAATACATTGAAAGAAAAATGAAAAGCAGAATAAAAGCAAACTAAAAACATGATAAATGCAGGAAGTAAATATGGTTTTAAAGTGGTGAATTCCCTCTGATAGACCTGTCTGACATCTAGATTAGTTGAGCTAACCGGGCAGTAGGAGCAGAGGGAGTTCCAAGAGAAAGAATTAAAAAGGGATTCTTCAAATCTTACAAAATTGTTGTAAATTTATGCTGGTTTGAGCAGAACAATTATTGTTTGTGCCGCTCTCATTTTGAAGATATTAACAAAAGTTTCCTGGTGTTTCCAGGGCTCAACACAGTGACATAATAATAGAACTATGTCAAACTTCTATTACAGGGAAATACGTAAGGTGTGAACTGGGCATGTTCAGGCATATTGGGTAGGAAGGAAAAACAAAAGACTGAATAATTGTTTGTAAGAGAGAGCATAACGTTAGAGATTGGACTACCAGATTCGGCAGAGTGGGAGAATAGAGATAGAACGAAGCAGAATGATGGAAATGGGGGTCCCTATGTCCTCCGGAAGTCTAAACCTATAACAGCATAACTATAGAGATAGCTCAGGATAACTTTAGTGACTCCAACTATAAGCCTTATCAAAAACACATTTTCTTAGGCCTACCCTTAAAAGTAGACTGGGTGTCTGCCTCATGGATGAAAACTGGTAGTTGGTTCCACGGGAGAGGAGCCTAAAGTTACTAAAACGATAAGATCTGCCTCCTATTCTACTTTTAGTAATTCTAGGAAACCTGTAGATTTAGAACGAAGTGCTCTGTTAAGAACCCAAGGAACAATCATATCTCTGATGTAAGATGGCGCTTGGCCATTTAATGCTTTAAATGTGAGAATGAGGAATTTAAATTCTATTCTTGATTTAACAGGAAGCCAATGAAGAGAAGCCAGGATAGGAGAGATATGATCTCTCTTTTTAATTTTCACCACAACTCTGGCTGCAGCATTTTGGATTATGATCTGGTGAACTGTAAAGTGCCTTGAGATGACATGTGTTGTAAATTGGGGCTATATAAACTGAATTGAACTGAATTAATAAGCCAAATGATGTATGAGCTCATTAGGTGGGGTCAAGTGAGACATGTTGAGGCAGCGTGAGGTGAGAACACTTCAGCCACGGCAGAAGTGAGTTTGTGGTTGCCCTAAGTCATATCTGAAGAGTACTGGCAGTTTGGCAGGAGTTGGAACTAGGAAGTATACTGCTTAATAGTCCCAGAACTTAATAGTTCCTATTCTAGGCGTGCAACTGCACGCTTTGATTTTTGTTGACAACAACTATGCATCTTAACATACGTCACGCACTCCGTTGCTCTTATTGGTTGTAGGTCTATCCAATTGAGTGCAGAGGCATTTTTTTTTCCTGATTCGTTCAAAACACGCCCCATAATCACAGCTCTATGGAGCAGGATCAGACTCATATTCTGACTAGAATTGAGTAGGACTACGTCAGGCTAGAGATTTACCTCCCCTGTCGTGGGACCGGGCATCTCCCTAAACTCATACATTCAATCATTGATGAGAAAACGGATTGATGAGAAAACGGATTAAAATATAAATGAAAATTGAATTTTTAAACAAATTCTTAATTTTTTCATATTTCTTATACAGGGATGCCTTAAAATTGATAGTTTTGGTTTCACAGATACATTCAAATTAATAGGATTTTACTTGTATGGAGGCACGTTTCAGTTGATGTGCTACAGTCAGTGTGTGATGAATAAATTCTCTGCTCAGTGGATGCCAATTCCAGATTTTGCTATCAACACCATACTAGATCATTTCTGACTCTATTTGTTAAACTTAGAAACTCGAACCTGCAGAAGATTCCCTCCCCTCCTTACTTTCACTTTTATTGTTCCAGACTTATGAAATTCATACCACAATCACAGAGAACGGGTATCATTATTCAAACTAAGCAGAGGAGGGAGATCTCGGCAAGTTAGAACCTGCGGAAGATTCCCTCCGCTCCTTTTTTTCCACAACCCCTCAAATCACTTTTTTTTTGCCGCTTGGCCATGATGCAGTTCAGAATACAGTCAGCTGCTCCGCTGGTTGCACGACTGAGGTGGAAAATAAAAGCGCATTTTTGCTCAGGCAACTCGTAAGCGAAAAGCCTGTCAAATGTTGAAAGGTCGAAATTATTGCCATTACTGTTAATATATAGTAGAAATGTACACATTCAGTGATAGAAATGTCACAGGTGATGGTATGGGGGATGGTCATTTACAACTTTTAACTTTTAAAAGTCAATGGGCAAAGATTTTTGCGTCCTAGAACGGAAACACGTCTCAATCTTCTGCCAATTATGTGCTGATTAAAGGCTCGCTTAATAGATTCAAAGTTTTCAGGTCTGGACTGATTTTGATGTAGATTAGTAACATTTCTGCCACTAAAATGAAGAGCAGAGATAAGCACGGGCGTTTTGTTTCCCACCTCTATTTATAAGGAATCTTTTGATTGCAACCTCACACTGGTAACTGAACTGTTAATGTCTGTATCCAAAATATTAATTCATCTGATCAATTTGGTGCAAAAGCATTTAAGAGTTTATAGTATAAAAGATTGTTCTGAAAGATCAAAAGCCTTATAAAAGACCAGAATTAACATTTAATTAAGTGGTTATGATCTAACAGATCTAGGAGTACTCTAACCTTATTATCTATGGATCTTCAATTAATGGATCCTGATTGAGTTTTGCTGGCAATGGCTATACCCTTTTCTAATCTGCTGGCTATATCTGAGAAAAAAAATTAGAATATATATGTTTAGCTAACTGGGTTAACAGCAAACATTGTAGAATAATACTGGACTGTATTCAGTCTGCTAGTATTTGCAGTAACATGGGTTATGCTAGTAAACTTGGTAAGCTTGTTCCTTTAGCTGTGATCTATCCTATGTTATTTTTTTCTTTGTTCTGTAGAAAAAAATAGATAAGAATGTAAATGGTAGAAGCAATACTACACATTATCCATTCTGAACAGCTGTTTACATCTCCATCATCAACATTATGTCAGTTTTACATTTTGCATTAGCCTCTGCTAGGAATACACACCTCAGATTTAAGGTACTGTATGTTTACTTTGCATTTATAGTTTTCTCTCTTGTGAGCTTTTTATTCCTGTTTCATAAAACACAAAGAAATGCTTTGAATGAGAATAGAAAGAAACATATTAATGAGAAACTGAATAAACTAGGGTGTAAACTGTATGTTTTTGGTTCCAGATTCAGAGGGATAATTTTCAGCACTGACACCATAGACCAGCTTCAAAACGTCATGCCAGCATCAACAGCTTATGGTGGAGAGAATCCCCAGTGAAGGAAGTTTTGATTAACTCCATGAAATAAGGAAAAGATAAAGAAGTTTTAGGTTCAATTGATGCATAGAGATGTTTAAACTATATGAAAGTGTTTTTCTCTGCAGTCTCATAACATCTGAGTTAATTGTGCAATTGTACGTGGTCTAAATAAAATGTGGCTTCACACCTGTACATTTGTACAGGTGTGAAGCCATTGTACAAGACTGAGACGTCTTTTTTTTGCATCAACACATCACATGGAAGATGTTGTATATCTATTTGTTTATAGAGACGGTATCAGTTTACAAAACCTGAAACTATTTTAAGCTCAGGTATGCAAATCATATTTTACCGTTGAATATTTGTGGTTACGCTGATGTATCATCACAGTGATAACAAAGAGATATAAACACTAGGTGTGACGAAGTAGAGTCGCCTAGGGTAGAATCATAAAAGCAGGTAGTAAAACATAAACAGTTGCACCCCAAAATTCAATCAATTATACCTCAGTTAACATTTTAACTTCAACGGTCAGAGGCAGTGCCCCCACCCATCCTCACCCCCTTCTATAAAAGCACCATAGAAAGCGTTCTGACCAGCTATTTCACTGTGTGGTGTGGAGGCTGCAGCACCTTAGACTGGAAGAAGGTGAGAAGAGTAGTGAGAACAGCAGAGAAGATCATCAGGGCTCCTCTTCCTTCCATTAAAGAAATTTCATGCCAGTGCTGTGTGTCCCGAGCCCAAAACATCATAAATGACCCCTCACACCCCCACCATGGACTGTTCTCTCTGCTGCCCTCTGAGAACAGACTTCGAAGCATCCGATGCAGGTCCAGCAGATTCTGGAACAGTTTCTTCCCCACTGTCATTAGACTGCTGAACGTTATATAAAATGGGGTTTATAAAAAACAAAAACAAAAAAAACCCCTGAATGTTGGAAACTGTAAATTATATACATTCGGATGTTTACATTTATCACTGCTGCTTACCTTTTATCTCTGCTGCACTTTGAAAAATGAAAATGTCTTGAGAGCTATACTGAACGAAATTTCTTTTTGTATACACTCTTTCATGATTGATTTAAACGATCTGACCCACATGCCGAGAACCACTCAGAGACCAAGGGAAAAAGTTTAACAGGTTTATTAAATGTAGATGAATAACAGAAGTTGGATCTGGAACTCTGGTGAACCGGAACTGGAAAGTCTGAAGGGGAGATCACAGTGATCAGTTCAGGGACCGTAGGAAACTTGACTGAGTCTTGAATATTACAGAAGAGGGACTCACGTTTGAGGGGGCTCTTGTCAATACTTGAATCCAGCTTGCGGGGGTTAATCCAGAGAAGAGGGAACTGGTTGGAGGGCAGACATAGAAAAGCGTTGGACCCAGCGCAGTAAAGGAGCAGGCTGTCACTTGGATTTCCGAAGAGGACTTGAACGGATCATGTGGAGGTTTTCCCCTGCTCAGTGTGTTCTCAGTTAATCCTTCCAGGGGGAGAAGGTCCAGGTATCCAGTTACTCAGGAAGGCTTCCTGTCGAAGAGCAAAGACAAAAAATAGATAAGACTCAGAGAAACAAAGCTTAGGTTAGACTCTGCTAATCTCAGCTTGGCTAGAGCACCCAAAACTGGCAAACACTCTGGTGTCGAAGTAGTGACAGCCCACTGCTCAAATACTCCTCCAGTAATGATCCAACGAGCCTCAGGTGTGCAGGGAGGCCCAAAAAGGACAGGGCACCGCCTGGTGGTGGAGAAAAACACACAAACAACCCACACAAACTGGATTCCTAAAACACTCTGTGTGTACAAAATTACATTATAGTCTGTCTAAGTCTAAGGCTACGTTCACACCGCAGCCCGAAGTGACCCAAATCCGATTTTTTTTTGCCCACATGTGACCTTGATCTGATCTTTTTATGACAGCCTGAACTACACAAATCCATTTTTTTCCTATCCGACCCCGGCCACTTGGCTATGTGGTCCTGAATCCGATACGAATCTGATCTTTTCAAATGCGACTTGTGTCTGAACGGCCAGATCACATTCATCCAACCTGAACGGCATTAGTAACCAACATAGGTCACTATTCTGCATCTTGCTACACAGAAGCGGCAAGAAAAAAAAACACCATGGTGGACGATGGTGCGGAGAGCAGTATTTTTTAACCATCTTGAAAAGATTGAGGTTTTAAGGTTTGGAAAGATTGCTAGATGGGCTCCAGCACTACATCCATGTTTACTTCCTTAAACACGAAGTACGCTGGCTTGTGATGTCATTGCGTCCTCTACAGCTCTTGTGGGACACATAAGCTGTATGAATGCAATTTACACAGGAGATCATATACAAGTCGCATATATTTTGTAATGTGGACAGCAACGCAAAAAAAATCAGATTTCACAAAAAAATCGGTATTGGGCATCAAGGCCTGCAGTGTGAACATAGCCTAAGTCTAAGTCAGTTCTAAGCAAATGGATTTTTAACTTCGACATAAAAGAACTCAGGTTTTCAGCACTTTTACAGTCTTCTGGGAGTTTGTTCCAGATAAGTGGATTAAAGGAACTAAATGCTGCTTTTCCATGTTTAGTTCTAGTTCTGGGTGTACAGAGTAGGCCTCGAACTAGAAGAACAAATAGATTTTGGTGTGATTGTTTTGATGTTAATATTATTTAATGAATATTACTTCTTCACATTTGTGGCCATACTCTATATAATGTATATGGCAATATAATGTATGTTAGAAGAGTGTCAATTCATCCAATGACAAGATTAATGGTTTACTGTATGTTCAGTTAATGTTTGAGATTTGCTCAATGAGCTGCAGATAGAAAAAAGAACAGTTGAGCAACAGTCTCACTTTAACATTTAATCATATGGATCTCTCTCTGGTTCATTTCAGGTCTACAGAAGCCTGCTTTTTTCCAATGCAGTTACTCACAAAGGGTTGAGTAAACAACAATTTTACTTAAATAAAAGCAGCTTCAAAAAGGTCAGAACCTTTCTGACCTTTTTGAAGCTTTTTTAAGATTATATAGAATTTGGTCACAGAGCTGTTTAAATTATATGATGGCCTTTTTTGCAGGCTCATAACTTTTCAGTTTATTTTAAATTTGTTTGGAATCTAAACAAAATGTGGGTTCAAACCATATAGATCTTGTTTATATCTTGTTTGTTTCTAAAGGCGGTATCAGTTAACTGGAAATGAAGCATGCAAATTATTCCTCGCCGTTAATTACTTTGTGGTAAAACCAGTTTTTATATAATGCCTTGATGACATGAACAAGAGAGACAGAGAGAGTGAGAGAGGGTTTGATACAGTCACCTGGGAGCAAATGGAAATAACTCACTCAACTCACAAGAAAAAAATGGATGTCAGGGCAACAGTCAGTAATGATCATTAAACAGACTGAACAAAAAAAAAAACAACACAACAACAAAAAACAGCATCCAAATCCAAAACCATCCATTTTATTTATAAAATACAACTTAAAAAGGCCCGATCTTCTCTGAGCTGCTGCCAAAAGAAAGTTTTTAAAATACAGTAATTTTATGGGACAACAGCAACTAATGGAGAAAATGCTGACCAGATGAGATAAAACCACGAAAACCTGCTTAAAGTACTTCATATTTAAACATAATTGTTTAAATACATCATTGTTTAAATACATAATTTGTAGGTTTCTAAAAAATTGGATTGCATGGAAAAACCCTTAACAACAATAAACAACAATCTGCATACAACTGACAGGAAACTAAAGAAAAACTGAAAGTAACAGAAATGTCCAAAATCAAGAATTGTATTTTCTAAAAATATAAAATTTGTGACTAAATAAACATGTTAATGTAATGAAAATATCTAAATTTTTCTGTGGTATAGTGGATCTGTATTGATGGCAAGGTTTAAATCTAGATTACAGAACAATTAAAACAAACAATCTTTTTTAAAGATTTATTTTTTATGCATGTTCAACTTATATTTAAAATTACATTCCAAGTCCCCCCTTTATTCGACTGCCACCATATCTTGATGGAGGGTGAGTGTCCCAATGACCCTAGGAACTATGTTTTCTGAGGCTTTATGTCCCTAGGATGGTCACCTAAGGCAGACAGGTCCTAGGTGAGGGACCAGACAAAGAGAAGCACAAAGACCCCTTATGATGAATGCAATAAATGACCAAACAGCCCCCCCTTAGGAGGGTTCTGGAGCGTGCCCCTCCTGGGGACTCCCTTGTTCTTCTGGTGGACTTCAGCACTCATGTGGGCAATCACAGTGAGACCTGGGGAGGCGTGGTTGGGAGGAATGGCCCACCTGACCTTAACATTAAATGGTTAACAAATTAAATTAAATGAATTAAAATTAAAATCAACACATTTTGTCCTTATTTAAGTTAGGTCCCACACACTGGGGCACTGATTTTTTCAATGTATTTTCCACTTTCCCGGCTCATGTCTCAAAGCTCTGCAGCAGCTCTGGTGCGCCTTGAGGAAATGTTCTTCTCACCCATGGGCGTAGGTTTACATAGGGACCATAGGGAAATGTCCCTACCAAAAGTTTGGATCGACCTACTTGTCCCTACCAATAATTCGATGTGAACAACATGTTTATAATTTATAATCCAGCGTTGTTGCAGCAGTGGCTTCTTTTTCTCTCGCAGCTCATCTGCCTGGTAGCTGCAGCTGCCTGGTCTTTCCTGTACCTTACATTTAGCAGCAAATCAACTGTGCTGTGCTGTTTAACTCTACTCTCTAATTTTTTGCCTTAAGTTCAGCCTTCTCTTTCTGATTGTGTCATGGTGTTGCAGGTTTACTAGCCCAGATGCAGAACTCACAGAACACACAAGCAGGATTAAAGTCCAATATTTATTGACTCACACAGGGTTCTGTCCTGGAAGGCAGAGAAAACAGAGCAGGTTAGATTCATGTTTACAGGTTAAGGTTCTGACTTACAGGTTCACAGGTTCAGACAGGCAGGGTCAAACAGGCAGGGTGGCTCAGGTTTGCTTCCATGGCAAGGACAACAATCTGGCTCAGAATGGAGCTCCTCAACAGCTTATAAAGTGAGAGCTCCTAATCAGCTGATGGGGTTCAGCTGTGAGCGCTGAGCAGCAGCTCCCAGGAATGGATCCACGGCGCCCTCTGGTGGGAAAGCCTCTGGATCCCAACAGAGAAAACAGAAACCCACAGAAAGGGATCCACGTCGCCCTCTGGAGGGCAAACCCCTGGATCCCAACAGTAACAGAAGCCCACAGGAAGGGATCCACGTTGCCCTCTGGAGGGAAAACCTCTGGATCCCAACAGATAGCTTGTTTTACAGTCTGTATTTGTGTGCTTGGAGTGCGGGAAAAAAAAAAAGATGCTAGAATAAGGCGGTTACCAAATTTATATTAGGCTACGAAACTAGTCCAAATAAAAAAACTAAATATCTACACTAAAACAGGCGAAAGCTTCTGATTACAGTTCTATAAAGCAGCAGGAGAGAGTTTTGATTTGTGGAAATGCAAGTAACCAATGTTAGGATCTCCAAATAATATTTTATTCTGAAGTATGATACAGGTTATCAACAAAAACCTTTTCTTTCTGAGTCAGACAGGAGTTCTGAAAACTGCTATTAAAATGGACAAGCAAAGACTGCTATCAAGATTTCTGATTACCTTTTACCGATACTTCTTTACTATTACGGTTTTCATTTTTGACGGCAGTTAAGGTAAAAATATTATTTTGTAGAACATAACACGAGAAGGATGCTAAAGATGTGCTATGTCTATATATCTAACTGACACCCCTGTCTCAGAGGTTTGTTTAAAGCGTTATAATTGCGCTGCATCATGAAAATCAAGGAACACATCAGGCAGGTCCAAAATAATGATGTTGAGAAGTTTGAATCTGGATGATAATACAAAACGGTTTGGATTGAGCTGGAAGCAAATGCTAAGATTGTTACTTATTATAAAACTTCTGTTTCAGTTGTTGCAGAAATATATTGTCTCTTAGCTTCAGCATTACCTTAATCTTTTTGTCAGATGGGAGCCCCAAAGCAATTTTCAGAAATGACAATTTTTGTTTTTTTTTCCCCTCAAAAAACAGTTAATGACCTAATAGAATAACATGAGCTCCAAAAAGAGTGAATGAGTGCAATTTCTTTCATTTTCAGGAAATTAAGAGTTACAGAATGATTTTACATAGATTCAGCTTGAAAGTGGCTAATGAAGAGACAATGAAAAGGTAGCCAATAAAGGAGAAAATATCATTTAAATACTTAGAAGATCATATATATCACAAACTCCTTAAAAGATTGAAATTTGATCCAAAAAGTATTTTTAGCTTGTTCTTTAAAAGCAGTTGGAATATTGTGATGTTTGCAATCTCCAACCTAACCACTAGATGTCAGTAACTGTTACAACATTCCTTTAGAGAATTAAGACAAGCATGCTTGTGGAGTTACAGGTGCATGTTTTTCATTTTAGATGTGATTAATCTATCCTTGTTCCAGGGATATATACCTCATGCCTTTAAGGTAGCTGTAAGGTAGATTCTCCCTTCAAATAGACAAATCTACTGACATAAGTGGGACTGTCCAAGTTGTGGCAAACGTTAGATATGTTGATGATGACTCAGAGACTTTTTTCTCATGCAAATAAATGAAAAGATTTACAACAGGGGAAGAAATATTTAAGTTAACTGATAACTAAAAGAGAACACTCTGAGTTTGAATATGTGCGTCAGTCTTTGCACAGATGGTGCTGCATGAATGACTGGCAGAGTGAAAGGATTTGTTGCGCAGGTAAGATCAGAAAACCCAGACATTTCTACAAACCACTACACTATATAGAGGCCCCCTGAAATGAGCTTGGTGATGGATCAGGCTGTGCTGATGGTGAATTACAACAAATCGAGGCCCCTGAAATCTCACCTTTTCTCCCAGCTGTGCGCTGAGATGGGCGCCCATCCCAAAGGCTGATCCAGAGGTACGTTGGTTGTCCCGGGGGAAAGTCTTTCCTGTCTTTATGAGCTTCAGGAAGAGCTTTTGGAACTTTCAAGATAATGCATGGTCTCACATACAGACAGGCTCACAGATAAGAGATGGTGCGGCAGGCTGGCTTAACTTGCAGACATAGTTGTGTAATGATCTTGGCACTGAGGACTGGATTATTGGTTCATTTCTTCCACCTACCTATCTCTGGCCAGTTTTAATTCTCCCTCATCAAATCCACCTATTCTAGTTCCTATTTAAACTGCTTGTCTCCAGCCATCAGTGCTAGATTATTTGAGCCATGTGTGAGAGTTCTCTAGCATACCCAGTGTGTTTCTTATTACCTGATCCTGACTAGTTTCTGCCCCTGGACTTCTGAGTTTTGCTTGCCCCTGTTCTGATCTGTTTTGCCTGACCTGTCTTCCTACTGCTATTTGGATTTCCCTGTGGTACCTCTTCGGATCTCTGATCTTCTAGCCTGGAAATCTGCTCCTGCATCGACACTGACTTTGGATTTTCTCTCCAGACACTGCTGCTCTTCCATGTCTGCTGGCTTCTGCTCGTCAGTCTGCTCTGCTTCACTCCTGGGTCTCTTTGGGTGGCTCCCTCCACCTGCTGTGGAGAAATCATCTGGTTTCCACTCCTTCCTTTGGGCTCGGACTGAACTTAAAAACCAGGTTAGTGACTGACATGCTTCCTATTATTCCCCGTCAGTTTTGTGGTCACTAACCAGAGTTTCTACCTCTACAGAGATTCCAATCATCCGGTCCCAGTTGATGAGCTGCAGATTTCTAAGCGGTAAAAAGCGCTTTATTTGAAATCACTTTGACCTGTCTGCCTGAATTCTGGGTCCTACACTCTGAGTCCTGAATATCTGTGCATCTCAACGAGTTAAACGCTAAGCTTTGGTGTAGGAATGACAACATTTCATCATCCACAGACAAGATTCGGTGGTTATGGGCAAACTGACCCTGTAGTGTGAGGCTTTGAAGCATGGCTCATGGATATAACATCTTTAGACATTAAAAAAGAGGTTTGAGCTCTATTTTCCACGTGTGGCTGATCATTTCCCCACTACCTAGCTGTGTGAACTTGCATTCTCCACCCTTTTTGACATGAACTCATTGACTGGAGCCAGCAGAAGCTCCTCCTGATTAATGAAGTGGAAACTAAGGAGCTGGTGGTGGACTTTGGAGAAGCAGATCCACCCCACTGGCACCGTTGAACACCAGGGAACAGACATTGAGATAATGGACTTATAAGTACCTGGGTATTCAGCTGAACAACAAACTAGATTGGACTCACAACACTTAGGCTTTCTACAAGAAGGTTGAGAGGAGACTGTTCCTGCTGAGGAGACTGAGGTCTTTCAGAATGCATGGGGCGCTCCTGAAGACCTTCTTTGACTCTGTTGTGGCATCAGCCATCTTCTATGGAGCTGTGTGTTGGAGCAGTGGCCTATCTGTAGCTGAGAGAAAGCGGCTGGATAAGCTGATCAGGAAGGCCAGCTCTGTGATTGGATGCCCTCTGGACTCGGTGCTGGAAGTGGGAAACAAAAGGACCATAACTAAACATCTCTTTTGGATAATGTCTCCCTGCCCAGCTTCTTCAGTGACAGACTGCTTCACCCTAAATGCACCAGCGAGCATTATCACAGATCCTTCCTCACAGGAGCTGTAAGACTGTATAACCATCCCATGGGGAACAAGGACATCGAAGACACCCATGAGAAAAACTGGAAATGTCTGTTATATGAATAAATGAAAGAGAAACTGGTTCTAAAGAAATATGTTTGTGTATTTTTCAATGGCTCTTTTTTGAATTAATTTTTATATAGAAATATTAGCATTTTAACTATTGACTCAAAATCAATGTTGGATCATAGTACTCCATCGTCTTCCAAAGTTATACCTTTTATTTTTACATTTTCAATATTTTTTTATTAATTTTTATATAGAAATATTAGCATTTTTGGTCAATAGTTTCTAGGTATGCATTTCAAATCTTTAATATCTATGTTTATAAAATTTTTATATGACAATATTAGCACCTATGCTCAACAGCTACCAGGTCATGTGATGAATAGACTGAAAATGTATTTTTGCATTTCAAGTCTCTTAATAGTTTTTAATATTTTATTTTAATACATTTATTATTTTTTATATTTATGTTTAGATATTAGCAGTTTTGCTGAATATGTATTGTGTTGTCTCTGTTCTAAGAACTCATCTAGAGACTGCTGGAGATTATTTCATAAAAAAGAATTCGTCATTAAGTGAAGACGATAATGGACAATAGTGAACATCCTCTTCAAAAGATTTTTAAACATCAAAGTGTCTTCATTAAGAGCCTTCCCTAGATCCAGTGTCAGAAAAACCAATACAGAAGATCATTCCATTCAAATAAATTGAAAAGGGCCTAAGACTCAACAAGCCAGAGTGTTAATTCTATAATGGTAACATTTAATAAGTTAGAGGTTAGAAGCAACATTAAAAGGAAAATTAAAGATACACAGCAAAAAGGTTTCAAGAAACATGACTTGGAAGAATACATAGAAAAGTAGGATAAATTAGAAGAAATTTTGGATGAAACAGAAAAGAGAAAAGGTTAATAACTTCATTACGGTGTGATCACATGGTACTTCATTCAACATGACATATAATGAGAAAACATGAAACAGGGAGATAAACCAGTAGAATCTGTGGAAAATAAAACAGTGGAGCATGTAATGTTAAACTGTAGAAATTACCAGATAAAAAGAACATAACTGATTCAGGAAGAGGAAAAAAACATTACATTATAGGAAAAGGTGTTGAGATCCTGAGGCTTTGCCCACCAGAGGGCGCCGAGGATCCTCTTCTGTTTTATGTTTTCTGTTAGGGACTGGGGTTACTGATGGGATCTGGAGATCTACCATCTGTCTCCAGCAGAGAGCGCTGTGGGTCTCCTGGGCTGGAGCCTCCAGCACACCTGAAGCTCATCAGCCCATTAGGAGACCTTCCTACATAAGCAGCAGTCAGACCTTCCTTCGACGCCGCAGTGTTGACCAAGTTTGGTTAGCGAAACCTGAGCCTCTGTTAATTTATAGAATCCTAGTAGACTCTAGAGAGAAACTAGATTCTAACCTGCCTCTGTCTTCTCTGCCTCAGAGGAAACCTGATCGAAGTCTGAAGCTCTGGATGAGCTTTGTCTGGAAACCTGCCTGCCTGCCCGCCCAAGGAAGCCAAACCCGAAGACATCAGTCTGGATTCCTCCAACAGCTCTCAAGGAAGAGCTAGGAAACCAAGTCGAAGTCTGAAACTCACGAGTCAGTAGCTAGACGCTGCTGCCGCTGAGCTCCCTGCTGAATCTACAGTCTCTGGACACAACCGGTTCGCCCTCTCTCAAAGGATCTGCCAGAACCTAATCTAGGTACATTCTGAATTTACACACTCGACAAGCCATCTCTCTGCCTGGCTAATCAAACTATCCATCTCTGCAGATGTCAGTGATTCCAGTCCTGGACCTGTACCAGAACCAGTTCATAATTACTCTGTGTGTTTTTCAATAAACTCTGTTAAACTTTTACTCAGCTTCCTGTGGTGTTCTGCATGTGGGTTCAGCCTCTTAAGCCTATCATGACAAAAGGTACTTTTGATTTGAGATATAAAAATAATTTGCTACTGGTTGGTAACTGGCTAAGTTAAGAGGCTGTAAGTTTCATGTTTTTCCACTATCTCTTTATTCTTTGAGCATGCTTGATCCTCACTCGTTATTGGTTGGTGGGCAGTGATGCCCCAGATAGCCTACTGCCTCAAAGTCCATTAAGTGAGCAAATAGGTTAATTCATGTACTTATAGGCTTTCATGTGCTGTAAGGAGTGGAAGGAGGAAGGACCCGATATGTTGTAATATCTATGGCTTTACTTGTCGGCATACATTTAGGTTTATGAGATACTGGTCACATACAACAGATTTGTGGTTTTATTAATTGTCATAAAACCATATCTAAATCCTTAATATGCTGGTTGTCTGCAAGGGTTGCCTCCATTGACAGTTTGCTTCCTGTTCGCCATGTGAAATCACTCTCTAACAAAATCATGTGCCTGAAACCCATCTCTTCCTTTACATCTGGAAATAGTTTTAAGCATAATAAAAAAAACAGCTACAGTTAAAAATGTATTTGTTTTGAAAATGTATTTATTTCTAAAATTCACTTTGGAACTTTCAATTCAGGTAACCCCATGGTTACAATGAAATAACAAACTTGCATTACTTGAAAAGTTTTGTACTGTTCATCATCAAAAGCAAAAGAGGTTAACTTTGCAGCATAAAAGGTCAGAAAATCACTATGGTTTGCAGATGAAATTGTTAACGTTTGTAAAAAACATCATAAATAATACAACTAAAAAGGGATGAAATAATTTAATATCTAAATGTAGCCTACTATAAATAATAGTCATTGTGCTCATAGTAAACTGCCTTTTGTCTTTGACTGTGATATGGGCAGTGGTAGAAGGTAACAAATTACAATAACTTGATTAGTGTACTTTAATACTTTTTTTTTAGTATCTTTATTTTGGTTGAGTAATTTTTGTGGGCGTACTTCTAACTTCCAGTCATCTACATTTCAGAGTATACATTATAAATGTAATTAAAGACATAGGGAAGTGGCAGTTCAAATCGTTGCATTTCCGAATTCTCCAGAGTGGTGCCCAACTTTCAACGAGTGAATAAAGTTAATGTGACTGGTCGATTATCAAGAGGGCGGGATTATTGTGGGGGAAGGTTCATAAGGAAGTTCAGTTGAGGCCGGTTTGTCGGAAGCATTTTGCTAACCAGTTAGAAACTTAGTGCTTGTAGGTTCCCGATGGGAAATTACATTGGGACCAAGTAGCTCTTAGCAACGTCACTTTAAAGGAAAGCTATGGACAGTGGAAACATGCAAGAGGAGGAGAGTTTTGTGTCGGAGGTCGTAGATGAGTCTCCTCCATCATACATTCTTTATTTAGAGGAGGAAAGCGGGGATGAGGATGTTGTGGAAGAGGACGCCAGGGCAGCAGCAGCTTGGTTTGGTGTAGAAGGCTTACAGTTGTACATGTTTGAGCCCTCGCCTCACAACGCTGTCAGTTCTGTGAGCTCTAGAGACACAGACGTCCATCCCCGTGAACACAGAGACGGAACTCAATGGTAAAGGAAAAGATTCTTATTTCTTATTTCAACCGTTGCGTATAATAGCTGCAACGTTTGATTTAAGATGCTATGACCGAAAACATTTGATTGACAGATCACCGTTGATACATGATTGGCCAAATGTAGGTGTACAAGCTGACGTATAACTAACTGGCCTGCATAAAATAACAAGAGAGCAAACCCCCCACAGATTTTAAGACAGGAATCTTTTTTGAATAGAAATTTTCTAACTTTTGGGACAATATCGTCTGATAAAGAGTATATTTATATACATGTTTAAGCCAGAATGACATTTGACAGTTAAATATGACTACCCTACGACTTTAAGGCATCAGTTGGCGCCATGTGGCCCAGTTGTTCAGTAGGATAAACTCACAAATCAGAGGTATGGTTTCTTTGCGGTAATAGATTTAACCTTACACCTCTATTCTATACTGAAAGTGTGAGGAGATTTTCTTTTTGGTCTCTTTTTAAATGAAAAATAATAAAAAAAAATAGCTATCCTTGTTTTATGATGCATTTCAATGCTGACATTTTTTTTACAGGCCTGTTAGAATTTGTAGCACAGTGGTTTTAAGCATCAGTACGTCAGGTGGTTTCTGATAGTTACAAGGTCGTTTAAAATTATTTTGAGAATTATAGAGACATGTACTATATTAGAAAATCTAATTTGTATTTTTGAATACTTAAGTATTTTAAATGCTTGTACTTTTGAATACTTAAGTAATTTAAAAAGTTTTTTTTCCTACTTTAACTAGGGTAGATATTTTAACCAGTAACTTTTACTTGTTCAGGAAAATTTGACTTTGAGTATTACTGATGAGTACTTCTTCCACCACTGAACATGGGAGACCTAAGTTCCAATCCTGGTTGTTTCAGGATGGGCATAAAACAGCACTTAGTCTGTAAGCAAGTTGTAATGACTAAATATCAGTGCAGGCGGAAAGACACAGACAAACTACGTATATAAATGAGAAACTGCTTTTTTATTGATGGAAATCTTGCATTTTGTCTTAAAAGACTTTTGTTAGTGGTATAGTTCTAACTATTAAAACCTAATGGTTTCATTGTGTAATGTCTAAGTTATTTAATGAATATATTTTGCTTCTCTGAGCAGAATAAGCCACAAACCTAAACAAAAAGAGAAGGAAATTCACACAAAATGGCTCTGGAACAAGTAA
This sequence comes from Cyprinodon diabolis, assembly GCA_030533445.1. Taxonomy (NCBI): domain Eukaryota; kingdom Metazoa; phylum Chordata; class Actinopteri; order Cyprinodontiformes; family Cyprinodontidae; genus Cyprinodon; species Cyprinodon diabolis. The sequence continues at coordinate 42,740,294 of CM060067.1, read as the reverse complement.
GTCAATCCAGTTTTTAACTTTTTTTATGAAGAATCAAGATTTTAGGCACAATGAGGCATCTAAAGAAGTACTATATGCAGTGTTAAAATCGTCTATGGAATTTTCTATATATTTTGTGCTCCTTTACAGATGGATACTTACAAAAATGTAGATAACCTTTGTCATAAGGTGCATCAACAAGTAGAAAACCTAGACCTTGATTCACTGGACAACTCAAGGAAGGACAGGCGAGCTTTGAAATGCCATCAGCGTACTCACACAGGCGAAAAGCCTTTCTTCTGCGATCAGTGTGGGAAGAGTTTCAGCTGTTCAGGAAATATGAAATGCCATCAGCGTACTCACACAGGCAAAAAGCCTTTCCTCTGTGATCAGTGTGGGAAGAGTTTCAGCTGTTCAGGAAATATGAAACGCCATCAGCGTACTCACACAGGCGAAAAGCCTTTCCTCTGTGATCAGTGTGGGAAGAGTTTCAGCTGTTCAGGAAATATGAAACGCCATCAGCGTACTCACACAGGCGAAAAGCCTTTCCTCTGTGATCAGTGTGGGAAGAGTTTCAGCTGTTCAGGAAATATAAAACGCCATCAGCGTACTCACACAGGCGAAAAGCCTTTCTTCTGTGATCAGTGTGGGAAGAGTTTCAGCCAGTTAGAAACTATGAAATTCCATCTGCGTACTCACACAGGCGAAAAACCGTTCCTCTGTGATCAGTGTGGAAGGAGTTTCAGCCGTTCAGGAAATATGAAACGCCATCTGCGCACTCACACAGGCGAAAAACTGTTCCTCTGTGATCAGTGCGGAAGGAGTTTCAGCGATTCCGGAAGTATGAAACGCCATCTGCGTACTCACACAGGAGAAAAAGCTTTTGTCAGCCATTATTGTGGTAAACCTGAATCAAGAAATTTGGAAGATCATCTGTACTCAAAACCAAGTACATCCCAAGCGCTGCAAGAAGCATTGAAAGGACTTCAGGGAACCAGGATATTTGCAACTTCATCCTTAAATTCACAAAAGTGAAGAAACTCCATCGCAGAAGCTTCTGTTCCTGTGTGGCTTTCATGGCCGCAGCAAAAAATGCTCCATAAAATAATGTGCATGCAAATTAAGATGGGTGTTTTTCCACAACTTGTAACAGTTTTTGAAATGTACCTAAAGAAGAGAAATTAAAAAAAAACATGAGTTAATTAGTATTTATAGTATTTCGTCCGGCCCAAGGTCCATAGTCCCTCACAATATAGTCAGCCATTCACCAATTCATAAAAATATTCACATGCTATTATATATCAAGGTTTGATTTAGATTTCGTTTAATATTTTTATATTAATTATAAACTGGGGCTGCATGCTTACACTGTTTGTAGCCTTTTAGGAAGAAGGTCCTGGGTTTGACTCCTATGTAGTCAGAAAGGGGTCAAAATGTTTGTAAACTTAGAAATCACCTTGAAACCGAAAAAATTAAAAGTTGAAACAGAAAAAAAAATATAAGTTTATATTGAATGTCAAATTTTTACCTTGTAATCTGAGAAACTAAAAAAGGAAACATAAAATAATACGAAATTAATATAAATTCTTACCCTCAGCTTGAAAAAACTCATTATTGAGTTTTTCCTCTTTTTTTCTTTCTTTATTGCAGTTTTAGATTTTATATTTTTAGCTTCAAATCCCTTTCTTTCAGTTTCTATTTTCTTTTTATAGTTTTAAATTCCCTTTTCAGTTTTAGGATTTTTTTTACATTTTAAATTGTTTTTTTTTTTTTTTATAATATTTTGCTAACCTTTGAACAAGCATGGATTTGCCAGTTGTGTAACTCGCATAGTTTAAATTCTGTGATCAACTCATTTCTTGAGACTCATATATTTTTGATTTCACCTTACCTCTCAGTTTGTATTTATTGTTGTGCCTTAGTCATTGACTTTCCCCCTCATGTAGGTGAAAAAATGAATATCAGATGTTACATGTCAATCAATCTTTATCATTTTTATAACTTTAATAATAGTATTGTTATTATTTATAGTATTTTTAAAGGGGTACCTTTTTTTCACTGTTTTTGGTCGATGGCTCTATCCTACAGCAAAAATAATTTTACCACATACAACATGCTCTACTTTTCCTTTACCTGACACATGCGATCAATTATATTTAAAATGAATGGTATTCCCGCTAAAATTAAGAAAACAGACATAAGCACAATATGTTAAAATTTCTTTTAGAATGATTAACTGAAATAATGAGTTTAATGGCATAAAAGTATATCTAAACAAAGCATCTTAGAGTTATTTTCCACCACCTTCGATGTTTTTATTTGTCTCTTCAGTCACTTGCAGTTGGGTAATCCAAATTCACACAGCAGAGCTTATTAATTATTCAACAAATCAAGAACTAACAGTCAATGGATAAATAGAAACAGCCAGGTATTGCTTAAATATCATGCATCATGATGGGTCATTTCTCAGATCATAAAAACATGTCAAAGTGGAAGTTAGTGTTTCACAGTGAGTGAAGCTGAAATAGCGACTAACCATCTATTAAGAGCAAGTATTTAACTATTTTGGCTTTACAGTTGCACTTTATAAACACTAAACCTGAAAGATCTTCTTGTCTTTCCTGTCAGGGAAGAGGTTATCTAAGGATTACAATTTATGTTACCATGTGGTTCATTGATATGCCGCTTTCTGTCCTCAATGGTAAAAAAGGTGAAATACACTTTAATAGAAGACAACTGTAAATCAATTCTTTATGAGGTGGTTGGAAAATAAATGCTACATTCATTTACTCCAAGAAGAGTAAATGCAAGATTTATTTATTTTGTTGTAATGGCTTTGCATTGATATTATTTTGTAGATTAATACCAAGACATCATAACTAGACAGAAGTTTAAATAAGTTTGTTTTCTCGCTCAAACATCTTTAGTGAATAGTCCTTATCAAAGAGAAATCAATAGATAAAAGACTTCAAGGCAATAAGAAATTTTAGTCAATATTTTTCTTTTATCAAAGTGGATCTCTTTTAATATATATAAACTCTAAATATCGTTATTCTGCTCATTCATATCCTAAAAGATCTGCCTAATTGAGGATTACAAAAGTGATTCACACAGATCTTATCATTCCCTCAGCAAACAAAAAGCCACAAGAAACCAACAAAAAAGTGAAACTAAAATACTTTAGTTGGATGTCTTAGTATTCAGATATCCATGCACATAATTATGAGACCAACTGCATGTTAGAGTCAAAGTCAAACAAGCTACAGAAATGTTGGATAATTAAAGTAAGGTATAAACTCTAAAACAGGAAACAAAATGCACAGCATTAGCTGTATATATCAAATGGGGAGGACTTGGACATGCACAAACAATAAAACATTTCAATAAATGGTGTATTTCACCCATGGTAGAAGCTCAGGAATACAGAACACAGATTATGCTAAACAGCAATTGTCTCCGAGCTTGTTAGAGCAGCAACCACAGATTTCCGTTTACTACCCGGTTGGATTAGGGTGGGGGAGTTCCTGTGAATACTCAATCTGGCATGGCTAGTGGCTCATAAAAGGAGCCTTTGAGCAGCCAGTGTAACAGAAAAATAAAATGCAGCAGAGCTTTTAGAGTCAAATGTAAGCGGTTCGTCCGTCCAGCCTGAGACATCAGTGACTTCCTTACCAATTTATTTTGAATTTGTCTTATATCTGCGCTTTATATGCTGCGGTAGGTAGATGATTAGTTAAAATTAGCTAAAAAATACAGTTATTTACTGATTTTACCATTGGGGCTATTTCTTTCATATTCACTTTGATTATCTTTGTCTGAAATAAGGAGCTAATATATTTTTATTTCAATGTAACGAAACAAAAGAAAAAGTAAGAAAGTTGTTTAAGTGTGGCTGGACAACTAAAAAAACATATGTTATTGGCTTTTTTCGGGCAAAAATAAACTGTAGAAACTGTATATAAACTGTAAAAAATTCCAAAAAAGTCCAACCCTCCCACCTCATTTATTTACAATTATGTTCTGTCACATAAAAACTGTGCCTTTTACTTTCACAGATCTATTAAGCATGAGAGTATTTCATCTGGAAAAAACTATAACTGAACCTGAGAATTTGTATTTTTTTCAGCAGGGACTTTTTATTTGTATAATAAAGCATAATTTGCATAATTTTGCCCCTCTTGACACTGCAAACAGAAAGGGTCCATTAATGCAACCATGAGGCACACCTTGTAAAAACCTTTGAATGCAACAGCAGGACATCTTGAGTTTTTTTTTTTTCTGATTCAAAGACAAGTGAAGCTGTACTACAGCAAGTATGACTGTTGAATATGATTTATGGATTTTACTGTGAAAAGGCCCAAACATTCTTGTTCTATGACGACTTTCAGATCAAGGACACTATACTTCAGACACATCCTGTTTTAGATAGTTTTATCCTTCTCCTGTTTGTTTGTGGGACTCTTTAAATTAAACTTGTCAGGGTGAATAATCGGTTGTTATGTTTCCATGGTGGAATCATACTAACGCTAGGCGTGATGCATGGGTGTGAGAGAGGCACGTTCAGTTGAATGGACCTGGATCAGATCCCTACAGATGGCTGCAGTTAACTTTCACAACCTAGTAGAACCCAGGTAGATCTGACATAAAATGAGAACAGGAAAAAAATATAAACTGAGGCAATGAATTCATGTCACTTTATATTATATACCATTTTCCTCTGGTTGCAAAGTGCTGCATAATAAATACGAGGCTCAGAAGTGTCTTATTAAGGCTGAGTTTGGCCCTGATTAAAAAAATGTCTGCATTAGTGAAAACATTTACCTCTCATATAACCTACTCAAAAGCTCTCATACGAAGTAGTGAGAACTGTTCATATAAACTGGTGAAAAGCTTTACCTTTCATACACACTACTAAAAAGCTTTCATATACACTACTAGATAGCTTTCATATACACTACTAGAAAGCTTTCATATACACTACTAAAAAGCTTTCATACAAAGTAGTGAGAACTGTTTAAATAAACTGGTGAAAAGCTTTACCTTTCATACACACTACTAAAAAGCTTTCATATACACTACTAGAAAGCTTTCATATACACTACTAAAAAGCTTTTATATACACTACTAAAAAGATTTCATATACACTACTAGAAAGTGTTGTCGGAAAATTTTTATCTCGTCCTCGTCGTCGTCGTCGTCTCCCGCTTTATCCGGAACCAGGTCGCGGGGGCAGCAGACTAAGCAGAGACTCCCAGACTTCCCTAGGCGCTCCAAAGTCAGCCCAGAGGCTATGTTGTCGGGGGCTAAATGCCCCTGGTAGGGTCTCCCAAGGCAAACAGGCTCTGGGTGACAGGTCAGACGAAGAGCGGTTCAAAAACCCTTATGACGAGGACTACAGCGAGGCACGTGACGTTGCCCGGTACGGCGGAGCCGGGAACCCACCCTGGAGCCAGGCCTGGGGTTGGGGTTCGTCGGCGAGCACCTGGTGGTCGGGCTCTTCCTCGCGGGACCCGGCCGGGCCCAGCCCGAAGGAGCCACGCGAGGCCATCCCCCAGTGGGCCCACCACCTGCAGGGGGAACCATGAGGGACCGCTGCATAGAGGATTGGGCGGTAGTCAGAGGCGGAGACCTCGGCGACCTGATCTGCGGGCGCTTAAACTGGCTCTGGGGATGTGGAAAAATTTTATCTTTCTTCTATTATATATTAATATTGATATTTACTCACTATAAAAGTTTTCACTCAGTCTGTTTCTCTCTCAAGGCCGCACATTTCTCTCCAGGCTGGTGTTTGTAGACCAGACATTGCTTCTTCCCATAACAAACCAGATTCTTTTTCAAGGTTTATTCATAACATGTTACTGTTAACCAAAGTGTGTGTAATTTATTATGACTCTGACTGCTTTCCATTGTTGTAAGTAGGGGGGGACGAACCCTGCCCAGATCAGAACAGAGCAGAATGCTATGCCATGAAGGCTTCATGTCATGATGGGTTCAAGGCATCTAACCCACATGCAGAAACACTCGTGAGACAGAGAAAAAGTTCAAAGGTTTATTTACAATATGTACAATGATAGAATGAACTGGTTCTTGGCTCGGCAGACAGGTCACGAGGGGAACACCACTGAGGAGGACAGAGAGGTTAGTGTTGATCCAGGTTTACTGCAGCTTTTCGGATGTAGGAGTTAATACCTGCTCAAGGGTGGAGCGGAGCTGCAGGGGGGGAACCTTGAGGGTCCAGAGGCCAGTCGGCAGGCAGCGGGCTGAGGGCAAAGGCAGAGGCTTAACTGAGTGCAGGCAGGCAGATTCCAGACAGAGATCACTCTCAAGGATTTCAGATCTTCAGACAGGACTCAATCTGTGAGGCAGAGAGAAACAGGGTCAGGCAGGTTCACAAAAGTCAGAGATTCAGATATGGTTGTTTGGCTCAGGTCTAGCTCTACCATTACTGGCAAACACTCTGGCAGGGAAGTGTTAGCTTCCTCCTCCTTAAATAGGGCTTCCTGATGAGCAGATGGAAGACAGGTGTTGCAGTCAGCTCATGCCCCGAGAAGATCTCGTGCGCCCTCTGGTGGAGAAAGTGGACAAAGCTGCCAGATCCCAACAGTACCCCCCCTCAACGACCGCCAACTGGCGGTCCAAAAGAACAGGAAGGAAGAGAATCATGGTACTCTGAAATGAGAGCAGGGTCTAAAATAAAAGAACCGGGAACCCAAGTTCGGTCCTCCGGACCGTAGCCCTCCCAGTCGACCAGGTACTGCCAACCTCGGCCCCGGCGACGGGAGTCTACTATCCGGCGGACAGTGTATGCAGGATGTCCATCAATATCACGGGGGGGAGGAGGGGAGTCGGACGGAGGGCAAAGAGCGCTGATCAGGACGGGTTTGATCTGGGACACGTGGAAGGTGGGATGGATCGGGAGTGAAGGAGGGAGATGCAGGCGGACAGCAGATGGATTGATAATGGTGTCGATCTTGTACTGGCCAATGAAACGGGAGACAGTTTTCTAGACATGGATTTTAATGGAATGTCACGGGTAGAAAGCCAAATCTGTTGCCCTGGTGAGTATGTGGGAGCTGGACGTCTTTTCCGGTCTGTGAATCGGCGGTTTTGTTCTGATGAACGGTTCAAGGTTGCAATGGTGTTTCTCCAGACTTTGCGACATCGGCGGATGTGGTGAAGGACAGAAGGGACTGAGATTTCTTTCTCGTCGGCAGGAAATAACAGAGGCTGGTACCCTAAGGAGACTTCAAAGGGGGTGAGACCGGTAGCAGAAGAGAAATGAGCGTTGTGAGCATACTCCACCCAATGCAGGTACTGACTCCAGTCAGTCGGGTTGGTTGAAGTGAAGCATCTGAGGGTGGACTCCAGCTCCTGATTCATGCGTTCAGTTTGGCCGTTTGACTGAGGGTGGTAACCAGAAGTTAGAGAAATGTTGGTTTCGAGAGCAGAACAAAAATGTTTTCAAACCTGGGCTGTGAATTGTGGTCCTCTGTCAGACAGAATCTCCTGAGGGATGCCGTGTAATCTGAAAACGTGCTTGGTTAGAAGAAGAGCTGTTTGAAAAGCGGTGGGAAGTTTTCTCAGAGGGATGAGATGGCAGGCTTTGGAGAATCTATCGATTATAGTGAAAATGGTGGTCATACCCTTGGATGCCGGTAACCCTGTGACAAAATCTATAGCTATGTGGGACCAAGGGCGTTTGGGAACAGGCAGAGGATGGAGGAGACCAGAGGGAGGCTGATGAGACGGTTTATTATGTGCACAGACAGGGCAGGCTAGGACAAACTCCTTAATGTCCTTGTGGAGTGAAGGCCACCAAAACTGACGGGAAATCAGAGCTACAGTTCTACTGACCCCAGGATGAGCCGAAAACTTAGAGGAATGCATCCAGTGAATTAATCTGGACCTTACAGATGAGGGGACGTAATGTCTTGTTAGGCGGACCAGGTTCGGAAGTTTGGGCCTGTTTAATCTGTTCAGAGATCTCCCAGGAGACAGTAGCAACAGTACAGCTAGCTGGTAAAATATTAGCAGGAGATTTAGGTTCATCAGGAGCATATAGGCGAGATAGATCGTCGGGTTTAATGTTTTTTTAGCCTGGCCGGTAGGAAATGATCAGGTTGAAACAGGAGAAAAACAGAGACCAACAAGACTGACGGGGATTGGATCTTTTGGCAGATTGAATGTACGAAAGATTTTTGTGATCTGTCCATACAAAAATGGGATGCTCTGCGCCCTCCAGCCAATGCCGCCATTCTTCCAAAGCCAGTTTTATGGCGAGAAGTGGAGCGCACGGCAGACCGGTTTTGAGTGAGGGTGTGCAAGTTTAAATGATGCACATTGTTCTCACTGCACGCTCAGTTTGGTGGAACCTAATTTACACCATAGATGTTGAGCAACAGAACACTAAATGCTAAGATTGTCTGAAAACTCTCTGGACTCAAAGTAACGCATCCAACCTCCACCACCTGCAGCACAGCCAGGCTGTTGAGTTCAAAGATGTGCAAAAGGCTCCATTGCCTTTGCACTGTGAAGTTAGGAAGCTGAGACATGTCTTGCAAGAAATAAGGTTTAAATTTATCTAATGTCCTCGGACGGAGAGATAGAGTTCTCTGACTGCGGCAAGCTCAGTACATATATTTATACCTTACAAAATCACACTCCCTCCAGGAGAACCAACCCACCCCCTGTATAAAGAGCTTTCTGACTCTTCAACATTTGATTATTCCCAATAAAAAACACTTCAATTCATCAAGGGCATAAGTTTTAGCCAGATAAACACTCAGAACAGGTCTGCCGTTCACGGCATGAAGGAGGCATTTGATCTCATTCTGGCCGATCACACAGAGCCTGGTTCTGCTGCAGGTTCTTCCTGTTAAAGGGGAGTTTTTCCTCTCCACTGTTGCTACAAGCATGCTTAGTGTGAGGGATTGCTGAAGAGTCAATGAGTCAATGCAATCAACTAGCTTTCCTTAGAAAGAAAACTTTTAATAAATTCGACTGTATGATCTGGTGAACTGTAAAGTGCCTTGAGATGACGTGTGTTGTGAATTGGCGCTATATAAATAAACTGAATTTAATCTCTCATTACCCTCAAATTCACTCTTGTCTACAGTAGGGAGGCAACTGCTTTCTGTCGTCCCCAATCTTAACTCCATAACTTAACTCCAGCATACAGACTGGTACAAGACTTCTAAACAATCACCCCTATTTAGGAAATTTTTTTCTCCTGTTCAATGAAACATTGTTGAATGTTTAAAACTAAATAAATACAATAACTTAATATTTAATTGAAAGTAATATGTAATATGATTTGGTGAATAAATAAATAAATAAATATATCAGTTGCATTTCCTGCACATGCCCTTATATTTGATAGAGGAGCGGAGCATTTATCGTGTATTTATGGTTATCAATGTTATACTGCCCAATTTATTGTGATATTGGTTGGAGGTCATATCGCCCAACCTACTTCATGTAGACAACACCAACTAATTTTTATGAAAATGCTCAGTAACATGAATGAAAGCTCTTAGATGAAACTTTGATGTAATGTTGAGGCTGTTTCAATCAGGGAATAAACTACACAGCAACTATCTGGGCATAGAAGGACCTAATGTACCTAAGGTCATAACGATGTCTCATATCCAAACATTTGATAGCAAATAAATCAGAAAAAAAATTTCACAGTAAGATGTCACCTGAAAACTATCTCAGAAAATTAGACTCCTCTCTTCTCCTAGAAAGCCAAATTCCGTTGGTTATTAGGAAGGTTCTTATTTTTACAAAAATGTGTAAATAGGCTCCTGTTTTTTAGGATTAAATATTTCTAATTTAATATTAGTTTGCCATTTATATACAATATTCTGAGATCCAATTCAATTTAGTTTATTTATATAGCACCAATTCACAACACGTCATCTCAAAGCACTTTACAGTTCAACCAGATCATACAGTCAGATTGATTCAAAGTTTTCTGTTTAAGGAAAACCAGTTGATTGCATTGACTCATTAACTTGAATGCAAATGTATTGAGTTCTTTGCTGTAAGTTCTATTTTTAAATTTTTCTTTATTTCTTACAGTCTTTGGTGACCCTGTAAGCCTTCTTTCCCTGTTTGCTATTTGCTTTGCCATCAACATAATTCTATTCTGCTCTTTAGCAATAAAAAGCTTGTTGCTGAATACTTACAAACGTGCTATAGTAAATCATGTTTAAAATAGGTGACACATACAAGACAGCTGTTTCAATATCAACTGCACATTGCACATTTAATAAAATGGGTAATAATAGGAGCCCAAAGATTATTTTAAAAAGTGTATAAAATAATTGTTAATGACCCCCTGAACAAATAAAGAATAATAAAACAACCAGTTATGGTGTGTGCGTGTGTGTGGGTGTTCCTGTCTAGCCCTCAGAGTGAGGACAATTTTCCATTTCCACCATCAACTTGAGGACCAGTTGTTGCAAAGTGTGAGGGCATTTTGCTAGTCCTGACAAGCTATTTTGCTAATGGTTAGGTTTAGGGCAAAGGTCAGAGGCGTAGCCAGAAATTTTTTATAAGGGTGGCCAGGCAATAACCAGTGTACACTGAGGGGTGGCACATAGTGGATAGGCGCCAGAACCTCAAGGTCAATCTACACTGTTCTAACAGGAAAATTAACAGGCAAAACATCCATATTTTCTAAATAAAGACATACTATACTTTCCTACAGCCTAAGCTAACAAATAGATGAATATATTCAAACATCTGTGCTTCCTAAATTAAAGGTATAGTGGATAAATTCTTTAAGGTTTGAGTTTTGGGTGAACATCTTTGCCTTTGTCATTACTTACCCACTTTTATCAATAATCATTCTGCATAAAATTGATATTTACAAGCACTATGCTTTTAATGTTCCACTTGAGATTATTACTGCTTCCACTGTCTGTTTTAGAGGGAAATAAATAGTAGGGGTGGCCACAGAGGTGAACAATGATTGAATAAGGGTGGCAATGGCCACCCCAGGCCCCCCATCTAGCTCCGCCCCTGACTTTAGTTGGACTCTTTGGATTTGGAGCATTTAAATTGACCAATATATTTTCAAAGTGACCCATCATTCAAGTAGGACCTTCACTGATTGATAAAATATTTAATAGATTCTGTATTTTTAAAATAAATGTACAATTGATATGAGTGAAGACAAGTTTGTTGAATATGTGTGTCCGCAAAACATATTTTCAGAGAATTTCACTACTGATGCATTCTTAAAATCTGCCAAATGTTAAAAGTAAAAAGATAGAAATATTTTACATAAATATATGTATATCTGGTGGGTCCTGATCAAGATGATTCATACAGTAAACAGTTTAAGAAAAGGAACGTCTTCAGTTGTGATTTATCTAAATCTGACAACTCTGTAGACTCATTCAGAATAACTTTTCAGCAGTCAGAGACATCTATTTATCATTTGGATCTAAAATATAGAATAGATAGAACATTTCAGAAGTCTAAAATTATTTGAGAAAGTGAAAAGTTTACTTATGTAATCAGGAACTGAAAAGATGAATGAAAAACACTGGTTCAAGAGAGGATATGGTAAATCTTTTGGTTTATTCTTTGTAAAACATTATAGCTCAGGACATGGCAGCATGATCACCTTTGGCTGAAGGTTTATTGAAAGAAATACAGAAATTAGAACTGGTTCTTTTGAAAAGTTTCTGTTATAAATATTTTTTTAGATCCACAGACTACTGACCTTGTCAATAAATCAGTCAATATGAACTCAGTACTTTTATTAACAGAGAAAGAAACTGTTTTTAAGAATAAAAACAAAATTACTGGAGACAATAATTAACAACTTCCACACAAGCAAGCTGTTTTATAGATGGGAATTTAGAAACAAAGTCAGTTTTTGACGTCACATAGTTTTAATACCTAAAGACATTTCAGAGCAATAAAAGTGAGTATATGCAGTACTCTCTTCCACCTCTAGGTGTCCCTCTCCTGTCTCTCCTGCTGTCTTTTCTAGCTCATGCTCCTGTCAGAGCAGCTGCTCCTCGCCGGGTGTGGTGGCTCTCACCTGTAATCCAAGATACTGGGAGGCTGAGGCTGGAGGATTGTTTGAGCTAAGGAGCTCTTAGCTGCAGTGGCCTATGTTGAGCAGGGGTCCACAATAAGTTCAGTATAGATATGGTGATCCTTTGGGAGCCTAGGACCACCAGGTCATCTAAGGAGGGGTGAACCGGCCCAGGTCGGAAACGGAGCAGGTCAAATCACCCGTGCTGCCCAGTAGTGGGATCAGCTCTATGAATAGATGCTGTGGTTCAGCCTGAGCAACACAGTGAGACCCAGTCTTTTTATACTCATCATTACAATACTGCCACACCCACAGTTACACTTGAACAAAACACAGCTGCTTTATTCATTATGTTAGCTTCTCAGTTCATCAAAAACCTTCAAACAGCAGCTGTGACATTTGTCCAACACCGCCTCCTACTGGAAGACAGCTGATACACCATCAGCCACTCCGATGTCAGGCTCTGTCGGCAGCAGCGGGCACCATCAGCCACTCCGATGTCAATCTCTGCCGGCAGCAGCGGGCACCATCAGCCACTCCGATGTCAGGATCTGTCGGCAGGAGCGGGCACCATCAGCCACTCCGATGTCAGGCTCTGTCTGCAGCAGCGGGCACCATCAGCCACTCCGATGTCAGGCTCTGTCGGCAGCAGTAGCCACATCAGCCACTCCGATGTCAGGCTCTGTCGGCAGCAGCGGGCACCATCAGCCACTCCGATGTCAGGCTCTGTCGGCAGCAGCGGGCACCATCAGCCACTCCGATGTCAGGCTCTGTCGGCAGCAGCGGGCACCATCAGCCACTCCGATATCAGGCTCTGTCGGCAGCAGCGGGCACCATCAGCCACTCCGATGTCAGGCTCTGTCGGCAGCAGTGGCCACATCAGCCACTCCGATGTCAGGCTCTGCCGGCAGCAGTAGCCAACATCAGCCATTCCGATGTCAGGCTCTGTCGGCAGCAGCGGGCACCATCAGCCACTCCGATGTCAGGCTCTGTCGGCAGCAGCGGGCACCATCAGCCACTCCGATGTCAGGCTCTGTCGGCAGCAGTAGCAACCATCAGCCACTCCGATGTCAGGCTCTGTCGGCAGCAGTAGCCACCATCAGCCACTCCGATGTCAGGCTCTGCCGGCAGCAGCGGGCACCATCATCCACTCCGATGTCAAGCTCTGTCGGCAGCAGTGGGCATCATCAGCCACTCCGATGTCAGGCTCTGTCGGCAGCAGTAGCCACCATCAGCCACTCCGATGTCAGGCTCTGTCAACAGCAGCGGGCACCATCAGCCACTCCGATGTCAGGCTCTGTCGGCAGCAGCGGGCACCATCAGCCACTCCGATGTGAGGCTCTGCCGGCAGCAGTAGCCAACATCAGCCCCTCCGATGTCAGGCTCTGTCGGCAGCAGCGGGCACCATCAGCCACTCCGATGTCAGGCTCTGCCTGCAGCAGCGGGCACCATCAGCCACTCCGATGTCAGGCTCTGTCGGCAGCAGCGGGCACCATCAGCCACTCGGATGTCAGGCTCTGTCGGCAGCAGTAGCCAACATCAGCCACTCCGATGTCAGGCTCTGTCGGCAGCAGCGGGCACCATCAGCCACTCCGATGTCAGGCTCTGCCTGCAGCAGCGGGCACCATCAGCCACTCCGATGTCAGGCTCTGTCGGCAGCAGCGGGCACCATCAGCCACTCGGATGTCAGGCTCTGTCGGCAGCAGCGGGCACCATCAGCGACTCCGATTTCAAGCTCTGTCGGCAGCAGCAGGCACCATAAGCCACTCCGATGTCAGGCTCTGTCGGCAGCAGCGGGCACCATCAGCCACTCCGATTTCAGGCTCTGCCGGCAGCAGCAGGCACCATCAGCCACTCCGATTTCAGGCTCTGCCGGCAGCAGCAGGCACCATCAGCCACTCCGATGTCAGGCTCTGTCGGCAGCAGCGGGCACCATCAGCCACTCCGATGTCAGGCTCTGCCGGCAGCAGCGGGCACCATCAGCCACTCCGATGTCAGGCTCTGCCTGCAGCAGCGGGCACCATCAGCCACTACGAAGTCAGGCTCTGTCGGCAGCAGCGGGCACCATCAGCCACTCGGATGTCAGGCTCTGTCGGCAGCAGAAGCCAACATCAGCCACTCCAATGTCAGGCTCTGTCGGCAGCAGCGGGCACCATCAGCCACTCCGATGTCAGGCTCTGCCTGCAGCAGCGGGCACCATCAGCCACTCGGATGTCAGGCTCTGTCGGCAGCAGCGGGCACCATCAGCGACTCCGATTTCAGGCTCTGTCGGCAGCAGCAGGCACCATAAGCCACTCCGATGTCAGGCTCTGTCTGCAGCAGCGGGCACCATCAGCCACTCCGATGTCAGGCTCTGCCGGCAGCAGCGGGCACCATCAGCGACTCCGATTTCAGGCTCTGTCGGCAGCAGCGGGCACCATAAGCCACTCCGATGTCAGGCTCTGTCGGCAGCAGCGGGCACCATCAGCCACTCCGATGTCAGGCTCTGCCGGCATTAGCGGGCACCATCAGCCACTCCGATGTCAGGCTCTGTCGGCAGCAGCGGCCACCATCAGCCACTCCGATGTCAGGCTCTGTCGGCAGCAGAGGGCACCATAAGCCACTCCGATGTCAGGCTCTGTCGGCAGCAGTAGCCACCATCAGCCACTCCGATGTCAGGCTCTGTCGGCAGCAGCGGGCACCATCAGCCACTCCGATGTCAGGCTCTGTCAGCAGCAGTAGCCACATCAGCCACTCCGATGTCAGGCTCTGCCGGCAGCAGAAGCCAATATCAGCCACTCCGATGTCAGGCTCTGTCGGCAGCAGCGGGCACCATCAGCCACTCCGATGTCAGGCTCTGTCGGCAGCAGTAGCCACCATCCGCCAATCCGATGTCAGGCTCTGTCATGAGCAGCGGGCACCATCAGCCACTCCGATGTCAGGCTCTGTCGGCAGCAGCGGGCACCATCAGCCACTCCGATGTCAGGCTCTTTCGGCAGCAGTAGCCACCATCAGCCACTCCGATGTCAGGCTCTGTCGGCAGCAGCGGGCACCATCAGCCACTCCGATGTCAGGCTCTGTCGGCAGCAGTAGCCACATCAGCCACTCCGATGTCAGGCTCTGTCGGCAGCAGCGGGCACCATCAGCCACTCCGATGTCAGGCTCTGCCGGCAGCAGTAGCCACCATCAGCCACTCCGATGTCAGGCTCTGTCGGCAGCAGCGGGCACCATCAGCCACTCCGATGTCAGGCTCTGTCGGCAGCAGCGGGCACCATCAGCCACTCCGATGTCAGGCTCTGTCTGCAGCAGCGGGCACCATCAGCCACTCCGATGTCAGGCTCTGTCGGCAGCAGCGGGCACCATCAGCCACTCCGATGTCAGGCTCTGTCGGCAGCAGCGGGCACCATCAGCCACTCCGATGTCAGGCTCTGTCGGCAGCAGCGGGCACCATCAGCCACTCCGATGTCAGGCTCTGCCGGCAGCAGCGGGCACCATCAGCCACTCCGATGTCAGGCTCTGTCGGCAGCAGTGGCCACATCAGCCACTCCGATGTCAGGCTCTGTCGGCAGCAGCGGGCACCATCAGCCACTCCGATGTCAGGCTCTGTCGGCAGCAGCGGGCACCATCAGCCACTCCGATATCAGGCTCTGTCGGCAGCAGCGGGCACCATCAGCCACTCCGATGTCAGGCTCTGTCGGCAGCAGTGGCCACATAAGCCACTCCGATGTCAGGCTCTGCCGGCAGCAGTAGCCAACATCAGCCACTCCGATGTCAGGCTCTGTCGGCAGCAGCGGGCACCATCAGCCACTCCGATGTCAGGCTCTGCCTGCAGCAGCGGGCACCATCAGCCACTCCGATGTCAGGCTCTGTCGGCAGCAGCGGGCACCATCAGCCACTCGGATGTCAGGCTCTGTCGGCAGCAGCGGGCACCATCAGCGACTCCGATTTCAGGCTCTGTCGACAGCAGCAGGCACCATAAGCCACTCCGATGTCAGGCTCTGTCGGCAGCAGCGGGCACCATCAGCCACTCCGATGTCAGGCTCTGTCGGCAGCAGCGGGCACCATCAGCCACTCCGATGTCAGGCTCTGTCGGCAGCAGTAGCCACATCAGCCACTCCGATGTCAGGCTCTGTCGGCAGCAGCGGGCACCATCAGCCACTCCGATGTCAGGCTCTGTCGGCAGCAGCGGGTACCCTCAGCCACTCCGATGTCAGGCTCTGTCGGCAGCAGCGGGCACCATCAGCCACTACGATGTCAGGCTCTGTCGGCAGCAGTAGCCACATCAGCCACTCCAATGTCAGGCTCTGTCGGCAGCAGTAGCCACCATCAGCCACTCCGATGTCAGGCTCTGTCTGCAGCAGCGGGCACCATCAGCCACTCCGATGTCAGGCTCTGTCAGCAGCAGTAGCCACATCAGCCACTCCGATGTCAGGCTCTGTCGGCAGCAGCGGGCACCATCAGCCACTCCGATGTCAGGCTCTGCCAGCAGCAGCGGGCACCATTAGCCACTCCGATGTCAGGCTCTGTCGGCAGCAGTAGCCACATCAGCCACTCCGATGTCAGGCTCTGTCGGCAGCAGCGGGCACCATCAGCCACTCCGATGTCAGGCTCTGCCGGCAGCAGTAGCCACCATCAGCCACTCCGATGTCAGGCTCTGTCGGCAGCAGCGGGCACCATCAGCCATTCCGATGTCAGGCTCTGTCGGCAGCAGTAGCCACATCAGCCACTCCGATGTCAGGCTTTGTCGGCAGCAGCGGGCACCATCAGCCACTCCGATGTCAGGCTCTGTCGGCAGCAGCGGGCACCATCAACCACTCCGATGTCAGGCTCTGTCGGCAGCAGCGGGCACCATCAGCCACTCCGATGTCAGGCTCTGTTGGCAGCAGTAGCCACATCAGCCACTCCGATGTCAGGCTCTGTCGGCAGCAGCGGGCACCATCAGCCACTCCGATGTCAGGCTCTGTAGGCAGCAGAGGGCACCATCAGCCACTCCGATGTCAGGCTCTGTAGGCAGCAGCGGGCACCATCAGCCATTCCGATGTCAGGCTCTGTCGGCAGCACAGGGCAACATTAGCCATTCCGATGTCAGGCTCTGTCGGCAGCAGTGGCCACATCAGCCACTCCGATGTCAGGCTCTGTAGGCAGCAGCGGGCACCATCAGCCACTCCGATGTCAGGCTCTGTAGGCAGCAGCGGGCACCATCAGCCATTCCGATGTCAGGCTCTGTCGGCAGCACAGGGCAACATTAGCCACTCCGATGTCAGGCTCTGTCGGCAGCAGCGGGCACCATCAGCCACTCGGATGTCAGGCTCTGTCGGCAGCAGTAGCAACCATCAGCCACTCCGATGTCAGGCTCTGCCGGCAGCAGCGGGCACCATCAGCCACTCCGATGTCAGGCTCTGCCGGCAGCAGCGGGCACCATCAGACACTCCGATGTCAGGCTCTGTCGGCAGCAGCGGGCACCATCAGCCACTCCGATGTCAGGCTCTGTTGGCAGCAGTAGCCACATCAGCCACTCCGATGTCAGGCTCTGTCGGCAGCAGTAGCCAGCATCAGCCACTCCGATGTCAGGCTCTTTCGGCAGCAGTAGCCACATCAGCCACTCCGATGTCAGGCTCTGCCTGCAGCACCGGGCACCATCAGCCACTCCGATGTCAGGCTCTGTCGGCAGCAGCGGGCACCATCAGCCACTCGGATGTCAGGCTCTGTCGGCAGCAGTAGCAACCATCAGCCACTCCGATGTCAGGCTCTGTCGACAGCAGCAGGCACCATAAGCCACTCCGATGTCAGGCTCTGTCGGCAGCAGCGGGCACCATCAGCCACTCCGATGTCAGGCTCTGTCGGCAGCAGTAGCCACATCAGCCACTCCGATGTCAGGCTCTGTCGGCAGCAGCGGGCACCATCAGCCACTCGGATGTCAGGCTCTGTCGGCAGCAGTAGCCACCATCAGCCACTCCGATGTCAGGCTCTGCCGGCAGCAGCGGGCACCATCAGCCACTCCGATGTCAGGCTCTGCCGGCAGCAGCGGGCACCATCAGACACTCCGATGTCAGGCTCTGTCGGCAGCAGCGGGCACCATCAGCCACTCCGATGTCAGGCTCTGTTGGCAGCAGTAGCCACATCAGCCACTCCGATGTCAGGCTCTGTCGGCAGCAGTAGCCAGCATCAGCCACTCCGATGTCAGGCTCTTTCGGCAGCAGTAGCCACATCAGCCACTCCGATGTCAGGCTCTGCCTGCAGCACCGGGCACCATCAGCCACTCCGATGTCAGGCTCTGTCGGCAGCAGCGGGCACCATCAGCCACTCGGATGTCAGGCTCTGTCGGCAGCAGTAGCAACCATCAGCCACTCCGATGTCAGGCTCTGTCGACAGCAGCAGGCACCATAAGCCACTCCGATGTCAGGCTCTGTCGGCAGCAGCGGGCACCATCAGCCACTCCGATGTCAGGCTCTGTCGGCAGCAGTAGCCACATCAGCCACTCCGATGTCAGGCTCTGTCGGCAGCAGCGGGCACCATCAGCCACTCGGATGTCAGGCTCTGTCGGCAGCAGTAGCCACCATCAGCCACTCCGATGTCAGGCTCTGCCGGCAGCAGCGGGCACCATCAGCCACTCCGATGTCAGGCTCTGTCGGCAGCAGCGGGCACCATTAGCCACTCCGATGTCAGGCTCTGTTGGCAGCAGTAGCCACATCAGCCACTCCGATGTCAGGCTCTGTCGGCAGCAGTAGCCAGCGTCAGCCACTCCGATGTCAGGCTCTTTCGGCAGCAGTAGCCACATCAGCCACTCCGATGTCAGGCTCTGTCGGCAGCAGCGGGCACCATCAGCCACTTGGATGTCAGGCTCTGTCGGCAGCAGCGGGCACCATCAGCCACTCCGATGTCAGGCTCTGTCGGCAGCAGTAGCAACCATCAGCCACTCCGATGTCAGGCTCTGTCGGCAGCAGTAGCCACCATCAGCCACTCCGATGTCAGGCTCTGCCGGCAGCAGCGGGCACCATCAGCCACTCCGATGTCAGGCTCTGCCGGCAGCAGCGGGCACCATCAGCCACTCCGATGTCAAGCTCTGTCGGCAGCAGTGGGCATCATCAGCCACTCCGATGTCAGGCTCTGTCGGCAGCAGTAGCCACCATCAGCCACTCCGATGTCAGGCTCTGTCAACAGCAACGGGTACCATCAGCCACTCCGATGTCAGGCTCTGTCGGCAGCAGCGGGCACCATCAGCCACTCCGATGTGAGGCTCTGCCGGCAGCAGTAGCCAACATCAGCCACTCCGATGTCAGGCTCTGTCGGCAGCAGCGGGCACCATCAGCCACTCCGATGTCAGGCTCTGTCGGCAGCAGTAGCCAACATCAGCCACTCCGATGTCAGGCTCTGTCGGCAGCAGCGGGCACCATCAGCCACTCCGATGTGAGGCTCTGCCGGCAGCAGTAGCCAACATCAGCCACTCCGATGTCAGGCTCTGTTGGCAGCAGCGGGCACCATCAGCCACTCCGATGTCAGGCTCTGTCGGCAGCAGTAGCCAACATCAGCCACTCCGATGTCAGGCTCTGTCGGCAGCAGCGGGCACCATCAGCCACTCCGATGTCAGGCTCTGTCGGCAGCAGCGGGCACCATCAGCCACTCCGATGTGAGGCTCTGCCGGCAGCAGTAGCCAACATCAGCCCCTCCGATGTCAGGCTCTGTCGGCAGCAGCGGGCACCATCAGCCACTCCGATGTCAAGCTCTGTCGGCAGCAGTGGGCATCATCAGCCACTCCGATGTCAGGCTCTGTCGGCAGCAGTAGCCACCATCAGCCACTCCGATGTCAGGCTCTGTCAACAGCAGTAGCCAACATCAGCCACTCCGATGTCAGGCTCTGTCGGCAGCAGCGGGCACCATCAGCCACTCCGATGTGAGGCTCTGCCGGCAGCAGTAGCAACCATCAGCCACTCCGATGTCAGGCTCTGTCGACAGCAGCAGGCACCATAAGCCACTCCGATGTCAGGCTCTGTCGGCAGCAGCGGGCACCATCAGCCACTCCGATGTCAGGCTCTGTCGGCAGCAGTAGCCACATCAGCCACTCCGATGTCAGGCTCTGTCGGCAGCAGCGGGCACCATCAGCCACTCGGATGTCAGGCTCTGTCGGCAGCAGTAGCCACCATCAGCCACTCCGATGTCAGGCTCTGCCGGCAGCAGCGGGCACCATCAGCACTCCGATGTCAGGCTCTGTCGGCAGCAGCGGGCACCATCAGCCACTCCGATGTCAGGCTCTGTCGGCAGCAGTAGCCACCATCAGCCACTCCGATGTCAGGCTCTGCCGGCAGCAGCGGGCACCATCAGCCACTCCGATGTCAGGCTCTGCCGGCAGCAGCGGGCACCATCAGCCACTCCGATGTCAGGCTCTGTCGGCAGCAGCGGGCACCATTAGCCACTCCGATGTCAGGCTCTGTTGGCAGCAGTAGCCACATCAGCCACTCCGATGTCAGGCTCTGTCGGCAGCAGTAGCCAGCATCAGCCACTCCGATGTCAGGCTCTTTCGGCAGCAGTAGCCACATCAGCCACTCCGATGTCAGGCTCTGTCGGCAGCAGCGGGCACCATCAGCCACTTGGATGTCAGGCTCTGTCGGCAGCAGCGGGCACCATCAGCCACTCCGATGTCAGGCTCTGTCGGCAGCAGTAGCAACCATCAGCCACTCCGATGTCAGGCTCTGTCGGCAGCAGTAGCCACCATCAGCCACTCCGATGTCAGGCTCTGCCGGCAGCAGCGGGCACCATCAGCCACTCCGATGTCAGGCTCTGCCGGCAGCAGCGGGCACCATCAGCCACTCCGATGTCAAGCTCTGTCGGCAGCAGTGGGCATCATCAGCCACTCCGATGTCAGGCTCTGTCGGCAGCAGTAGCCACCATCAGCCACTCCGATGTCAGGCTCTGTCGGCAGCAGTAGCAACCATCAGCCACTCCGATGTCAGGCTCTGTCGACAGCAGCAGGCACCATAAGCCACTCCGATGTCAGGCTCTGTCGGCAGCAGCGGGCACCATCAGCCACTCCGATGTCAGGCTCTGTCGGCAGCAGTAGCCACATCAGCCACTCCGATGTCAGGCTCTGTCGGCAGCAGCGGGCACCATCAGCCACTCGGATGTCAGGCTCTGTCGGCAGCAGTAGCCACCATCAGCCACTCCGATGTCAGGCTCTGCCGGCAGCAGCGGGCACCATCAGCCACTCCGATGTCAGGCTCTGTCGGCAGCAGCGGGCACCATTAGCCACTCCGATGTCAGGCTCTGTTGGCAGCAGTAGCCACATCAGCCACTCCGATGTCAGGCTCTGTCGGCAGCAGTAGCCAGCGTCAGCCACTCCGATGTCAGGCTCTTTCGGCAGCAGTAGCCACATCAGCCACTCCGATGTCAGGCTCTGTCGGCAGCAGCGGGCACCATCAGCCACTTGGATGTCAGGCTCTGTCGGCAGCAGCGGGCACCATCAGCCACTCCGATGTCAGGCTCTGTCGGCAGCAGTAGCAACCATCAGCCACTCCGATGTCAGGCTCTGTCGGCAGCAGTAGCCACCATCAGCCACTCCGATGTCAGGCTCTGCCGGCAGCAGCGGGCACCATCAGCCACTCCGATGTCAGGCTCTGCCGGCAGCAGCGGGCACCATCAGCCACTCCGATGTCAAGCTCTGTCGGCAGCAGTGGGCATCATCAGCCACTCCGATGTCAGGCTCTGTCGGCAGCAGTAGCCACCATCAGCCACTCCGATGTCAGGCTCTGTCAACAGCAACGGGTACCATCAGCCACTCCGATGTCAGGCTCTGTTGGCAGCAGCGGGCACCATCAGCCACTCCGATGTGAGGCTCTGCCGGCAGCAGTAGCCAACATCAGCCACTCCGATGTCAGGCTCTGTCGGCAGTAGCGGGCACCATCAGCCACTCCGATGTCAGGCTCTGTCGGCAGCAGTAGCCAACATCAGCCACTCCGATGTCAGGCTCTGTCGGCAGCAGCGGGCACCATCAGCCACTCCGATGTGAGGCTCTGCCGGCAGCAGCGGGCACCATCAGCCACTCCGATGTCAGGCTCTGTCGGCAGCAGCGGGCACCATTAGCCACTCCGATGTCAGGCTCTGTTGGCAGCAGTAGCCACATCAGCCACTCCGATGTCAGGCTCTGTCGGCAGCAGTAGCCAGCATCAGCCACTCCGATGTCAGGCTCTTTCGGCAGCAGTAGCCACATCAGCCACTCCGATGTCAGGCTCTGTCGGCAGCAGCGGGCACCATCAGCCACTTGGATGTCAGGCTCTGTCGGCAGCAGCGGGCACCATCAGCCACTCCGATGTCAGGCTCTGTCGGCAGCAGTAGCAACCATCAGCCACTCCGATGTCAGGCTCTGTCGGCAGCAGTAGCCACCATCAGCCACTCCGATGTCAGGCTCTGCCGGCAGCAGCGGGCACCATCAGCCACTCCGATGTCAGGCTCTGCCGGCAGCAGCGGGCACCATCAGCCACTCCGATGTCAAGCTCTGTCGGCAGCAGTGGGCATCATCAGCCACTCCGATGTCAGGCTCTGTCGGCAGCAGTAGCCACCATCAGCCACTCCGATGTCAGGCTCTGTCAACAGCAACGGGTACCATCAGCCACTCCGATGTCAGGCTCTGTCGGCAGCAGCGGGCACCATCAGCCACTCCGATGTGAGGCTCTGCCGGCAGCAGTAGCCAACATCAGCCACTCCGATGTCAGGCTCTGTCGGCAGCAGCGGGCACCATCAGCCACTCCGATGTCAGGCTCTGTCGGCAGCAGTAGCCAACATCAGCCACTCCGATGTCAGGCTCTGTCGGCAGCAGCGGGCACCATCAGCCACTCCGATGTGAGGCTCTGCCGGCAGCAGTAGCCAACATCAGCCACTCCGATGTCAGGCTCTGTCGGCAGCAGCGGGCACCATCAGCCACTCCGATGTCAGGCTCTGTCGGCAGCAGTAGCCAACATCAGCCACTCCGATGTCAGGCTCTGTCGGCAGCAGCGGGCACCATCAGCCACTCCGACGTCAGGCTCTGCCTGCAGCAGCGGGCACCATCAGCCACTCCGATGTCAGGCTCTGTCGGCAGCAGCGGGCACCATCAGCCACTCGGATGTCAGGCTCTGTCGGCAGCAGCGGGCACCATCAGCGACTCCGATTTCAGGCTCTGTCGGCAGCAGCAGGCACCATAAGCCACTCCGATGTCAGGCTCTGTCGGCAGCAGCGGGCACCATCAGCCACTCCGATGTCAGGATCTGTCAACAGCAGCGGGCACCATCAGCCACTCCGATGTCAGGCTCTGTCGGCAGCAGCGGGCACCATCAGCCACTCCGATGTCAGGCTCTTTCGGCAGCAGTAGCCACCATCAGCCACTCCGATGTCAGGCTCTGTCGGCAGCAGCGGGCACCATCAGCCACTCCGATGTCAGGCTCTGTCGGCAGCAGTAGCCAACATCAGCCACTCCGATGTCAGGCTCTGTCGGCAGCAGCGGGAACCATCAGCCACTCCGATGTCAGGCTCTGTCGGCAGCAGCGGGCACCATCAGCCACTCCGATGTCAGGCTCTGCCGGCAGCAGCGGGCACCATCAGCCACTCCGATGTCAGGCTCTGCCTGCAGCAGCGGGCACCATCAGCCACTCCGATGTCAGGCTCTGTCGGCAGCAGCGGGCACCATCAGCCACTCGGATGTCAGGCTCTGTCGGCAGCAGTAGCCAACATCAGCCACTCCGATGTCAGGCTCTGTCGGCAGCAGCGGGCACCATCAGCCACTCCGATGTCAGGCTCTGCCTGCAGCAGCGGGCACCATCAGCCACTCCGATGTCAGGCTCTGTCGGCAGCAGCGGGCACCATCAGCCACTCGGATGTCAGGCTCTGTCGGCAGCAGCGGGCACCATCAGCGACTCCGATTTCAGGCTCTGTCGGCAGCAGCGGGCACCATAAGCCACTCCGATGTCAGGCTCTGTCGGCAGCAGCGGGCACCATCAGCCACTCCGATTTCAGGCTCTGCCGGCAGCAGCAGGCACCATCAGCCACTCCGATGTCAGGCTCTGTCGGCAGCAGCGGGCACCATCAGCCACTCCGATGTCAGGCTCTGCCGGCAGCAGCGGGCACCATCAGCGACTCCGATTTCAGGCTCTGTCGGCAGCAGCGGCCACCATCAGCCACTCCGATGTCAGGCTCTGCCGGCAGCAGCGGGCACCATCAGCCACTCCGATGTCAGGCTCTGCCGGCAGCAGCGGGCACCATCAGCCACTCCGATGTCAAGCTCTGTCGGCAGCAGTGGGCACCATCAGCCACTCCGATGTCAGGCTCTGTCGGCAGCAGTAGCCACCATCAGCCACTCCGATGTCAGGCTCTGTCAACAGCAGCGGGCACCATCAGCCACTCCGATGTCAGGCTCTGCCGGCAGCAGTAGCCAACATCAGCCACTCCGATGTCAGGCTCTGTCGGCAGCAGCCGGCACCATCAGCCACTCCGATGTCAGGCTCTGCCTGCAGCAGCGGGCACCATCAGCCACTCCGATGTCAGGCTCTGTCGGCAGCAGCGGGCACCATCAGCCACTCGGATGTCAGGCTCTGTCGGCAGCAGCGGGCACCATCAGCGACTCCGATTTCAGGCTCTGTCGGCAGCAGCGGGCACCATAAGCCACTCCGATGTCAGGCTCTGTCGGCAGCAGCGGGCACCATCAGCCACTCCGATTTCAGGCTCTGCCGGCAGCAGCAGGCACCATCAGCCACTCCGATGTTAGGCTCTGTCGTCAGCAGCGGGCACCATCAGCCGCTCCGATGTCAGGCTCTGTCGTCAGCAGCGGGCACCATCAGCCACTCCGATGTCAGGCTCTGTCGGCAGCAGTAGCCACATCAGCCACTCCGATGTCAGGCTCTGTCGGCAGCAGCGGGCACCATCAGCCACTCCAATGTCAGGCTCTGTCGGCAGCAGCGGGCACCATCAGCCACTCTGATGTCAGGCTCTGTCGGCAGCAGTAGCCACCATCAGCCACTCCGATGTCAGGCTCTGTCGGCAGCAGTAGCCACCATCAGCCACTCCGATGTTAGGCTCTGCCGGCAGCAGCGGGCACCATCAGCCACTCCGATGTCAGGCTCTGTCGGCAGCAGCAGCCACCATCAGCCACTCCGATGTCAGGCTCTGTCGGCAGCAGCGGGCACCATCAGCCACTCCGATGTCAGGCTCTGCCGGCAGCAGCGGGCACCATCAGCCACTAAGATGTCAGGCTCTGTCGGCAGCAGCGGCCACCATCAGCCACTCCGATGTCAGGCTCCGATGTCACTCTGATGTCAGGCTCTGTCGGCAGCAGCGGGCACCATCAGCCACTCCGATGTCAGGCTCTGTCGGCAGCAGCGGGCACCATCAGCCACTCCGATGTCAGGCTCTGTCGGCAGCAGCGGGCACCATCAGCCACTCCGATGTCAGGCTCTGTCGGCAGCAGCAGCCACCATCAGCCACTCCGATGTCAGGCTCTGTCGGTAGCAGAGGGCACCATCAGCCACTCCGATGTCAGGCTCTGTCGGCAGCAGTAACCACCATCAGCCACTCCGATGTCAGGCTCTGTCGG
This sequence comes from Cyprinodon diabolis, assembly GCA_030533445.1. Classification (NCBI taxonomy): domain Eukaryota; kingdom Metazoa; phylum Chordata; class Actinopteri; order Cyprinodontiformes; family Cyprinodontidae; genus Cyprinodon; species Cyprinodon diabolis. Next base: position 42,714,726 of record CM060067.1, on the reverse strand, counting down.
CAGCAGCGGGCACCATCAGCCACTCCGATGTCAGGCTCTGTCGGCAGCAGTAGCCACCATCAGCCATTCCGATGTCAGGCTCTGTCGGTAGCAGTAGCCACATCAGCCACTCCGATTTCAGGCTCTGCCGGCAGCAGTAGCAACCATCAGCCACTCCGATGTCAGGCTCTGTCGGCAGCAGCGGGCACCATCAGCCACTACGATGTCAGGCTCTGTCGGCAGCAGCGGCCACCATAAGCCACTCCGATGTCAGGCTCTGTCGGCGGCAGAGGGCACCATAAGCCACTCCGATGTCAGGCTCTGTCGGCAGCAGCGGGCACCATCAGCCACTCCGATGTCAGGCTCTGTCGGCAGCAGCGGGCACCATCAGCCACTCCGATGTCAGGCTCTGTCGGCAGCAGTAGCCACATCAGCCACTCCGATGTCAGGCTCTGTCGGCAGCAGTAGCAACCATCAGCCACTCCGATGTCAGGCTCTGTCGGCAGCAGTAGCAACCATCAGCCACTCCGATGTCAGGCTCTGTCGGCAGCAGCGGGCACCATCAGCCACTACGATGTCAGGCTCTGTCGGCAGCAGCGGCCACCATAAGCCACTCCGATGTCAGGCTCTGTCGGCAGCAGAGGGCACCATCAGCCACTCCGATGTCAGGCTCTGTCGGCAGCAGCGGGCACCATCAGCCACTCCGATGTCAGGCTCTGTCGGCAGCAGTAGCCACATCAGCCACTCCGATGTCAGGCTCTGTCGGCAGCAGCGGGCACCATCAGCCACTCTGATGTCAGGCTCTGTCGGCAGCAGCGGGCACCATCAGCCACTCCGATGTCAGGCTCTGTCGGCAGCAGTAGCCACCATCAGCCACTCCGATGTCAGGCTCTGTCAGCACCAGTAGCCACCATCAGCCACTCCGATGTCAGGCTCTGTCGGCAGCAGCGGGCACCATCAGCCACTCCGATGTCAGGCTCTTTTGGCAGCAGCGGGCACCATCAGCCACTCCGATGTTAGGCTCTGTCGGCAGCAACGGACACCATCAGCCACTCCGATGTCAGGCTCTGTCGGCAGCAGCGGGCACCATCAGCCACTCCGATGTTAGGCTCTGTCGGCAGCAGCGGGCACCATCAGCCACTCCGATGTCAGGCTCTGTCGGCAGCAGCGGGCACCATCAGCCACTCCGATGTCAGGCTCTGTCGGCAGCAGCGGCCACCATCAGCCACTCCGATGTCAGGCTCTGTCGGAAGCAGAGGGCACCATCAGCCACTCCGATGTCAGGCTCTGTCGGCAGCAGTAGCAACAATAAGCCACTCCGATGTCAGGCTCTGTCGGCAGCAGTAGCAACCATCAGCCACTCCGATGTCAGGCTCTGTCGGCAGCAGCGGGCACCATCAGCCACTCCGATGTCAGGCTCTGTCGGCAGCAGCGGGCACCATCAGCAACTCCGATGTCAGGCTCTGTCGGCAGCAGTAGCCACCATCAGCCATTCCGATGTCAGGCTCTGTCGGTAGCAGTAGCCACATCAGCCACTCCGATTTCAGGCTCTGCCGGCAGCAGCAGGCACCATCAGCCACTCCGATGTCAGGCTCTGTCGTCAGCAGCGGGCACCATCAGCCACTCCGATGTCAGGCTCTGTCGGCAGCAGCGGGCACCATCAGCCACTCCAATGTCAGGCTCTGTCGGCAGCAGCGGGCACCATCAGCCACTCCGATGTCAGGCTCTGTCGGCAGCAGCGGGCACCATCAGCCACTCCGATGTCAGGCTCTGTCGGCAGCAGTGGCCACCATCAGCCACTCTGATGTCAGGCTCTGTCGGTAGCAGAGGGCACCATCAGCCACTCCGATGTCAGGCTCTGTCGGCAGCAGTAGCCACCATCAGCCACTCCGATGTCAGGCTCTGTCGGCAGCAGCGGGCACCATCAGCCACTCCGATGTCAGGCTCTGTCGGCAGCAGTAGCCACCATCAGCCATTCCGATGTCAGGCTCTGTCGGTAGCAGTAGCCACATCAGCCACTCCGATTTCAGGCTCTGCCGGCAGCAGCAGGCACCATCAGCCACTCCGATGTCAGGCTCTGTCGTCAGCAGCGGGCACCATCAGCCACTCCGATGTCAGGCTCTGTCGGCAGCAGCGAGCACCATCAGCCACTCCGATGTCAGGCTCTGTCGGCAGCAGTTGCCACCATCAGCCACTCCGATGTCAGGCTCTGTCGGCAGCAGTAGCCACCATCAGCCACTCCGATGTCAGGCTCTGCCGGCAGCAGTAGCCACCATCAGCCACTCCGATGTCAGGCTCTGTCGGCAGCAGCGAGCACCATCAGCCACTCCGATGTCAGGCTCTGTCGGCAGCAGCGGGCACCATCAGCCACTCGGATGTCAGGATCTGTCGGCAGCAGTAGCCACCATCAGCCACTCCGATGTCAGGCTCTGTCGGCAGCAGTAGCCACCATCAGCCACTCCGATGTCAGGCTCTGCCGGCAGCAGCGGCCACCATCAGCCACTCCGATGTCAGGCTCTGCCGGCAGCAGCGGGCACCATCAGCCACTCCGATGTCAGGCTCTGCCGGCAGCAGTAGCCACCATCAGCCACTCCGATGTCAGGCTCTGTCGGCAGCAGCGGGCACCATCAGCCACTCCGATGTCAGGCTCTGCCGGCAGCAGTAGCCACCATCAGCCACTCCGATGTCAGGCTCTGTCTGCAGCAGCGGGCACCATCAGCCAGTCCGATGTCAGGCTCTGCCGGCAGCAGCGGGCACCATCAGCCACTCCGATGTCAGGCTCTGTCTGCAGCAGCGGGCACCATCAGCCACTCCGATGTCAGGCTCTGTCGGCAGCAGTAGCCACATCAGCCACTCCGATGTCAGGCTCTGTCGGCAGCAGCGGGCACCATCAGCCACTCCGATGTCAGGCTCTGTCGGCAGCAGCGGGCACCATCAGCCACTCCGATGTCAGGCTCTGTCGGCAGCAGTGGCCACATCAGCCACTCCGATGTCAGGCTCTGTCGGCAGCAGCGGGCACCATCAGCCACTCCGATGTCAGGCTCTGTCGGCAGCAGCGGGCACCATCAGCCACTCCGATGTCAGGCTCTGTCGGCAGCAGCGGGCACCATCAGCCACTCCGATATCAGGCTCTGTCGGCAGCAGCGGGCACCATCAGCCACTCCGATGTCAGGCTCTGTCGGCAGCAGTGGCCACATAAGCCACTCCGATGTCAGGCTCTGCCGGCAGCAGTAGCCAACATCAGCCACTCCGATGTCAAGCTATGTCGGCAGCAGTAGCCAACATCAGCCACTCCGATGTCAGGCTCTGTCGGCAGCAGCGGGCACCATCAGCCACACCGATGTGAGGCTCTGCCGGCAGCAGTAGTCAACATCAGCCACTCCGATGTCAGGCTCTGTCGGCAGCAGCGGGCACCATCAGCCACTCCGATGTCAGGCTCTGTCGGCAGCAGTAGCCAACATCAGCCACTCCGATGTCAGGCTCTGTCGGCAGCAGCGGGCACCATCAGCCACTCCGACGTCAGGCTCTGCCTGCAGCAGCGGGCACCATCAGCCACTCCGATGTCAGGCTCTGTCGGCAGCAGCGGGCACCATCAGCCACTCGGATGTCAGGCTCTGTCGGCAGCAGCGGGCACCATCAGCGACTCCGATTTCAGGCTCTGTCGGCAGCAGCAGGCACCATAAGCCACTCCGATGTCAGGCTCTGTCGGCAGCAGCGGGCACCATCAGCCACTCCGATGTCAGGCTCTGTCAACAGCAGCGGGCACCATCAGCCACTCCAATGTCAGGCTCTGTCGGCAGCAGCGGGCACCATCAGCCACTCCGATGTCAGGCTCTTTCGGCAGCAGTAGCCACCATCAGCCACTCCGATGTCAGGCTCTGTCGGCAGCAGCGGGCACCATCAGCCACTCCGATGTCAGGCTCTGTCGGCAGCAGTAGCCAACATCAGCCACTCCGATGTAAGGCTCTGTTGGCAGCAGCGGGCACCATCAGCCACTCCGATGTCAGGCTCTGTCGGCAGCAGCGGGCACCATCAGCCACTCCGATGTCAGGCTCTGCCGGCAGCAGCGGGCACCATCAGCCACTCCGATGTCAGGCTCTGCCTGCAGCAGCGGGCACCATCAGCCACTCCGATGTCAGGCTCTGTCGGCAGCAGCGGGCACCATCAGCCACTCGGATGTCAGGCTCTGTCGGCAGCAGTAGCCAACATCAGCCACTCCAATGTCAGGCTCTGTCGGCAGCAGCGGGCACCATCAGCCACTCCGATGTCAGGCTCTGCCTGCAGCAGCGGGCACCATCAGCCACTCCGATGTCAGGCTCTGTCGGCAGCAGCGGGCACCATCAGCCACTCGGATGTCAGGCTCTGTCGGCAGCAGCGGGCACCATCAGCGACTCCGATTTCAGGCTCTGCCGGCAGCAGCAGGCACCATCAGCCACTCCGATTTCAGGCTCTGCCGGCAGCAGCAGGCACCATCAGCCACTCCGATGTCAGGCTCTGTCGGCAGCAGCGGGCACCATCAGCCACTCCGATGTCAGGCTCTGCCGGCAGCAGCGGGCACCATCAGCCACTCCGATGTCAGGCTCTGCCTGCAGCAGCGGGCACCATCAGCCACTCCGATGTCAGGCTCTGTCGGCAGCAGCGGGCACCATCAGCCACTCGGATGTCAGGCTCTGTCGGCAGCAGTAGCCAACATCAGCCACTCCAATGTCAGGCTCTGTCGGCAGCAGCGGGCACCATCAGCCACTCCGATGTCAGGCTCTGCCTGCAGCAGCGGGCACCATCAGCCACTCCGATGTCAGGCTCTGTCGGCAGCAGCGGGCACCATCAGCCACTCGGATGTCAGGCTCTGTCGGCAGCAGCGGGCACCATCAGCGACTCCGATTTCAGGCTCTGTCGGCAGCAGCAGGCACCATAAGCCACTCCGATGTCAGGCTCTGTCGGCAGCAGCGGGCACCATCAGCCACTCCGATGTCAGGCTCTGCCGGCAGCAGCGGGCACCATCAGCGACTCCGATTTCAGGCTCTGTCGGCAGCAGCGGCCACCATAAGCCATTCCGATGTCAGGCTCTGTCGGCAGCAGCGGGCACCATCAGCCACTCCGATGTCAGGCTCTGCCGGCAGCAGCGGGCACCATCAGCCACTCCGATGTCAGGCTCTGTCGGCAGCAGCGGCCACCATCAGCCACTCCGATGTCAGGCTCTGTCGGCAGCAGAGGGCACCATAAGCCACTCCGATGTCAGGCTCTGTCGGCAGCAGTAGCCACCATCAGCCACTCCGATGTCAGGCTCTGTCGGCAGCAGCGGGCACCATCAGCCACTCCGATGTCAGGCTCTGTCGGCAGCAGTAGCCACCATCAGCCAATCCGATGTCAGGCTCTGTCATGAGCAGCGGGCACCATCAGCCACTCCGATGTCAGTCTCTGTCGGCAGCAGCGGGCACCATCAGCCACTCCGATGTCAGGCTCTTTCGGCAGCAGTAGCCACCATCAGCCACTCCGATGTCAGGCTCTGTCGGCAGCAGCGGGCACCATCAGCCACTCCGATGTCAGGCTCTGTCGGCAGCAGTAGCCACATCAGCCACTCCGATGTCAGGCTCTGTCGGCAGCAGCGGGCACCATCAGCCACTCCGATGTCAGGCTCTGCCGGCAGCAGTAGCCACCATCAGCCACTCCGATGTCAGGCTCTGTCGGCAGCAGCGGGCACCATCAGCCAGTCCGATGTCAGGCTCTGCCGGCAGCAGCGGGCACCATCAGCCACTCCGATGTCAGGCTCTGTCTGCAGCAGCGGGCACCATCAGCCACTCCGATGTCAGGCTCTGTCGGCAGCAGTAGCCACATCAGCCACTCCGATGTCAGGCTCTGTCGGCAGCAGCGGGCACCATCAGCCACTCCGATGTCAGGCTCTGTCGGCAGCAGCGGGCACCATCAGCCACTCCGATGTCAGGCTCTGTCGGCAGCAGTGGCCACATCAGCCACTCCGATGTCAGGCTCTGTCGGCAGCAGCGGGCACCATCAGCCACTCCGATGTCAGGCTCTGTCGGCAGCAGCGGGCACCATCAGCCACTCCGATGTCAGGCTCTGTCGGCAGCAGCGGGCACCATCAGCCACTCCGATATCAGGCTCTGTCGGCAGCAGCGGGCACCATCAGCCACTCCGATGTCAGGCTCTGTCGGCAGCAGTGGCCACATAAGCCACTCCGATGTCAGGCTCTGCCGGCAGCAGTAGCCAACATTAGCCACTCCGATGTCAGGCTCTGTCGGCAGCAGCGGACACCATCAGCCACTCCGATGTCAGGCTCTGCCTGCAGCAGCGGGCACCATCAGCCACTCCGATGTCAGGCTCTGTCGGCAGCAGCGGGCACCATCAGCCACTCGGATGTCAGGCTCTGTCGGCAGCAGCGGGCACCATCAGCGACTCCGATTTCAGGCTCTGTCGACAGCAGCAGGCACCATAAGCCACTCCGATGTCAGGCTCTGTCGGCAGCAGCGGGCACCATCAGCCACTCCGATGTCAGGCTCTGTCGGCAGCAGCGGGCACCATCAGCCACTCCGATGTCAGGCTCTGTCGGCAGCAGTATCTACATCAGCCACTCCGATGTCAGGCTCTGTCGGCAGCAGCGGGCACCATCAGCCACTCCGATGTCAGGCTCTGTCGGCAGCAGCGGGTACCCTCAGCCACTCCGATGTCAGGCTCTGTCGGCAGCAGCGGGCACCATCAGCCACTACGATGTCAGGCTCTGTCGGCAGCAGTAGCCACATCAGCCACTCCAATGTCAGGCTCTGTCGGCAGCAGTAGCCACCATCAGCCACTCCGATGTCAGGCTCTGTCTGCAGCAGCGGGCACCATCAGCCATTCCGATGTCAGGCTCTGTCGGCAGCAGTGGCCACATCAGCCACTCCGATGTCAGGCTCTGTAGGCAGCAGCGGGCACCATCAGCCACTCCGATGTCAGGCTCTGTAGGCAGCAGCGGGCACCATCAGCCATTCCGATGTCAGGCTCTGTCGGCAGCACAGGGCAACATTAGCCACTCCGATGTCAGGCTCTGTCGGCAGCAGTAGCCACCATCAGCCACACCGATGTCAGGCTCTGTCGGCAGCAGCGGGCACCTTCAGCCACTCAGATGTCAGGCTCTTTCGGCAGCAGCGGGCACCATCAGCCACTCCGATGTCAGGCTCTGTCGGCAGCAGTAGCCACCATCAGCCACTCCGATGTCAGGCTCTGTCGGCAGCAGCGGCCACCATCAGCCACTCCGATGTCAGGCTCTGTCGGCAGCAGCGGGCACCATCAGCAACTCCGATGTCAGGCTCTGCCGGCAGCAGCGGGCACCATCAGCCACTCCGATGTCAGGCTCTGTCGGCAGCAGCCGGCACCATCAGCCACTCCGATGTCAGGCTCTGCCGGCAGCAGTAGCCACCATCAGCCACTCCGATGTCAGGGCTCTGTCGGCAGCAGCGGGCACCATCAGCCACTCCGATGTCAGGCTCTGTCGTCAGCAGCGGGCACCATCAGCCACTCCGATGTCAGGCTCTGTCGGCAGCACTAGCCACATCAGCCACTCCGATTTCAGGCTCTGTCGGCAGCAGCAGGCACCATCAGCCACTCCGATGTCCGGCTCTGTCGGCAGCAGAAGCCACCATCAGCCACTCCGATGTCAGGCTCTGTCGGCAGCAGCGGGCACCATCAGCCACTCCGATGTCAGGCTCTGCCGGCAGCAGTGGGCACCATTAGCCACTCCGATGTCAGGCTTTGCCGGCAGCAGAGGGCACCATCAGCCACTCCGATGTCAGGCTCTGCCGGCAGCATTAGCCACCATCAGCCACTCCGATGTCAGGGCTCTGTCGGCAGCAGCGGGCACCATCAGCCACTCCGATGTCAGGCTCTGCCGGCAGCAGTAGACCCGATAAGCCATTCCGATGTCAGCCTCTGTCGGCAGCACTAGCCACATCAGCCACTCCGATTTCAGGCTCTGTCGGCAGCAGCAGGCACCATCAGCCACTCCGATGTCAGGCTCTGTCGTCAGCAGCGGGCACCATCAGCCACTCCGATGTCCGGCTCTGTCGGCAGCAGAAGCCACCATCAGCCACTCCGATGTCAGGTTCTGCCGGCAGCAGTGGGCACCATCAGCCACTCCGATGTCAGGCTCTGCCGGCAGCAGTGGGCACCATTAGCTACTCCGATGTCAGGCTTTGCCGGCAGCAGAAGCCACCATCAGCCACTCCGATGTCAGGCTCTGCCGGCAGCAGTGGGCACCATTAGCCACTCCGATGTCAGGCTTTGCCGGCAGCAGTGGGCACCATCAGCCACTCCGATGTCAGGCTCTGCCGGCAGCAGCGGGCACCATCAGCCACTCCGATGTCAAGCTCTGTCGGCAGCAGCGGGCACCATCAGCCACTCCGGTGTCAGGCTCTGTCGGCAGCAGTAGCCACCATCAGCCACTCCGATGTCAGGCTCTGTCAACAGCAGCGGACACCATCAGCCACTCCGATGTCAGGCTCTGTCGGCAGCAGCGGGCACCATCAGCCACTCCGATGTCAGGCTCTGCCGGCAGCAGTAGCCAACATAAGCCACTCCGATGTCAGGCTCTGTCGGCAGCAGCGGGCACCATCAGCCACTCCGATGTCAGGCTCTGCCGGCAGCAGTGGCCACCATTAGCCACTCCGATGTCAGGCTTTGCCGGCAGCAGGGGGCACCATCAGCCACTCTGATGTCAGACTCTGTCGGCAGCAGTAGCCACATCAGCCACTCCGATGTCAGGCTCTGTCGGCAGCAGCGGGCACCATCAGCCACTCCGATGTTAGGCTCTGCCGGCAGCCGTAGCCACCATCAGCCACTCCGATGTCAGGCTCTGTCGGCAGCAGTAGCCACCATCAGCCACTCCGATCTCAGGCTCTGTCGGCAGCAGTAGCCACCATCAGCCACTCCGATGTCAGGCTCTGTCAACAGCAGCGGGCACCATCAGCCACTCCGATGTCAGGCTCTGTCGGCAGCAGCGGGCACCATCAGCCACTCCGATGTCAGGCTCTGCCGGCAGCAGTGGGCACCATCAGCCACTCCGATGTCAGGCTTTGTCGGCAGCAGAAGCCACCATCAGCCACTCCGATGTCAGGCTCTGCCGGCAGCAGTGGGCACCATTAGCCACTCCGATGTCAGGCTTTGCCGGCAGCAGTGGGCACCATCAGCCACTCCGATGTCAGGCTCTGCCGGCAGCAGTGGGCACCATTAGCCACTCCGATGTCAGGCTCTGTCGGCAGCAGCGGGCACCATCAGCCACTCCGATGTATGTCTCTGTCGGCAGCAGCGGGCACCATCAGCCACTCCGATGTCAGGCTCTGTCAGCAGCAGTAGCCAATATCAGCCACTCCGATGTCAGGCTCTCTTAGCAGCAGTAGCCACCATCAGCCACTCCGATGTCAGGCTCTGTCGGCAGCAGGGGGCACCATCAGCCACTCCGATGTCAGGCTCTGCCAGCAGCAGCGGGCACCATTAGCCACTCCGATGTCAGGCTCTGTCGGCAGCAGTAGCCAAATCAGCCACTCCGATGTCAGGCTCTGTCGGCAGCAGCGGGCACCATCAGCCACTCCGATGTCAGGCTCTGCCGGCAGCAGCGGGCACAATCAGCCACTCCGATGTCAGGCTCTGTCGGCAGCAGCGGGCACCATCAGCCACTCCGATGTATGTCTCTGTCGGCAGCAGCGGGCACCATCAGCCACTCCGATGTCAGGCTCTGTCAGCAGCAGTAGCCAATATCAGCCACTCCGATGTCAGGCTCTCTCAGCAGCAGTAGCCACCATCAGCCACTCCGATGTCAGGCCCTGTCGGCAGCAGTAGCCACATCAGCCACTCCGATGTCAGGCTCTGTCGGCAGCAGCGGGCACCATCAGCCATTCCGATGTCAGGCTCTGTCGGCAGCAGTAGCCACATCAGCCACTCCGATGTCAGGCTCTGTAGGCAGCAGCGGGCACCATCAGCCACTCCGATGTCAGGCTCTGCCGGCAGCAGTAGCCACCATTTGCCACTCCGATGTCAGGCTCTGTCTGCAGCAGCGGGCACCATCAGCCAGTCCGATGTCAGGCTCTGCCGGCAGCAGCGGGCACCATCAGCCACTCCGATGTCAGGCTCTGTCTGCAGCAGCGGGCACCATCAGCCACTCCGATGTATGTCTCTGTCGGCAGCAGCGGGCACCATCAGCCACTCCGATGTCAGGCTCTGTCAGAAGCAGTAGCCAATATCAGCCACTCCGATGTCAGGCTCTCTCAGCAGCAGTAGCCACCATCAGCCACTCCGATGTCAGGCTCTGTCGGCAGCAGCAGGCACCATCAGCCACTCCGATGTCAGGCTCTGTCGGCAGCAGTAGCCACATCAGCCACTCCGATGTCAGGCTCTGTCGGCAGCAGCGGGCACCATCAGCCACTCCGATGTCAGTCTCTGGCGGCAGCAGCGGGCACCATCAGTCACTCCGATGTCAGGCTCTGTCGGCAGCAGCGGGCACCATCAGCCACTCCGATGTCAGGCTCTGTCGGCAGCAGTAGCCACATCAGCCACTCCAATGTCAGGCTCTGTCGGCAGCAGTAGCCACCATCAGCCACTCCGATGTCAGGCTCAGTCTGCAGCAGCGGGCACCATCAGCCACTCCGATGTCAGGCTCTGTCGGCAGCAGTAGCCACATCAGCCACTCCGATGTCAGGCTCTGTCGGCAGCAGCGGGCACCATCAGCCACTCCGATGTCAGGCTCTGCCAGCAGCAGCGGGCACCATTAGCCACTCCGATGTCAGGCTCTGTCGGCAGCAGTAGCCACATCAGCCACTCCGATGTCAGGCTCTGTCGGCAGCAGCGGGCACCGTCAGCCACTCCGATGTCAGGCTCTGCCGGCAGCAGCGGGCACAATCAGCCACTCCGATGTCAGGCTCTGTCGGCAGCAGCGGGCACCATCAGCAACTCCGATGTCTGTCTCTGTCGGCAGCAGCGGGCACCATCAGCCACTCCGATGTCAGGCTCTGTCAGCAGCAGTAGCCAATATCAGCCACTCCGATGTCAGGCTCTGTCAGCAGCAGTAGCCACCATCAGCCACTCCGATGTCAGGCTCTGTCGGCAGCAGCGGGCACCATCAGCCAATCCGATGTCAGGCTCTGCCGGCAGCAGCGGGCACCATCAGCCACTCCGATGTCAGGCTCTGTCGGCAGCAGCGGGCACCATCAGCCACTCCGATGTCAGGCTCTGTCGGCAGCAGCGGGCACCATCAGCCACTCCGATGTCAGGCTCTGTCGGCAGCAGTAGCCACATCAGCCACTCCGATGTCAGGCTCTGTCGGCAGCAGCGGGCACCATCAGCCACTCCGATGTCAGGCTCTGTCGGCAGCAGTAGCCACATCAGCCACTCCGATGTCAGGCTCTGTCGGCAGCAGCGGGCACCATCAGCCATTCCGATGTCAGGCTCTGTCGGCAGCAGTAGCCACATCAGCCACTCCGATGTCAGGCTCTGTAGGCAGCAGCGGGCACCATCAGCCACTCCGATGTCAGGCTCTTTCGGCAGCAGCGGGCACCATCAGCCATTCCGATGTCAGGCTCTGTCGGCAGCAGTAGCCACATCAGCCACTCCGATGTCAGGCTCTTTCGGCAGCAGTAGCCACATCAGCCACACCGATGTCAGGCTCTGTCGCCAGCAGCGGGCACCATCAGCCACTCCGATGTCAGGCTCTGTCGGCAGCACAGGGCACCATTAGCCACTCAGATGTAAGGCTCTGTGGGAAGCAGTAGCCACCATCAGCCACTCCGATGTCAGGCTCTGTCGGCAGCAGTTGCCACCATCAGCCACTCCGATGTCAGGCTCTGTCGGCAGCAGCGGGCACCATCAGCCACTCCGATGTCAGGCTCTGCCGGCAGCAGCGGGCACCATCAGCCACTCCGATGTCAGGCTCTGTCGGAAGCAGCGGGCACCATCCGCCACTCCGATGTCAGGCTCTGCCGGCAGCAGTAGCCACCATCAGCCACTCCGATGTCAGGGCTCTGTCGGCAGCAGCGGGCACCATCAGCCACTCCGATGTCAGGCTCTGCCGGCAGCAGTAGCCACCATAAGCCATTCCGATGTCAGGCTCTGTCGGCAGCACTAGCCACATCAGCCACTCCGATTTCAGGCTCTGTCGTCAGCAGCGGGCACCATCAGCCCCTCCGATGTCCGGCTCTGTCGGCAGCAGAAGCCACCATCAGCCACTCCGATGTCAGGCTCTGCCGGCAACAGTGGGCACCATCAGCCACTCTGATGTCAGGCTCTGCCGGCAGCAGTGGGCACCATTAGCCACTCCGATGTCAGGCTTTGCCGGCAGCAGAAGCCACCATCAGCCACTCCGATGTCAGGCTCTGCCGGCAGCAGTGGGCACCATTAGCCACTCCGATGTCAGGCTTTGCCGGCAGCAGTGGGCACCATCAGCCACTCCGATGTCAGGCTCTGTCGTCAGCAGCGTGCACCATCAGCCCCTCCGATGTCCGGCTCTGTCGGCAGCAGTAGCCACATCAGCCACTCCGATGTCAGGCTCTGTCTGCAGCAGCGGGCATCATCAGCCACTCCGATGTCAGGCTCTGTCAGCAGCAGTAGTCACATCAGCCACTCCAATGTCAGGCTCTGTAGGCAGCAGCGGGCACCATCAGCCACTCCGATGTCAGGCTCTGCCATCAGCAGCGGGCACCATTAGCCACTCCGATGTCAGGCTCTGTCGGCAGCAGTAGCCACATCAGCCACTCCGATGTCAGGCTCTGCCGGCAGCAGCGGGCACAATCAGCCACTCCGATGTCAGGCTCTGTCGGCAGCAGCGGGCACCATCAGCCACTCCGATGTATGTCTCTGTCGGCAGCAGCGGGCACCATCAGCCACTCCGATGTCAGGCTCTGTCAGCAGCAGTAGCCAATATCAGCCACTCCGATGTCAGGCTCTCTCAGCAGCAGTAGCCACCATCAGCCACTCCGATGTCAGGCTCTGTCGGCAGCAGGGGGCACCATCAGCCACTCCGATGTAAGGCTCTGCCGGCAGCAGCGGGCACCATCAGCCACTCTGATGTCAGGCTCTGCCGGCAGCAGCGGGCACCATCAGCCACTCCGATGTCAGGCTCTGTCGGCAGCAGCGGGCACCATCAGCCACTCCGATGTCAGGCTCTGTCGGCAGCAGCGGGCACCATCAGCCACTCTGATGTCAGGCACTGTCGGCAGCAGTAGCCACCATCAGCCACTCCGATGTCAGGCTCTGTCTGCAGCAGCGGGCACCATCAGCCACTCCGATGTCAGGCTCTGTCGGCAGCAGTAGCCACATCAGCCACTCCGATGTCAGGCTCTGTCGGCAGCAGTGGGCACCATCAGCCACTCCGATGTCAGGCTCTGCCAGCAGCAGCGGGCACCATTAGCCACTCCGATGTCAGGCTCTGTCGGCAGCAGTAGCCACATCAGCCACTCCGATGTCAGGCTCTGTCGGCAGCAGCGGGCACCATCAGCCACTCCGATGTCAGGCTCTGCCATCAGCAGCGGGCACCATTAGCCACTCCGATGTCAGGCTCTGTCGGCAGCAGTAGCCACATCAGCCACTCCGATGTCAGGCTCTGCCGGCAGCAGCGGGCACAATCAGCCACTCCGATGTCAGGCTCTGTCGGCAGCAGCGGGCACCATCAGCCACTCCGATGTATGTCTTTGTCGGCAGCAGCGGGCACCATCAGCCACTCCGATGTCAGGCTCTGTCAGCAGCAGTAGCCAATATCAGCCACTCCGATGTCAGGCTCTCTCAGCAGCAGTAGCCACCATCAGCCACTCCGATGTCAGGCTCTGTCGGCAGCAGGGGGCACCATCAGCCACTCCGATGTAAGGCTCTGCCGGCAGCAGCGGGCACCATCAGCCACTCTGATGTCAGGCTCTGCCGGCAGCAGCGGGCACCATCAGCCACTCCGATGTCAGGCTCTGTCGGCAGCAGCGGGCACCATCAGCCACTCCGATGTCAGGCTCTGTCGGCAGCAGCGGGCACCATCAGCCACTCTGATGTCAGGCACTGTCGGCAGCAGTAGCCACATCAGCCACTCCGATGTCAGGCTCTGTCGGCAGCAGCGGGCACCATTAGCCACTCCGATGTCAGGCTCTGTCGGCAGCAGCGGGCACCATCAGTCACTCCGATGTCAGGCTCTGTCGGCAGCAGCGGGCACCATCAGCCACTCCGATGTCAGGCTCTGTCGGCAGCAGTAGCCACATCAGCCACTCCAATGTCAGGCTCTGTCGGCAGCAGTAGCCACCATCAGCCACTCCGATGTCAGGCTCTGTCTGCAGCAGCGGGCACCATCAGCCACTCCGATGTCAGGCTCTGTCGGCAGCAGTAGCCACATCAGCCACTCCGATGTCAGGCTCTGTCGGCAGCAGTGGGCACCATCAGCCACTCCGATGTCAGGCTCTGCCAGCAGCAGCGGGCACCATTAGCCACTCCGATGTCAGGCTCTGTCGGCAGCAGTAGCCACATCAGCCACTCCGATGTCAGGCTCTGTCGGCAGCAGCGGGCACCATCAGCCACTCCGATGTCAGGCTCTGCCAGCAGCAGCGGGCACCATTAGCCACTCCGATGTCAGGCTCTGTCGGCAGCAGTAGCCACATCAGCCACTCCGATGTCAGGCTCTGTCGGCAGCAGCGGGCACCGTCAGCCACTCCGATGTCAGGCTCTGCCGGCAGCAGCGGGCACAATCAGCCACTCCGATGTCAGGCTCTGTCGGCAGCAGCGGGCACCATCAGCCACTCCGATGTCAGGCTCTGCCGGCAGCAGCGGGCACCATCAGCCACTCCGATGTCAGGCTCTGTCGGCAGCAGCGGGCACCATCAGCCACTCCGATGTCAGGCTCTGTCGGCAGCAGCAGGCACCATCAGCCACTCCGATGTCAGGCTCTGTCGGCAGCAGTAGCCACATCAGCCACTCCGATGTCAGGCTCTGTCAGCAGCAGTAGCCACATCAGCCAATCCGATGTCAGGCTCTGTCGTCAGCAGTAGCCACATCAGCCACTCCGATGTCAGGCTCTGTCGGCAGCAGTAGCCACATCAGCCACTCCGATGTCAGGCTCTGTCGGCAGCAGTAGCCACATCAGCCACTCCGATGTCAGGCACTGTCGGCAGCAGCGGGCACCATCAGCCACTCCGATGTCAGGCTCTGTCGGCAGCAGTAGCCACATCAGCCACTCCGATGTCAGGCTCTGTCGGCAGCAGTAGCCACATCAGCCACTCCGATGTCAGGCTCTGTCGGCAGCAGCGGGCACCATCAGCCACTCCGATGTCAGGCTCTGCCAGCAGCAGCGGGCACCATTAGCCACTCCGATGTCAGGCTCTGTCGGCAGCAGTAGCCACATCAGCCACTCCGATGTCAGGCTCTGTCGGCAGCAGCGGGCACCGTCAGCCACTCCGATGTCAGGCTCTGCCGGCAGCAGCGGGCACAATCAGCCACTCCGATGTCAGGCTCTGTCGGCAGCAGCGGGCACCATCAGCCACTCCGATGTCTGTCTCTGTCGGCAGCAGCGGGCACCATCAGCCACTCCGATGTCAGGCTCTGTCAGCAGCAGTAGCCAATATCAGCCACTCCGATGCCAGGCTCTGTCAGCAGCAGTAGCCACCATCAGCCACTCCGATGTCAGGCTCTGTCGGCAGCAGCGGGAACCATCAGCCACTCCGATGTCAGGCTCTGCCGGCAGCAGCGGGCACCATCAGCCACTCCGATGTCAGGCTCTGTCGGCAGCAGCGGGCACCATCAGCCACTCCGATGTCAGGCTCTGTCGGCAGCAGCAGGCACCATCAGCCACTCCGATGTCAGGCTCTGTCGGCAGCAGTAGCCACATCAGCCACTCCGATGTCAGGCTCTGTCGGCAGCAGCGGGCACCATCAGCCACTGCGATGTCAGGCTCTGTCGGCAGCAGCGGGCACCATCAGCCACTCCGATGTCAGGCTCTGTCGGCAGCAGTAGCCACATCATTCACTCCGATGTCAGGCTCTGTCGGCAGCAGCGGGCACCATCAGCCACTCCGATGTCAGGCTCTTTCGGCAGCAGCGGGCACCATCAGCCATTCCGATGTCAGGCTCTGTCGGCAGCAGTAGCCACATCAGCCACTCCGATGTCAGGCTCTATAGGCAGCAGCGGGCACCATCAGCCACTCCGATGTCAGGCTCTTTCGGCAGCAGCGGGCACCATCAGCCATTCCGATGTCAGGCTCTGTCGTCAGCAGTAGCCACATCAGCCACTCCGATGTCAGGCTCTTTCGGCAGCAGTAGCCACATCAGCCACACCGATGTCAGGCTCTGTCGCCAGCAGCGGGCACCATCAGCCACTCCGATGTCAGGCTCTGTCGGCAGCACAGGGCACCATTAGCCACTCAGATGTAAGGCTCTGTCGGCAGCAGTAGCCACCATCAGCCACTCCGATGTCAGGCTCTGTCGGCAGCAGCGGGCACCATCAGCCACTCCGATGTCAGGCTCTGCCGGCAGCAGTAGCCACCATCAGCCACTCCGATGTCAGGGCTCTGTCGGCAGCAGCGGGCACCATCAGCCACTCCGATGTCAGGCTCTGCAGGCAGCAGTAGCCACCATAAGCCATTCCGATGTCAGCCTCTGTCGGCAGCACTAGCCACATCAGCCACTCCGATTTCAGGCTCTGTCGGCAGCAGCAGGCACCATCAGCCACTCCGATGTCAGGCTCTGTCGTCAGCAGTGGGCACCATCAGCCCCTCCGATGTCCGGCTCTGTCGGCAGCAGAAGCCACCATCATCCACTCCGATGTCAGGCTCTGCCGGCAGCAGTGGGCACCATCAGCCACTCTGATGTCAGGCTCTGCCGGCAGCAGTGGGCACCATTAGCCACTCCGATGTCAGGCTTTGCCGGCAGCAGAAGCCACCATCAGCCACTCCGATGTCAGGCTCTGCCGGCAGCAGTGGGCACCATTAGCCACTCCGATGTCAGGCTTTGCCGGCAGCAGTGGGCACCATCAGCCACTCTGATGTCAGGCTCTGCCGGCAGCAGTGGGCACCATTAGCCACTCCGATGTCAGGCTTTGCCGGCAGCAGTGGGCACCATCAGCCACTCCGATGTCAAGCTCTGTCGGCAGCAGTGGGCACCATCAGCCACTCCGGTGTCAGGCTCTGTCGGCAGCAGTAGCCACCATCAGCCACTCCGATGTCAGGCTCTGTCAACAGCAGCGGGCACCATCAGCCACTCCGATGTCAGGCTCTGTCGGCAGCAGCGGGCACCATCAGCCACTCCGATGTCAGGCTCTGCCGGCAGCAGTAGCCAACATAAGCCACTCCGATGTCAGGCTCTTTCGGCAGCAACGGGCACCATCTGCCACTCCAATGTCAGGCTCTGCCTGCAGCAGCGGGCACCATCAGCCACTCCGATGTCAGGCTCTGTCGTCAGCAGCGGGCACCATCAGCCGCTCCGATGTCAGGCTCTGTCGTCAGCAGCGGGCACCATCAGCCACTCCGAAGTCAGGCTCTGTCGGCAGCAATAGCCACATCAGCCACTCCGATTTCAGGCTCTGTCGGCAGCAGCGGGCACCATCAGCCACTCCGATGTCAGGCTCTGCCGGCAGCAGCGGGCACCATCAGCCACTCCGATGTCAGGCTCTGTCGGCAGCAGCGGGCACCATCAGCCACTTCGATGTCAGGCTCTGCCGGCAGCAGCGGGCACCATCAGCCACTCCGATTTCAGGCTCTGCCGGCAGCAGCAGGCACCTTCAGCCACTCCGATTTCAGGCTCTGCCGGCAGCAGCAGGCACCATCAGCCACTCCAATGTCAGGCTCTGTCGGCAGCAGTAGCCACCATCAGCCATTCCTATGTCAGGCTCTGTCGGCAGCAGTAGCCACATCAGCCACTCCGATTTCAGGCTCTGTCGGCAGCAGCGGGCACCATCAGCCACTCCGATGTCAGGCTCTGTCGGCAGCAGCGGGCACCATCAGCCACTCCGATGTCAGGCTCTGTCGGCAGCAGCGGGCACCATCAGCCACTCCGATGTCAGGCTCTGTCGGCAGCAGTAGCCACCATCAGCCACTCCGATGTCAGGCTCTGTCGGCAGCAGCGGGCACCATCAGCCACTCCGATGTCAGGCTCTGTCGGCAGCAGCGGGCACCATCAGCCACTCCGATGTCAGGCTCTTTCGGCAGCAGTAGCCACCATCAGCCACTCCGATGTCAGGCTCTGTCGGCAGCAGCGGGCACCATCAGCCACTCCGATGTCAGGCTCTTTCGGCAGCAGTAGCCACCATCAGCCACTCCGATGTCAGGCTCTGTCGGCAGCAGCGGGAACAATCACCCACTCCGATGTCAGGCTCTGTCGGCAGCAGTAGCCACATCAGCCACTCCGATGTCAGGCTCTGTCGGCAGCAGCGGGCACCATCAGCCACTCCGATGTCAGGCTCTGCCGGCAGCAGTAGCCACCATCAGCCACTCCGATGTCAGGCTCTGTCGGCAGCAGCGGGCACCATCAGCCACTCCGATGTCAGGCTCTGCCGGCAGCAGTAGCCACCATCAGCCACTCCGATGTCAGGCTCTGTCGGCAGCAGCGGGCACCATCAGCCACTCCGATGTCAGGCTCTGTCGGCAGCAGTAGCCACCATCAGCCACTCCGATGTCAGGCTCTGTCGGCAACAGCGGGCACCATCAGCCACTCCGATGTCAGGTTCTTTCGGCAGCAGTAGCCACCATCAGCCACTCCGATGTCAGGCTCTGTCGGCAGCAGTAGCCACCATCAGCCCCTCCGATGTCAGGCTCTGTCGGCAGCAGCGGGCACCATCAGCCACTCCGATGTCAGGCTCTGTCGGCAGCAGTGGCCACCATCAGCCACTCCGATGCCAGGCTCTGTCGGCAGCAGTAGCCACCATCAGCCACTCCGATGTCAGGCTCTGTCGGCAGCAGTGGGCACCATCAGCCACTCTGATGTCAGGCTCTGCCGGCAGCAGTTGCCACCATCAGCCACTCCGATGTCAGGCTCTGCCGGCAGCAGCGGGCACCATCAGCCACTCCGATGTCAGGCTCTGCCTGCAGCAGCGGGCACCATCAGCCACTACGATGTCAGGCTCTGTCGGCAGCAGCGGGCACCATCAGCGACTCCGATTTCAGGCTCTGTCGGCAGCAGCAGGCACCATCAGCCACTCCGATGTCAGGCTCTGTCGGCAGCAGCGGGCACCATCAGCCACTCCGATGTCAGGCTCTGCCGGCAGCAGCGGGCACCATCAGCCACTCCGATGTCAGGCTCTGTCGGCAGCAGCGGGCACCATCAGCCACTTCGATGTCAGGCTCTGCCGGCAGCAGCGGGCACCATCAGCCACTCCGATTTCAGGCTCTGCCGGCAGCAGCAGGCACCTTCAGCCACTCCGATTTCAGGCTCTGCCGGCAGCAGCAGGCACCATCAGCCACTCCAATGTCAGGCTCTGTCGGCAGCAGTAGCCACATCAGCCACTCCGTTTTCAGGCTCTGTCGGCAGCAGCGGGCACCATCAGCCACTCCGATGTCAGGCTCTGTCGGCAGCAGTAGCCACCATCAGCCACTCCGATGTCAGGCTCTGTCGGCAGCAGCGGGCACCATCAGCCACTCCGATGTCAGGCTCTTTCGGCAGCAGTAGCCACCATCAGCCACTCCGATGTCAGGCTCTGTCGGCAGCAGCGGGAACAATCACCCACTCCGATGTCAGGCTCTGTCGGCAGCAGTAGCCACATCAGCCACTCCGATGTCAGGCTCTGTCGGCAGCAGCGGGCACCATCAGCCACTCCGATGTCAGGCTCTGCCGGCAGCAGTAGCCACCATCAGCCACTCCGATGTCAGGCTCTGTCGGCAGCAGCGGGCACCATCAGCCACTCCGATGTCAGGCTCTGCCGGCAGCAGTAGCCACCATCAGCCACTCCGATGTCAGGCTCTGTCGGCAGCAGCGGGCACCAACAGCCACTCCGATGTCAGGTTCTTTCGGCAGCAGTAGCCACCATCAGCCACTCCGATGTCAGGCTCTGTCGGCAGCAGTAGCCACCATCAGCCACTCCGATGTCAGGCTCTGTCGGCAGCAGCGGGCACCATCAGCCACTATGATGTCAGGCTCTGTCGGCAGCAGTGGCCACCATCAGCCACTCCGATGTCAGGCTCTGTCGGCAGCAGTGGCCACCATCAGCCACTCCGATGTCAGGCTCTGTCGGCAGCAGTAGCCACATCAGCCACTCCGATGTCAGGCTCTGTCAGCAGCAGTAGCCACATCAGCCACTCCGATGTCAGGCTCTGTCGGCAGCAGCGGGCACCATCAGCCACTCCGATGTCAGGCTCTGCCGGCAGCAGCGAGCACCATCAGCCACTCCGATGTCAGGCTCTGTCGGCAGCAGTGGGCACCATCAGCCACTCCGATGTCAGGCTCTGCCGGCAGCAGTAGCCACCATCAGCCACTCCGATGTCAGGCTCTGTCGGTAGCAGCGGGCACCATCAGCCACTCCGATGTCAGGCTCTGTCGGCAGCAGTAGCCACATCAGCCACTCCGATGTCAGGCTCTGTCGGCAGCAGCGGGCACCATCAGCCACTCCGATGTCAGGCTCTGCCGGCAGCAGTAGCCACCATCAGCCACTCCGATGTCAGGTTCTTTCGGCAGCAGTAGCCACCATCAGCCACTCCGATGTCAGGCTCTGTCGGCAGCAGTAGCCACCATCAGCCATTCCGATGTCAGGCTCTGTCGGCAGCAGCGGGCACCATCAGCCACTCCGATGTCAGGTTCTTTCGGCAGCAGTAGCCACCATCAGCCACTCCGATGTCAGGCTCTGTCGGCAGCAGTAGCCACCATCAGCCATTCCGATGTCAGGCTCTGTCGGCAGCAGCGGGCACCATCAGCCACTCCGATGTCAGGTTCTTTCGGCAGCAGTAGCCACCATCAGCCACTCCGATGTCAGGCTCTGTCGGCAGCAGTAGCCACATCAGCCACTCCGATGTCAGGCTCTGTCGGCAGCAGCGGGCACCATCAGCCACTCCGATGTCAGGCTCTGCCGGCAGCAGTAGCCACCATCAGCCACTCCGATGTCAGGCTCTGTCGGTAGCAGCGGGCACCCTCAGCCACTCCGATGTCAGGCTCTGCCGGCAGCAGCGGGCACCATCAGCCACTCCGATGTCAAGCTCTGTCGGCAGCAGCGGGCACCATCAGCCACTCCGATGTCAGACTCTGCCGGCAGCAGCAGGCACCATCAGCCACTCCAATGTCAGGCTCTGTCGGCAGCAGTAGCCACCATCAGCCACTCTGATGTCAGGCTCTGCCCATCAGCAGTTGCCACCATCAGCCACTCCGATGTCAGGCTCTGTCGGCAGCAGTAGCCACCATCAGCCACTCCGATGTCAGGCTCTGTCGGCAGCAGTAGCCACATCAGCCACTCCGATGTCAGGCTCTGTCGGCAGCAGCGGGCACCATCAGCCACTCCGATGTCAGGCTCTGCCGGCAGCAGTAGCCACCATCAGCCACTCCGATGTCAGGCTCTGTCGGTAGCAGCGGGCACCCTCAGCCACTCCGATGTCAGGCTCTGCCGGCAGCAGCGGGCACCATCAGCCACTCCGATGTCAAGCTCTGTCGGCAGCAGCGGGCACCATCAGCCACTCCGATGTCAGGGCTCTGCCGGCAGCAGCGGGCACCATCAGCCACTCCGATTTCAGGCTCTGCCGGCAGCAGCAGGCACCTTCAGCCACTCCGATTTCAGGCTCTGCCGGCAGCAGCAGGCACCATCAGCCACTCCAATGTCAGGCTCTGTCGGCAGCAGTAGCCACATCAGCCACTCCGTTTTCAGGCTCTGTCGGCAGCAGCGGGCACCATCAGCCACTCCGATGTCAGGCTCTGTCGGCAGCAGTAGCCACCATCAGCCACTCCGATGTCAGGCTCTGTCGGCAGCAGCGGGCACCATCAGCCACTCCGATGTCAGGCTCTTTCGGCAGCAGTAGCCACCATCAGCCACTCCGATGTCAGGCTCTGTCGGCAGCAGCGGGAACAATCACCCACTCCGATGTCAGGCTCTGTCGGCAGCAGTAGCCACATCAGCCACTCCGATGTCAGGCTCTGTCGGCAGCAGCGGGCACCATCAGCCACTCCGATGTCAGGCTCTGCCGGCAGCAGTAGCCACCATCAGCCACTCCGATGTCAGGCTCTGTCGGCAGCAGCGGGCACCAACAGCCACTCCGATGTCAGGTTCTTTCGGCAGCAGTAGCCACCATCAGCCACTCCGATGTCAGGCTCTGTCGGCAGCAGTAGCCACCATCAGCCACTCCGATGTCAGGCTCTGTCGGCAGCAGCGGGCACCATCAGCCACTATGATGTCAGGCTCTGTCGGCAGCAGTGGCCACCATCAGCCACTCCGATGTCAGGCTCTGTCGGCAGCAGCGGGCACCATCAGCCACTATGATGTCAGGCTCTGTCGGCAGCAGTGGCCACCATCAGCCACTCCGATGTCAGGCTCTGTCGGCAGCAGTGGCCACCATCAGCCACTCCGATGTCAGGCTCTGTCGGCAGCAGTAGCCACATCAGCCACTCCGATGTCAGGCTCTGTCAGCAGCAGTAGCCACATCAGCCACTCCGATGTCAGGCTCTGTCGGCAGCAGCGGGCACCATCAGCCACTCCGATGTCAGGCTCTGCCGGCAGCAGCGAGCACCATCAGCCACTCCGATGTCAGGCTCTGTCGGCAGCAGCGGGCACCATCAGCCACTCCGATGTCAGGCTCTGCCGGCAGCAGTAGCCACCATCAGCCACTCCGATGTCAGGCTCTGTCGGTAGCAGCGGGCACCATCAGCCACTCCGATGTCAGGCTCTGTCGGCAGCAGTAGCCACATCAGCCACTCCGATGTCAGGCTCTGTCGGCAGCAGCGGGCACCATCAGCCACTCCGATGTCAGGCTCTGCCGGCAGCAGTAGCCACCATCAGCCACTCCGATGTCAGGTTCTTTCGGCAGCAGTAGCCACCATCAGCCACTCCGATGTCAGGCTCTGTCGGCAGCAGCGGGCACCATCAGCCACTATGATGTCAGGCTCTGTCGGCAGCAGTGGCCACCATCAGCCACTCCGATGTCAGGCTCTGTCGGCAGCAGCGGGCACCATCAGCCACTATGATGTCAGGCTCTGTCGGCAGCAGTGGCCACCATCAGCCACTCCGATGTCAGGCTCTGTCGGCAGCAGTGGCCACCATCAGCCACTCCGATGTCAGGCTCTGTCGGCAGCAGTAGCCACATCAGCCACTCCGATGTCAGGCTCTGTCAGCAGCAGTAGCCACATCAGCCACTCCGATGTCAGGCTCTGTCGGCAGCAGCGGGCACCATCAGCCACTCCGATGTCAGGCTCTGCCGGCAGCAGCGAGCACCATCAGCCACTCCGATGTCAGGCTCTGTCGGCAGCAGCGGGCACCATCAGCCACTCCGATGTCAGGCTCTGCCGGCAGCAGTAGCCACCATCAGCCACTCCGATGTCAGGCTCTGTCGGTAGCAGCGGGCACCATCAGCCACTCCGATGTCAGGCTCTGTCGGCAGCAGTAGCCACATCAGCCACTCCGATGTCAGGCTCTGTCGGCAGCAGCGGGCACCATCAGCCACTCCGATGTCAGGCTCTGCCGGCAGCAGTAGCCACCATCAGCCACTCCGATGTCAGGTTCTTTCGGCAGCAGTAGCCACCATCAGCCACTCCGATGTCAGGCTCTGTCGGCAGCAGTAGCCACCATCAGCCATTCCGATGTCAGGCTCTGTCGGCAGCAGCGGGCACCATCAGCCACTCCGATGTCAGGTTCTTTCGGCAGCAGTAGCCACCATCAGCCACTCCGATGTCAGGCTCTGTCGGCAGCAGTAGCCACCATCAGCCATTCCGATGTCAGGCTCTGTCGGCAGCAGCGGGCACCATCAGCCACTCCGATGTCAGGTTCTTTCGGCAGCAGTAGCCACCATCAGCCACTCCGATGTCAGGCTCTGTCGGCAGCAGTAGCCACATCAGCCACTCCGATGTCAGGCTCTGTCGGCAGCAGCGGGCACCATCAGCCACTCCGATGTCAGGCTCTGCCGGCAGCAGTAGCCACCATCAGCCACTCCGATGTCAGGCTCTGTCGGCAGCAGCGGGCACCCTCAGCCACTCCGATGTCAGGCTCTGCCGGCAGCAGCGGGCACCATCAGCCACTCCGATGTCAAGCTCTGTCGGCAGCAGCGGGCACCATCAGCCACTCCGATGTCAGACTCTGCCGGCAGCAGCAGGCACCATCAGCCACTCCAATGTCAGGCTCTGTCGGCAGCAGTAGCCACCATCAGCCACTCTGATGTCAGGCTCTGCCCATCAGCAGTTGCCACCATCAGCCACTCCGATGTCAGGCTCTGTCGGCAGCAGTAGCCACCATCAGCCACTCCGATGTCAGGCTCTGTCGGCAGCAGTAGCCACATCAGCCACTCCGATGTCAGGCTCTGTCGGCAGCAGCGGGCACCATCAGCCACTCCGATGTCAGGCTCTGCCGGCAGCAGTAGCCACCATCAGCCACTCCGATGTCAGGCTCTGTCGGTAGCAGCGGGCACCCTCAGCCACTCCGATGTCAGGCTCTGCCGGCAGCAGCGGGCACCATCAGCCACTCCGATGTCAAGCTCTGTCGGCAGCAGCGGGCACCATCAGCCACTCCGATGTCAGACTCTGCCGGCAGCAGCAGGCACCATCAGCCACTCCAATGTCAGGCTCTGTCGGCAGCAGTAGCCACCATCAGCCACTCTGATGTCAGGCTCTGCCCATCAGCAGTTGCCACCATCAGCCACTCCGATGTCAGGCTCTGTCGGCAGCAGCGGGCACCATCAGCCACTCCGATGTCAGGTTCTTTCGGCAGCAGTAGCCACCATCAGCCACTCCGATGTCAGGCTCTGTCGGCAGCAGTAGCCACATCAGCCACTCCGATGTCAGGCTCTGTCGGCAGCAGCGGGCACCATCAGCCACTCCGATGTCAGGCTCTGTCGGCAGCAGTAGCCACCATCAGCCACTCCGATGTCAGGCTCTGTCGGCAGCAGCGGGCACCATCAGCCACTCCGATGTCAGGCTCTGCCGGCAGCAGTAGCCACCATCAGCCACTCCGATGTCAGGTTCTTTCGGCAGCAGTAGCCACCATCAGCCACTCCGATGTCAGGCTCTGTCGGCAGCAGTAGCCACCATCAGCCATTCCGATGTCAGGCTCTGTCGGCAGCAGCGGGCACCATCAGCCACTCCGATGTCAGGTTCTTTCGGCAGCAGTAGCCACCATCAGCCACTCCGATGTCAGGCTCTGTCGGCAGCAGTAGCCACCATCAGCCATTCCGATGTCAGGCTCTGTCGGCAGCAGCGGGCACCATCAGCCACTCCGATGTCAGGTTCTTTCGGCAGCAGTAGCCACCATCAGCCACTCCGATGTCAGGCTCTGTCGGCAGCAGTAGCCACATCAGCCACTCCGATGTCAGGCTCTGTCGGCAGCAGCGGGCACCATCAGCCACTCCGATGTCAGGCTCTGCCGGCAGCAGTAGCCACCATCAGCCACTCCGATGT
Source organism: Cyprinodon diabolis (assembly GCA_030533445.1). Lineage (NCBI taxonomy): Eukaryota > Metazoa > Chordata > Actinopteri > Cyprinodontiformes > Cyprinodontidae > Cyprinodon > Cyprinodon diabolis. Next base: position 42,689,245 of record CM060067.1, on the reverse strand, counting down.
CAGGCTCTGTCGGTAGCAGCGGGCACCCTCAGCCACTACGATGTCAGGCTCTGCCGGCAGCAGCGGGCACCATCAGCCACTCCGATGTCAAGCTCTGTCGGCAGCAGCGGGCACCATCAGCCACTCCGATGTCAGACTCTGCCGGCAGCAGCAGGCACCATCAGCCACTCCAATGTCAGGCTCTGTCGGCAGCAGTAGCCACCATCAGCCACTCTGATGTCAGGCTCTGCCCATCAGCAGTTGCCACCATCAGCCACTCCGATGTCAGGCTCTGTCGGCAGCAGTAGCCACCATCAGCCACTCCGATGTCAGGCTCTGTCGGCAGCAGTAGCCACATCAGCCACTCCGATGTCAGGCTCTGTCGGCAGCAGCGGGCACCATCAGCCACTCCGATGTCAGGCTCTGCCGGCAGCAGTAGCCACCATCAGCCACTCCGATGTCAGGCTCTGTCGGTAGCAGCGGGCACCCTCAGCCACTCCGATGTCAGGCTCTGCCGGCAGCAGCGGGCACCATCAGCCACTCCGATGTCAAGCTCTGTCGGCAGCAGCGGGCACCATCAGCCACTCCGATGTCAGACTCTGCCGGCAGCAGCAGGCACCATCAGCCACTCCAATGTCAGGCTCTGTCGGCAGCAGTAGCCACCATCAGCCACTCTGATGTCAGGCTCTGCCCATCAGCAGTTGCCACCATCAGCCACTCCGATGTCAGGCTCTGTCGGCAGCAGCGGGCACCATCAGCCACTCCGATGTCAGGTTCTTTCGGCAGCAGTAGCCACCATCAGCCACTCCGATGTCAGGCTCTGTCGGCAGCAGTAGCCACATCAGCCACTCCGATGTCAGGCTCTGTCGGCAGCAGCGGGCACCATCAGCCACTCCGATGTCAGGCTCTGTCGGCAGCAGTAGCCACCATCAGCCACTCCGATGTCAGGCTCTGTCGGCAGCAGCGGGCACCATCAGCCACTCCGATGTCAGGCTCTGCCGGCAGCAGCGGGCACCATCAGCCACTCCGATGTCAAGCTCTGTCGGCAGCAGCGGGCACCATCAGCCACTCCGATGTCAGACTCTGCCGGCAGCAGCAGGCACCATCAGCCACTCTGATGTCAGGCTCTGTCGTCAGCAGCGGGCACCATCAGCCACTCCGATGTCAGACTCTGCCGGCAGAAGTAGCCACCATCAGCCACTCTGATGTCAGGCTCTGCCCATCAGCAGTTGCCACCATTAGCCACTCCGATGTCAGGCTCTGCCGGCAGCAGCGGGCACCATCAGCCACTCCGATGTCAGGCTCTGCCGGCAGCAGTAGCCACCATCAGCCACTCCGATGTCAGGCTCTGCCGGCAGCAGTGGGCACCATTAGCCACTCTGATGTCAGGCTCTGCCGGCAGCAGTTGCCACCATCAGCCACTCCGATGTCAGGCTCTGCCGGCAGCAGCGGGCACCATCAGCCACTCCGATGTCAGGCTCTGCCGGCAGCAGCAGGCACCATCAGCCACTCCGATGTCAGGCTCTGTTGTCAGCAGCGGGCACCATCAGCCGCTCCGATGTCAGGCTCTGTCGTCAGCAGCGGGCACCATCAGCCACTCCGATGTCAGGCTCTGTCGGCAGCAGTAGCCACATCAGCCACTCCGATTTCAGGCTCTGTCGGCAGCAGCGGGCACCATCAGCCACTGCGATGTCAGGCTCTGTCGGCAGCAGTAGCCACATCAGCCACTCCGATGTCAGGCTCTGTCGGCAGCAGCGGGCACCATCAGCCACTCCGATGTCAGGCTCTGCCGGCAGCAGTAGCCACCATCAGCCACTCCGATGTCAGGCTCTGTCGGCAGCAGCGGGCACCATCAGCCACTCCGATGTCAGGCTCTGCCGGCAGCAGTAGCCACCATCAGCCACTCCGATGTCAGGCTCTGTCGGCAGCAGCGGGCACCATCAGCCACTCCGATGTCAGGCTCTGTCGGCAGCAGTAGCCACCATCAGCCACTCCGATGTCAGGCTCTGTCGGCAGCAGCGGGCACCATCAGCCACTCCGATGTCAGGCTCTGTTGGCAGCAGTAGCCACATCAGCCACTCTGATGTCAGGCTCTGTCGGCAGCAGTAGCCACCATCAGCCACTCCGATGTCAGGCTCTTTCGGCAGCAGTAGCCACCATCAGCCACTCCGATGTCAGGCTCTGTCGGCAGCAGCGGGCACCATCAGCCACTCCGATGTCAGGCTCTGTCGGCAGCAGTAGCCACATCAGCCACTCCGATGTCAGGCTCTGTCGGCAGCAGCGGGCACCATCAGCCACTCCGATGTCAGGCTCTGCCGGCAGCAGTAGCCACCATCAGCCACTCCGATGTCAGGCTCTGTCGGCAGCAGAGGGCACCATCAGCCACTCCAATGTCAGGCTCTGTCGGCAGTAGTAGTCACCATCAGCCACTCTGATGTCAAACTCTGCCGGCAGCAGTTGCCACCATTAGCCACTCCGATGTCAGGCTCTGCCGGCAGCAGCGGGCACCATCAGCCACTCCGATGTCAGGCTCTGCCGGCAGCAGCGGGCACCATCAGCCACTCCGATGTCAGGCTCTGTCGGCAGCAGCAGCCACCATCAGCCACTCCGATGTCAGGCTCTGTCAACAGCAGCGGGCACCATCAGCCACTCCGATGTCAGGCTCTGTCGGCAGCAGCGGGCACCATCAGCCACTCCGATGTCAGGCTCTGCCGGCAGCAGTAGCCAACATAAGCCACTCCGATGTCAGGCTCTGTCGGCAGCAGCGGGCACCATCAGCCACTCCGATGTCAGGCTCTGCCTGCAGCAGCGGGCACCATCAGCCACTACGATGTCAGGCTCTGTCGGCAGCAGCGGGCACCATCAGCGACTCCGATTTCAGGCTCTGTCGGCAGCAGCGGGCACCATCAGCCACTCCGATGTCAGGCTCTGCCGGCAGCAGCGGGCACCATCAGCCACTCCGATGTCAGGCTCTGTCGGCAGCAGCGGGCACCATCAGCCACTCCGATGTCAGGCTCTGCCGGCAGCAGTAGCCACCATCAGCCACTCCGATGTCAGGCTCTTTCGGCAGCAGTAGCCACCATCAGCCACTCCGATGTCAGGCTCTGTCGGCAGCAGCGGGCACCATCAGCCACTCCGATGTCAGGCTCTGTCGGCAGCAGCGGGCACCATCAGCCACTCCGATGTCAGGCTCTGTCGGCAGCAGTGGCCACATCAGCCACTCCGATGTCAGGCTCTTTCGGCAGCAGTAGCCACCATCAGCCACTCCGATGTCAGGCTCTGTCGGCAGCAGCGGGCACCATCAGCCACTCTGATGTCAGGCTCTTTCGGCAGCAGTAGCCACCATCAGCCACTCCGATGTCAGGCTCTGTCGGCAGCAGCGGGAACAATCACCCACTCCGATGTCAGGCTCTGTCGGCAGCAGTAGCCACATCAGCCACTCCGATGTCAGGCTCTGTCGGCAGCAGCGGGCACCATCAGCCACTCCGATGTCAGGCTCTGCCGGCAGCAGTAGCCACCATCAGCCACTCCGATGTCAGGCTCTGTCGGCAGCAGCGGGCACCATCAGCCACTCCGATGTCAGGCTCTGCCGGCAGCAGTAGCCACCATCAGCCACTCCGATGTCAGGCTCTGTCGGCAGCAGCGGGCACCATCAGCCACTCCGATGTCAGGCTCTGTCGGCAGCAGTAGCCACCATCAGCCACTCCGATGTCAGGCTCTGTCGGCAGCAGCGGGCACCATCAGCCACTCCGATGTCAGGTTCTTTCGTCAGCAGTAGCCACCATCAGCCAGTCCGATGTCAGGCTCTGTCGGCAGCAGCGGGCACCATCAGCCACTCCGATGTCAGGCTCTGTCGGCAGCAGCGGGAACAATCACCCACTCCGATGTCAGGCTCTGTCGGCAGCAGTAGCCACATCAGCCACTCCGATGTCAGGCTCTGTCGGCAGCAGCGGGCACCATCAGCCACTCCGATGTCAGGCTCTGCCGGCAGCAGTAGCCACCATCAGCCACTCCGATGTCAGGCTCTGTCGGCAGCAGCGGGCACCATCAGCCACTCCGATGTCAGGCTCTGTCGGCAGCAGCAGCCACATCAGCCACTCCGATGTCAGGCTCTGTCGGCAGCAGTAGCCACATCAGCCACTCCGATGTCAGGCTCTGTCGGCAGCAGCGGGCACCATCAGCCACTCCGATGTCAGGCTCTGTCGGCAGCAGTGGCCACATCAGCCACTCCGATGTCAGGCTCTTTCGGCAGCAGTAGCCACCATCAGCCACTCCGATGTCAGGCTCTGTCGGCAGCAGCGGGCACCATCAGCCACTCTGATGTCAGGCTCTTTCGGCAGCAGTAGCCACCATCAGCCACTCCGATGTCAGGCTCTGTCGGCAGCAGCGGGAACAATCACCCACTCCGATGTCAGGCTCTGTCGGCAGCAGTAGCCACATCAGCCACTCCGATGTCAGGCTCTGTCGGCAGCAGCGGGCACCATCAGCCACTCCGATGTCAGGCTCTGCCGGCAGCAGTAGCCACCATCAGCCACTCCGATGTCAGGCTCTGTCGGCAGCAGCGGGCACCATCAGCCACTCCGATGTCAGGCTCTGCCGGCAGCAGTAGCCACCATCAGCCACTCCGATGTCAGGCTCTGTCGGCAGCAGCGGGCACCATCAGCCACTCCGATGTCAGGCTCTGTCGGCAGCAGTAGCCACCATCAGCCACTCCGATGTCAGGCTCTGTCGGCAGCAGCGGGCACCATCAGCCACTCCGATGTCAGGTTCTTTCGTCAGCAGTAGCCACCATCAGCCAGTCCGATGTCAGGCTCTGTCGGCAGCAGCGGGCACCATCAGCCACTCCGATGTCAGGCTCTGTCGGCAGCAGCGGGAACAATCACCCACTCCGATGTCAGGCTCTGTCGGCAGCAGTAGCCACATCAGCCACTCCGATGTCAGGCTCTGTCGGCAGCAGCGGGCACCATCAGCCACTCCGATGTCAGGCTCTGCCGGCAGCAGTAGCCACCATCAGCCACTCCGATGTCAGGCTCTGTCGGCAGCAGCGGGCACCATCAGCCACTCCGATGTCAGGCTCTGTCGGCAGCAGCAGCCACATCAGCCACTCCGATGTCAGGCTCTGTCGGCAGCAGTAGCCACATCAGCCACTCCGATGTCAGGCTCTGTCGGCAGCAGCGGGCACCATCAGCCACTCCGATGTCAGGCTCTGTCGGCAGCAGCGGGCACCATCAGCCACTCCGATGTCAGGCTCTGTCGGCAGCAGTAGCCACATCAGCCACTCCGATGTCAGGCTCTGTCGGCAGCAGTAGCCACCATCAGCCACTCCGATGTCAGGCTTTTTCGGCAGCAGTAGCCACATCAGCCACTCCGATGTCAGGCTCTGTAGGCAGCAGCGGGCACCATCAGCCACTCCGATGTCAGGCTCTTTCGGCAGCAGCGGGCACCATCAGCCATTCCGATGTCAGGCTCTGTCGGCAGCAGTAGCCACATCAGCCACTCCGATGTCAGGCTCTTTCGGCAGCAGTAGCCACATCAGCCACACCGATGTCAGGCTCTGCCGGCAGCAGCGGGCACAATCAGCCACTCCGATGTCAGGCTCTGTCGGCAGCAGCGGGCACCATCAGCAACTCCGATGTCTGTCTCTGTCGGCAGCAGCGGGCACCATCAGCCACTCCGATGTCAGGCTCTGTCAGCAGCAGTAGCCAATATCAGCCACTCCGATGTCAGGCTCTGTCAGCAGCAGTAGCCACCATCAGCCACTCCGATGTCAGGCTCTGTCGGCAGCAGCGGGCACCATCAGCCAATCCGATGTCAGGCTCTGCCGGCAGCAGCGGGCACCATCAGCCACTCCGATGTCAGGCTCTGTCGGCAGCAGCGGGCACCATCAGCCACTCCGATGTCAGGCTCTGTCGGCAGCAGCGGGCACCATCAGCCACTCCGATGTCAGGCTCTGTCGGCAGCAGTAGCCACATCAGCCACTCCGATGTCAGGCTCTGTCGGCAGCAGTAGCCACATCAGCCACTCCGATGTCAGGCTCTGTCGGCAGCAGCGGGCACCATCAGCCACTCCGATGTCAGGCTCTGTCGGCAGCAGTAGCCACATCAGCCACTCCGATGTCAGGCTCTGTCGGCAGCAGTAGCCACATCAGCCACTCTGATGTCAGGCTCTGTCGGCAGCAGCGGGCACCATCAGCCACTCCGATGTCAGGCTCTTTCGGCAGCAGTAGCCACATCAGCCACTCCGATGTCAGGCTCTGTAGGCAGCAGCGGGCACCATCAGCCACTCCGATGTCAGGCTCTTTCGGCAGCAGCGGGCACCATCAGCCATTCCGATGTCAGGCTCTGTCGGCAGCAGTAGCCACATCAGCCACTCCGATGTCAGGCTCTGTAGGCAGCAGCGGGCACCATCAGCCACTCCGATGTCAGGCTCTTTTGGCAGCAGCGGGCACCATCAGCCATTCCGATGTCAGGCTCTGTCGGCAGCAGTAGCCACATCAGCCACTCCGATGTCAGGCTCTTTCGGCAGCAGTAGCCACATCAGCCACACCGATGTCAGGCTCTGTCGGCAGCAGTAGCCACCATCAGCCACTCCGATGTCAGGCTCTGTCGACAGCAGTTGCCACCATCAGCCACTCCGATGTCAGGCTCTGTCGGCAGCAGCGGGCACCATCAGCCACTCCGATGTCAGGCTCTGCCGGCAGCAGCGGGCACCATCAGCCACTCCGATGTCAGGCTCTGTCGGCAGCAGCGGGCACCATCAGCCACTCCGATGTCAGGCTCTGTCAGCAGCAGTAGCCACATCAGCCACTCCGATGTCAGGCTCTGCCGGCAGCAGTAGCCACCATAAGCCATTCCGATGTCAGGGCTCTGTCGGCAGCACTAGCCACATCAGCCACTCCGATTTCAGGCTCTGTCGGCAGCAGCAGGCACCATCAGCCACTCCGATGTATGTCTCTGTCGGCAGCAGCGGGCACCATCAGCCACTCCGATGTCAGCTCTGTCAGCAGCAGTAGCCAATATCAGCCACTCCGATGTCAGGCTCTCTCAGCAGCAGTAGCCACCATCAGCCACTCCGATGTCAGGCTCTGTCGGCAGCAGGGGGCACCATCAGCCACTCCAATGTCAGGCTCTGCCGGCAGCAGCGGGCACAATCAGCCACTCCGATGTCAGGCTCTGTCGGCAGCAGCGGGCACCATCAGCCACTCCGATGTATGTCTCTGTCGGCAGCAGCGGGCACCATCAGCCACTCCGATGTCAGGCTCTGTCAGCAGCAGTAGCCAATATCAGCCACTCCGATGTCAGGCTCTGTCGGCAGCAGGGGGCACCATTAGCCACTCCGATGTCAGGCTCTGTCGGCAGCAGTAGCCAAATCAGCCACTCCGATGTCAGGCTCTGTCGGCAGCAGCGGGCACCATCAGCCACTCCGATGTCAGGCTCTGCCGGCAGCAGCGGGCACAATCAGCCACTCCGATGTCAGGCTCTGTCGGCAGCAGCGGGCACCATCAGCCACTCCGATGTATGTCTCTGTCGGCAGCAGCGGGCACCATCAGCCACTCCGATGTCAGGCTCTGTCAGCAGCAGTAGCCAATATCAGCCACTCCGATGTCAGGCTCTCTCAGCAGCAGTAGCCACCATCAGCCACTCCGATGTCAGGCTCTGTCGGCAGCAGCGGGCACCATCAGCCACTCCGATGTCAGGCTCTGTCGGCAGCAGTAGCCACATCAGCCACTCCGATGTCAGGCTCTGTCGGCAGCAGCGGGCACCATCAGCCACTCCGATGTCAGGCTCTGTCGTCAGCAGCGGGCACCATCAGCCCCTCCGATGTCCGGCTCTGTCGGCAGCAGAAGCCACCATCAGCCACTCTGATGTCAGGCTCTGCCGGCAGCAGTGGGCACCATTAGCCACTCCGATGTCAGGCTTTGCCGGCAGCAGTGGGCACCATCAGCCACTCCGATGTCAGGCTCTGCCGGCAGCAGTGGGCACCATTAGCCACTCCGATGTCAGGCTCTGTCGGCAGCAGCGGGCACCATCAGCCACTCCGATGTATGTCTCTGTCGGCAGCAGCGGGCACCATCAGCCACTCCGATGTCAGGCTCTGTCAGCAGCAGTAGCCAATATCAGCCACTCCGATGTCAGGCTCTCTCAGCAGCAGTAGCCACCATCAGCCACTCCGATGTCAGGCTCTGTCGGCAGCAGGGGGCACCATCAGCCACTCCGATGTCAGGCTCTGCCAGCAGCAGCGGGCACCATTAGCCACTCCGATGTCAGGCTCTGTCGGCAGCAGTAGCCAAATCAGCCACTCCGATGTCAGGCTCTGTCGGCAGCAGCGGGCACCATCAGCCACTCCGATGTCAGTCTCTGTCGGCAGCAGCGGGCACCATCAGTCACTCCGATGTCAGGCTCTGTCGGCAGCAGCGGGCACCATCAGCCACTCCGATGTCAGGCTCTGTCGGCAGCAGTAGCCACATCAGCCACTCCAATGTCAGGCTCTGTCGGCAGCAGTAGCCACCATCAGCCACTCCGATGTCAGGCTCTGTCGGCAGCAGCGGGCACCATCAGCCACTCCGATGTCAGGCTCTGTCGGCAGCAGTAGCCACATCAGCCACTCCGATGTCAGGCTCTGTCGGCAGCAGCGGGCACCATCAGCCACTCCGATGTCAGGCTCTGCCAGCAGCAGCGGGCACCATTAGCCACTCCGATGTCAGGCTCTGTCAGCAGCAGTAGCCACCATCAGCCACTCCGATGTCAGGCTCTGTCGGCAGCAGCGGGCACCATCAGCCAATCCGATGTCAGGCTCTGCCGGCAGCAGCGGGCACCATCAGCCACTCCGATGTCAGGCTCTGTCGGCAGCAGCGGGCACCATCAGCCACTCCGATGTCAGGCTCTGTCGGCAGCAGTAGCCACATCAGCCACTCCGATGTCAGGCTCTGTAGGCAGCAGCGGGCACCATCAGCCACTCCGATGTCAGGCTCTGTCGGCAGCAGTAGCCACATCAGCCACTCCGATGTCAGGCTCTTTCGGCAGCAGTAGCCACATCAGCCACACCGATGTCAGGCTCTGTCGCCAGCAGCGGGCACCATCAGCCACTCCGATGTCAGGCTCTGTCGGCAGCACAGGGCACCATTAGCCACTCAGATGTAAGGCTCTGTGGGAAGCAGTAGCCACCATCAGCCACTCCGATGTCAGGCTCTGTCGGCAGCAGTAGCCACATCAGCCACTCCGATGTCAGGCTCTGTCTGCAGCAGCGGGCATCATCAGCCACTCCGATGTCAGGCTCTGTCAGCAGCAGTAGTCACATCAGCCATTCCGATGTCAGGCTCTGTCTGCAGCAGCGGGCATCATCAGCCACTCCGATGTCAGGCTCTGTCAGCAGCAGTAGTCACATCAGCCACTCCGATGTCAGGCTCTGTAGGCAGCAGCGGGCACCATCAGCCACTCCGATGTCAGGCTCTGCCAGCAGCAGCGGGCACCATCAGCCACTCCGATGTCAGGCTCTGTCGACAGCAGTAGCCACATCAGCCACTCCAATGTCAGACTCTGTCGGCAGCAGTAGCCACCATCAGCCACTCCGATGTCAGGCTCTGTCTGCAGCAGCGGGCACCATCAGCCACTCCGATGTCAGGCTCTGTCGGCAGCAGTAGCCACATCAGCCACTCCGATGTCAGGCTCTGTCGGCAGCAGCGGGCACCATCAGCCACTCCGATGTCAGGCTCTGCCAGCAGCAGCGGGCACCATTAGCCACTCCGATGTCAGGCTCTGTCGGCAGCAGTAGCCACATCAGCCACTCCGATGTCAGGCTCTGTCGGCAGCAGCGGGCACCATCAGCCACTCCGATGTCAGGCTCTGTCGGCAGCAGCGGGCACCATCAGCCACTCCGATGTCAGGCTCTGCCGGCAGCAGCGGGCACCATCAGCCACTCCGATGTCAGGCTCTGTCGGCAGCAGTAGCCACATCAGCCACTCCGATGTCAGGCTCTGTCGGCAGCAGCGGGAACCATCAGCCACTCCAATGTCAGGCTCTGTCGGCAGCAGCGGGCACCATCAGCCACTCCGATGTCAGGCACTGTCGGCAGCAGCGGGCACCATCAGCCACTCCGATGTCAGGCTCTGTCGGCAGCAGTAGCCACATCAGCCACTCCGATGTCAGGCTCTGTCGGCAGCAGTAGCCACATCAGCCACTCCGTTGTCAGGCTCTGTCGGCAGCAGCGGGCACCATCAGCCACTCCGATGTCAGGCTCTGCCAGCAGCAGCGGGCACCATTAGCCACTCCGATGTCAGGCTCTGTCGGCAGCAGTAGCCACATCAGCCACTCCGATGTCAGGCTCTGTCGGCAGCAGCGGGCACCGTCAGCCACTCCGATGTCAGGCTCTGCCGGCAGCAGCGGGCACAATCAGCCACTCCGATGTCAGGCTCTGTCGGCAGCAGCGGGCACCATCAGCCACTCCGATGTCTGTCTCTGTCGGCAGCAGTAGCCAATATCAGCCACTCCGATGTCAGGCTCTGTCAGCAGCAGTAGCCACCATCAGCCACTCCGATGTCAGGCTCTGTCGGCAGCAGCGGGCACCATCAGCCACTCCGATGTCAGGCTCTGCCGGCAGCAGCGGGCACCATCAGCCACTCCGATGTCAGGCTCTGTCGGCAGCAGTAGCCAACATCAGCCACTCCGATGTCAGGCTCTGTCGGCAGCAGCAGGCACCATCAGCCACTCCGATGTCAGGCTCTGTCGGCAGCAGTAGCCACATCAGCCACTCCGATGTCAGGCTCTGTCGGCAGCAGCGGGCACCATCAGCCACTGCGATGTCAGGCTCTGTCGGCAGCAGCGGGCACCATCAGCCACTCCGATGTCAGGCACTGTCGGCAGCAGCGGGCACCATCAGCCACTCCGATGTCAGGCTCTGTCGGCAGCAGTAGCCACATCATTCACTCCGATGTCAGGCTCTGTCGGCAGCAGCGGGCACCATCAGCCACTCCGATGTCAGGCTCTTTCGGCAGCAGCGGGCACCATCAGCCATTCCGATGTCAGGCTCTGTCGGCAGCAGTAGCCACATCAGCCACTCCGATGTCAGGCTCTATAGGCAGCAGCGGGCACCATCAGCCACTCCGATGTCAGGCTCTTTCGGCAGCAGCGGGCACCATCAGCCATTCCGATGTCAGGCTCTGTCGGCAGCAGTAGCCACATCAGCCACTCCGATGTCAGGCTCTTTCGGCAGCAGTAGCCACATCAGCCACACCGATGTCAGGCTCTGTCGCCAGCAGCGGGCACCATCAGCCACTCCGATGTCAGGCTCTGTCGGCAGCAGTAGCCACCATCAGCCACTCTGATGTCAGGCTCTGTCGGCAGCAGTTGCCACCATCAGCCACTCCGATGTCAGGCTCTGTCGGCAGCAGCGGGCACCATCAGCCACTCCGATGTCAGGTTCTGCCGGCAGCAGCGGGCACCATCAGCCACTCCGATGTCAGGCTCTGTCGGCAGCAGCGGGCACCATCAGCCACTCCGATGTCAGGCTCTGCCGGCAGCAGTAGCCACCATCAGCCACTCCGATGTCAGGCTCTGTCGGCAGCAGCGGGCACCATCAGCCACTCCGATGTCAGGCTCTGTCGGCAGCAGTAGCCACATCAGCCACTCCGATGTCAGGCTCTATAGGCAGCAGCGGGCACCATCAGCCACTCCGATGTCAGGCTCTTTCGGCAGCAGCGGGCACCATCAGCCATTCCGATGTCAGGCTCTGTCGGCAGCAGTAGCCACATCAGCCACTCCGATGTCAGGCTCTTTCGGCAGCAGTAGCCACATCAGCCACACCGATGTCAGGCTCTGTCGCCAGCAGCGGGCACCATCAGCCACTCCGATGTCAGGCTCTGTCGGCAGCAGTAGCCACCATCAGCCACTCTGATGTCAGGCTCTGTCGGCAGCAGTGGCCACCATCAGCCACTCCGATGTCAGGCTCTGTCGGCAGCAGTTGCCACCATCAGCCACTCCGATGTCAGGCTCTGTCGGCAGCAGCGGGCACCATCAGCCACTCCGATGTCAGGCTCTGCCGGCAGCAGCGGGCACCATCAGCCACTCCGATGTCAGGCTCTGTCGGCAGCAGTAGCCACATCAGCCACTCCGATGTCAGGCTCTGTCGGCAGCAGCGGGCACCATCAGCCACTCCAATGTCAGGCTCTGTCGGCAGCAGCGGGCACCATCAGCCACTCCGATGTCAGGCACTGTCGGCAGCAGCGGGCACCATCAGCCACTCCGATGTCAGGCTCTGTCGGCAGCAGTAGCCACATCAGCCACTCCGATGTCAGGCTCTGTCGGCAGCAGCGGGCACCATCAGCCACTCCGATTTCAGGCTCTGCCGGCAGCAGCAGGCACCTTCAGCCACTCCGATTTCAGGCTCTGCCGGCAGCAGCAGGCACCATCAGCCACTCCAATGTCAGGCTCTGTCGGCAGCAGTAGCCACCATCAGCCATTCCTATGTCAGGCTCTGTCGGCAGCAGTAGCCACATCAGCCACTTCGATGTCAGGCTCTGCCGGCAGCAGCGGGCACCATCAGCCACTCCGATTTCAGGCTCTGTCGGCAGCAGCGGGCACCATCAGCCACTCCGATGTCAGGCTCTGTCGGCAGCAGCGGGCACCATCAGCCACTCCGATGTCAGGCTCTTTCGGCAGCAGTAGCCACCATCAGCCACTCCGATGTCAGGCTCTGTCGGCAGCAGTAGCCACATCAGCCACTCCGTTGTCAGGCTCTGTCGGCAGCAGCGGGCACCATCAGCCACTCCGATGTCAGGCTCTGCCAGCAGCAGCGGGCACCATTAGCCACTCCGATGTCAGGCTCTGTCGGCAGCAGTAGCCACATCAGCCACTCCGATGTCAGGCTCTGTCGGCAGCAGCGGGCACCGTCAGCCACTCCGATGTCAGGCTCTGCCGGCAGCAGCGGGCACCATCAGCCACTCCGATGTCAGGTTCTGTCGGCAGCAGCGGGCACCATCAGCCACTCCGATGTCAGGCTCTGCCGGCAGCAATAGCCACCATCAGCCACTCCGATGTCAGGCTCTTTCGGCAGCAGTAGCCACCATCAGCCACTCCGATGTCAGGCTCTGTCGGCAGCAGCGGGCACCATCAGCCACTCCGATGTCAGGCTCTGTCGGCAGCAGCGGGCACCATCAGCCACTCCGATGTCAGGCTCTGTCGGCAGCAGTGGCCACATCAGCCACTCCGATGTCAGGCTCTTTCGGCAGCAGTAGCCACCATCAGCCACTCCTATGTCAGGCTCTGTCGGCAGCAGCGGGCACCATCAGCCACTCTGATGTCAGGCTCTTTCGGCAGCAGTAGCCACCATCAGCCACTCCGATGTCAGGCTCTGTCGGCAGCAGCGGGAACAATCACCCACTCCGATGTCAGGCTCTGTCGGCAGCAGTAGCCACATCAGCCACTCCGATGTCAGGCTCTGCCGGCAGCAGTAGCCACCATCAGCCACTCCGATGTCAGGCTCTGTCGGCAGCAGCTGGCACCATCAGCCACTCCGATGTCAGGCTCTGTCGGCAGCAGTAGCCACCATCAGCCACTCCGATGTCAGGCTCTGTCGGCAGCAGCGGGCACCATCAGCCACTCCGATGTCAGGTTCTTTCGGCAGCAGTAGCCACCATCAGCCACTCCGATGTCAGGCTCTGTCGGCAGCAGCGGGCACCATCAGCCACTCCGATGTCAGGCTCTGTCGGCAGCAGCGGGCACCATCAGCCACTCCGATGTCAGGCTCTGTCGGCAGCAGCGGGAACAATAACCCACTCCGATGTCAGGCTCTGTCGGCAGCAGTAGCCACATCAGCCACTCCGATGTCAGGCTCTGTCGGCAGCAGCGGGCACCATCAGCCACTCCGATGTCAGGCTCTGCCGGCAGCAGTAGCCACCATCAGCCACTCCGATGTCAGGCTCTGTCGGCAGCAGCGGGCACCATCAGCCACTCCGATGTCAGGCTCTGCCGGCAGCAGTAGCCACCATCAGCCACTCCGATGTCAGGCTCTGCCGGCAGCAGTGGGCACCATCAGCCACTCCGATGTCAGGCTCTGCCGGCAGCAGCGGGCACCATCAGCCACTCCGATGTCAAGCTCTGTCGGCAGCAGCGGGCACAATCAGCCACTCCGATGTCAGACTCTGCCGGCAGCAGCAGGCACCATCAGCCATTCCTATGTCAGGCTCTGTCGTCAGCAGCGGGCACCATCAGCCACTCCGATGTCAGGCTCTGTCGGCAGCAGTAGCCACATCAGCCACTCCGATGTCAGGCTCTGTCGGCAGCAGCGGGCACCATCAGCCACTCCAATGTCAGGCTCTGTCGGCAGCAGTAGCCACCATCAGCCACTCTGATGTCAGGCTCTGCCCATCAGCAGTTGCCACCATTAGCCACTCCGATGTCAGGCTCTGCCGGCAGCAGCGGGCACCATCAGCCACTCCGATGTCAGGCTCTGCCGGCAGCAGTAGCCACCATCAGCCACTCCGATGTCAGGCTCTGCCGGCAGCAGTGGGCACCATTAGCCACTCTGATGTCAGGCTCTGCCGGCAGCAGTTGCCACCATCAGCCACTCCGATGTCAGGCTCTGCCGGCAGCAGCGGGCACCATCAGCCACTCCGATGTCAGGCTCTGCCGGCAGCAGCAGGCACCATCAGCCACTCCGATGTCAGGCTCTGTTGTCAGCAGCGGGCACCATCAGCCGCTCCGATGTCAGGCTCTGTCGTCAGCAGCGGGCACATCAGCCACTCCGATTTCAGGCTCTGTCGGCAGCAGCGGGCACCATCAGCCACTGCGATGTCAGGCTCTGTCGGCAGCAGTAGCCACATCAGCCACTCCGATGTCAGGCTCTGTCGGCAGCAGCGGGCACCATCAGCCACTCCGATGTCAGGCTCTGCCGGCAGCAGTAGCCACCATCAGCCACTCCGATGTCAGGCTCTGTAGGCAGCAGCGGGCACCATCAGCCACTCCGATGTCAGGCTCTACCGGCAGCAGTAGCCACCATCAGCCACTCCGATGTCAGGCTCTGTCGGCAGCAGTAGCCACCATCAGCCACTCCGATGTCAGGCTCTGTCGGCAGCAGCGGGCACCATCAGCCACTCCGATGTCAGGCTCTGTTGGCAGCAGGAGCCACATCAGCCACTCCGATGTCAGGCTCTGCCGGCAGCAGTAGCCACCATCAGCCACTCTGATGTCAGGCTCTGCCGGCAGCAGTTGCCACCATTAGCCACTCCGATGTCAGGCTCTGCCGGCAGCAGCGGGCACCATCAGCCACTCCGATGTCAGGCTCTGCCGGCAGCAGCGGGCACCATCAGCCACTCCGATGTCAAGCTCTGTCGGCAGCAGCGGGCACCATCAGCCACTCCGATGTCAGGCTCTGTCGGCAGCAGCAGCCACCATCAGCCACTCCGATGTCAGGCTCTGTCGGCAGCAGCGGGCACCATCAGCCACTCCGATGTCAGGCTCTGTCGGCAGCAGCGGGCACCATCAGCCACTCCGATGTCAGGCTCTGTCGGCAGCAGTAGCCACCATCAGCCACTCCGATGTCAGGCTCTGTCGGCAGCAGCGGGCACCATCAGCCACTCCGATGTCAGGTTCTTTCGGCAGCAGTAGCCACCATCAGCCAGTCCGATGTCAGGCTCTGTCGGCAGCAGCGGGCACCATCAGCCACTCCGATGTCAGGCTCTGTCGGCAGCAGCGGGAACAATAACCCACTCCGATGTCAGGCTCTGTCGGCAGCAGTAGCCACATCAGCCACTCCGATGTCAGGCTCTGTCGGCAGCAGTAGCCACCATCAGCCACTCCGATGTCAGGCTCTGCCGGCAGCAGTAGCCACCATCAGCCACTCCGATGTCAGGCTCTGCCGGCAGCAGTGGGCACCATCAGCCACTCCGATGTCAGGTTCTGCCGGCAGCAGCGGGCACCATCAGCCACTCCGATGTCAAGCTCTGTCGGCAGCAGCGGGCACCATCAGCCACTCCGATGTCAGACTCTGCCGGCAGCAGCAGGCACCATCAGCCACTCCGATGTCAGGCTCTGTCGTCAGCAGCGGGCACCATCAGCCACTCCGATGTCAGGCTCTGTCGGCAGCAGTAGCCACATCAGCCACTCCGATGTCAG
Source organism: Cyprinodon diabolis (assembly GCA_030533445.1). Taxonomy (NCBI): domain Eukaryota; kingdom Metazoa; phylum Chordata; class Actinopteri; order Cyprinodontiformes; family Cyprinodontidae; genus Cyprinodon; species Cyprinodon diabolis. The sequence goes on along the minus strand of CM060067.1, from coordinate 42,673,160 downwards.
GCTCTGTCGGCAGCAGCGGGCACCATCAGCCACTCCGATGTCAGGCTCTGCCGGCAGCAGCGGGCACCATCAGCCACTCCGATGTCAGGCTCTGTCGGCAGCAGCGGGCACCATCAGCCACTCCGATGTCAGGCTCTGCCGGCAGCAGTAGCCACCATCAGCCACTCCGATGTCAGGCTATGTCGGCAGCAGCGGGCACCATCAGCCACTCCGATGTCAGGCTCTGCCGGCAGCAGTAGCCACCATCAGCCACTCCGATGTCAGGCTCTGTCGGCAGCAGCTGGCACCATCAGCCACTCCGATGTCAGGCTCTGTCGGCAGCAGTAGCCACCATCAGCCACTCCGATGTCAGGCTCTGTCGGCAGCAGCGGGCACCATCAGCCACTCCGATGTCAGGCTCTGTCGGCAGCAGCGGGCACCATCAGCCACTCCGATGTCAGGCTCTGTCGGCAGCAGTAGCCACCATCAGCCACTCCGATGTCAGGCTCTGTCGGCAGCAGCGGGCACCATCAGCCACTCCGATGTCAGGTTCTTTCGGCAGCAGTAGCCACCATCAGCCAGTCCGATGTCAGGCTCTGTCGGCAGCAGCGGGCACCATCAGCCACTCCGATGTCAGGCTCTGTCGGCAGCAGCGGGAACAATAACCCACTCCGATGTCAGGCTCTGTCGGCAGCAGTAGCCACATCAGCCACTCCGATGTCAGGCTCTGTCGGCAGCAGTAGCCACCATCAGCCACTCCGATGTCAGGCTCTGCCGGCAGCAGTAGCCACCATCAGCCACTCCGATGTCAGGCTCTGCCGGCAGCAGTGGGCACCATCAGCCACTCCGATGTCAGGTTCTGCCGGCAGCAGCGGGCACCATCAGCCACTCCGATGTCAAGCTCTGTCGGCAGCAGCGGGCACCATCAGCCACTCCGATGTCAGACTCTGCCGGCAGCAGCAGGCACCATCAGCCACTCCGATGTCAGGCTCTGTCGTCAGCAGCGGGCACCATCAGCCACTCCGATGTCAGGCTCTGTCGGCAGCAGTAGCCACATCAGCCACTCCGATGTCAGGCTCTGTCGGCAGCAGCGGGCACCATCAGCCACTCCGATGTCAGGCTCTGCCGGCAGCAGCGGGCACCATCAGCCACTCCGATGTCAGGCTCTGTCGGCAGCAGCGGGCACCATCAGCCACTCCGATGTCAGGCTCTGCCGGCAGCAGTAGCCACCATCAGCCACTCCGATGTCAGGCTCTGTCGGCAGCAGCGGGAACAATAACCCACTCCGATGTCAGGCTCTGTCGGCAGCAGTAGCCACCATCAGCCACTCCGATGTCAGGCTCTGTCGGCAGCAGCGGGCACCATCAGCCACTCCGATGTAAGGCTCTGCCGGCAGCAGTAGCCACCATCAGCCACTCCGATGTCAGGCTCTGTCGGCAGCAGCGGGCACCATCAGCCACTCCGTGGCTAATGGTGGCAACTGCTGCCGGCAGCAGCAGGCACCATCAGCCACTCCGATGTCAGGCTCTGTTGTCAGCAGCGGGCACCATCAGCCGCTCCGATGTCAGGCTCTGTCGTCAGCAGCGGGCACATCAGCCACTCCGATTTCAGGCTCTGTCGGCAGCAGCGGGCACCATCAGCCACTGCGATGTCAGGCTCTGTCGGCAGCAGTAGCCACATCAGCCACTCCGATGTCAGGCTCTGTCGGCAGCAGCGGGCACCATCAGCCACTCCGATGTCAGGCTCTGCCGGCAGCAGTAGCCACCATCAGCCACTCCGATGTCAGGCTCTGTCGGCAGCAGCGGGCACCATCAGCCACTCCGATGTCAGGCTCTACCGGCAGCAGTAGCCACCATCAGCCACTCCGATGTCAGGCTCTGTCGGCAGCAGTAGCCACCATCAGCCACTCCGATGTCAGGCTCTGTCGGCAGCAGCGGGCACCATCAGCCACTCCGATGTCAGGCTCTGTTGGCAGCAGTAGCCACATCAGCCACTCCGATGTCAGGCTCTGCCGGCAGCAGTAGCCACCATCAGCCACTCCGATGTCAGGCTCTGTCAACAGCAGCGGGCACCATCAGCCACTCCGATGTCAGGCTCTGTCGGCAGCAGCGGGCACCATCAGCCACTCCGATGTCAGGCTCTGCCGGCAGCAGTAGCCAACATAAGCCACTCCGATGTCAGGCTCTGTCGGCAGCAGCGGGCACCATCAGCCACTCCGATGTCAGGCTCTGCCTGCAGCAGCGGGCACCATCAGCCACTACGATGTCAGGCTCTGTCGGCAGCAGCGGGCACCATCAGCGACTCCGATTTCAGGCTCTGTCGGCAGCAGCAGGCACCATCAGCCACTCCGATGTCAGGCTCTGTCGGCAGCAGCGGGCACCATCAGCCACTCCGATGTCAGGCTCTGCTGGCAGCAGCGGGCACCATCAGCCACTCCGATGTCAGGCTCTGTCGGCAGCAGCGGGCACCATCAGCCACTCCGATGTCAGGCTCTGCCGGCAGCAGCGGGCACCATCAGCCACTCCGATTTCAGGCTCTGCCGGCAGCAGCGGGCACCATCAGCCACTCCGATGTCAGGCTCTGTCGGCAGCAGCGGGCACCATCAGCCACTCCGATGTCAGGCTCTGCCGGCAGCAGCGGGCACCATCAGCCACTCCGATTTCAGGCTCTGTCGGCAGCAGCGGGCACCATCAGCCATTCCTATGTCAGGCTCTGTCGGCAGCAGTAGCCACATCAGCCACTCCGATTTCAGGCTCTGTCGGCAGCAGCGGGCACCATCAGCCACTCCGATGTCAGGCTCTGTCGGCAGCAGCGGGCACCATCAGCCACTCCGATGTCAGGCTCTTTCGGCAGCAGTAGCCACCATCAGCCACTCCGATGTCAGGCTCTGTCGGCAGCAGCGGGCACCATCAGCCACTCCGATGTCAGGCTCTGTCGGCAGCAGCGGGCACCATCAGCCACTCCGATGTCAGGCTCTTTCGGCAGCAGTAGCCACCATCAGCCACTCCGATGTCAGGCTCTGTCGGCAGCAGCGGGCACCATCAGCCACTCCGATGTCAGGCTCTGTCGGCAGCAGCGGGCACCATCAGCCACTCCGATGTCAGGCTCTGTCGGCAGCAGCGGGCACCATCAGCCACTCCGATGTCAGGCTCTTTCGGCAGCAGTAGCCACCATCAGCCACTCCGATGTCAGGCTCTGTCGGCAGCAGCGGGAACAATCACCCACTCCGATGTCAGGCTCTGTCGGCAGCAGTAGCCACATCAGCCACTCCGATGTCAGGCTCTGTCGGCAGCAGCGGGCACCATCAGCCACTCCGATGTCAGGCTCTGTCGGCAGCAGTAGCCACATCAGCCACTCCGATGTCAGGCTCTGTCGGCAGCAGCGGGCACCATCAGCCACTCCGATGTCAGGCTCTGCCGGCAGCAGTAGCCACCATCAGCCACTCCGATGTCAGGCTCTGTCGGCAGCAGCGGGCACCATCAGCCACTCCGATGTCAGGCTCTGCCGGCAGCAGTAGCCACATCAGCCACTCCGATGTCAGGCTCTGTCGGCAGCAGCGGGCACCATCAGCCACTCCGATGTCAGGCTCTGCCGGCAGCAGTAGCCACCATCAGCCACTCCGATGTCAGGCTCTGTCGGCAGCAGCGGGCACCATCAGCCACTCCGATGTCAGGCTCTGCCGGCAGCAGTAGCCACCATCAGCCAATCCGATGTCAGGCTCTGTCGGCAGCAGCGGGCACCATCAGCCACTCCGATGTCAGGCTCTGTCGGCAGCAGTAGCCACATCAGCCACTCCGATGTCAGGCTCTGTCGGCAGCAGCGGGCACCATCAGCCACTCCGATGTCAGGTTCTTTCGGCAGCAGTAGCCACCATCAGCCACTCCGATGTCAGGCTCTGTCGGCAGCAGCGGGCACCATCAGCCACTCCGATGTCAGGCTCTGCCGGCAGCAGTAGCCACCATCAGCCACTCCGATGTCAGGCTCTGTCGGCAGCAGTGGCCACCATCAGCCACTCCGATGTCAGGCTCTGTCGGCAGCAGTGGCCACCATCAGCCACTCCGATGTCAGGCTCTGTCGGCAGCAGTAGCCACATCAGCCACTCCGATGTCAGGCTCTGTCAGCAGCAGTAGCCACATCAGCCACTCCGATGTCAGGCTCTGTCGGCAGCAGCGGGCACCATCAGCCACTCCGATGTCAAGCTCTGCCGGCAGCAGTAGCCTCCATCAGCCACTCCGATGTCAGGCTCTGTCGGCAGCAGCGGGCACCATCAGCCACTTCGATGTCAGGCTCTGTCGGCAGCAGTAGCCACCATCAGCCACTCCGATGTCAGGCTCTGTCGGCAGCAGCGGGCACCATCAGCCACTCCGATGTCAGGTTCTTTCGGCAGCCGTAGCCACCATCAGCCACTCCGATGTCAGGCTCTGTCGGCAGCAGCGGGCACCATCAGCCACTCCGATGTCAGGCTCTTTCGGCAGCAGTAGCCACCATCAGCCACTCCGATGTCAGGCTCTGTCGGCAGCAGCGGGCACCATCAGCCACTCCGATGTCAGGCTCTGCCGGCAGCAGTAGCCACCATCAGCCACTCCGATGTCAGGCTCTGTCGGCAGCAGCGGGCACCATCAGCCACTCCGATGTCAGGCTCTGCCGGCAGCAGCGGGCACCATCCACATTAGCCACTCCGATGTCAGGCTCTGTCGGCAGCAGTAGCCACATCAGCCACTCCGATGTCAGGCTCTGTCAGCAGCAGTAGCTACATCAGCCACTCCGATGTCAGGCTCTGTCGGCAGCAGCGGGAACCATCAGCCACTCCGATGTCAGGCTCTGCCGGCAGCAGTGGCCACATCAGCCACTCCGATGTCAGGCTCTGTCGGCAGCAGTTGGCACCATCAGCCACTCAGATGTCAGGCTCTGTCAGCAGCAGTAGCTACATCAGCCACTCCGATGTCAGGCTCTGTCAGCAGCAGTAGCTACATCAGCCACTCCGATGTCAGGCTCTGCCGGCAGCAGCGGGCACCATCAGCCACTCCGATGTCAGGCTCTGTCGGCAGCAGCGGGCACCATCAGCCACTCCGATGTCAGGCTCTGTCGGCAGCAATAGCCACATCAGCCACTCCGATGTCAGGCTCTGTCGGCAGCAGTGGCCACCATCAGCCACTCCGATGTCAGGCTCTGTCGGCAGCAGTAGCCACATCAGCCACTCCGATGTCAGGCTCTGTCAGCAGCAGTAGCTACATCAGCCACTCCGATGTCAGGCTCTGTCGGCAGCAGCGGGAACCATCAGCCACTCCGATGTCAGGCTCTGCCGGCAGCAGTTGCCACATAAGCCACTCCGATGTCAGGCTCTGTCGGCAGCAGTTGGCACCATCAGCCACTCCGATGTCAGGCTCTGTCGGCAGCAGCGGGCACCATTAGCCACTCCGATTTCAGGCTCTGTCGGCAGCAGCGGGCACTATCAGCCACTGCGATGTCAGGCTCTGTCGGCAGCAGTAGCCACATCAGCCACTCCGATGTCAGGCTCTGTCGGCAGCAGCGGGCACCATCAGCCACTCCGATGTCAGGCTCTGCCGGCAGCAGTAGCCACCATCAGCCACTCCGATGTCAGGCTCTGTCGGCAGCAGCGGGCACCATCAGCCACTCCGATGTCAGGCTCTGCCGGCAGCAGTAGCCACCATCAGCCACTCCGATGTCAGGCTCTGTCGGCAGCAGTAGCCACCATCAGCCGATCCGATGTCAGGCTCTGTCGGCAGCAGCGGGCACCATCAGCCACTCCGATGTCAGGCTCTGTCGGCAGCAGCGGGCACCATCAGCCACTCCGATTTCAGGCTCTGTCGGCAGCAGCGGGCACCATCAGCCACTGCGATGTCAGGCTCTGTCGGAAGCAGTAGCCACATCAGCCACTCCGATGTCAGGCTCTGTCGGCAGCAGCGGGCACCATCAGCCACTCCGATGTCAGGCTCTGCCGGCAGCAGTAGCCACCATCAGTCACTCCGATGTCAGGCTCTGTCGGCAGCAGCGGGCACCATCAGCCACTCCGATGTCAGGCTCTGCCGGCAGCAGTAGCCACCATCAGCCACTCCGATGTCAGGCTCTGTCGGCAGCAGTGGCCACCATCAGCCACTCCGATGTCAGGCTCTGTCGGCAGCAGCGGGCACCATCAGCCACTCCGATGTCAGGCTCTGTTGGCAGCAGTAGCCACATCAGCCACTCCGATGTCAGGCTCTGTCGGCAGCAGCGGGCACCATCAGCCACTCCGATGTCAGGCTCTGCCGGCAGCAGTAGCCACCATCAGCCACTCCGATGTCAGGCTCTGCCGGCAGCAGTAGCCACCATGTCAGACTCTGTCGGCAGCAGTAGCCACCATCAGCCACTCCGATGTCAGGCTCTGTCGGCAGCAGCGGGCACCATCAGCCACTCCGATGTCAGGCTCTGTCGGCAGCAGTAGCCACCATCAGCCACTCCGATGTCAGGCTCTGTTGGCAGCAGTAGCCACATCAGCCACTCCGATGTCAGGCTCTGTCGGCAGCAGCGGGCACCATCAGCCACTCCGATGTCAGGCTCTGCTGGCAGCAGTAGCCACCATCAGCCACTCCGATGTCAGGCTCTGTCGGCAGCAGCGGGCACCATCAGCCACTCCGATGTCAGGCTCTGTCGGCAGCAGCGGGCACCATCAGCCACTCCGATGTCAGGCTCTGCCGGCAGCAGTAGCCAACATAAGCCACTCCGATGTCAGACTCTGTCGGCAGCAGCGGGCACCATCAGCCACTCCGATGTCAGGCTCTGCCTGCAGCAGCGGGCACCATCAGCCACTCCGATGTCAGGCTCTGTCGGCAGCAGCGGGCACCATCAGCGACTCCGATGTCAGGCTCTGTCGGCAGCAGCGGGCAACATCAGCCACTCCGATTTCAGGCTCTGCCGGCAGCAGCAGGCACCTTCAGCCACTCCGATTTCAGGCTCTGTCGGCAGCAGTAGCCACCATCAGCCACTCCGATGTCAGGCTCTGTCGGCAGCAGCGGGCACCATCAGCCACTCCGATGTCAGGTTCTTTCGGCAGCAGTAGCCACCATCAGCCACTCCGATGTCAGGCTCTGTCGGCAGCAGTAGCCACCATCAGCCACTCCGATGTCAGGCTCTGTCGGCAGCAGCGGGCACCATCAGCCACTCCGATGTCAGGTTCTTTCGGCAGCAGTAGCCACCATCAGCCACTCCGATGTCAGGCTCTGTCGACAGCAGCGGGCACCATCAGCCACTCCTATGTCAGGTTCTTTCGGCAGCAGTAGCCACCATCAGCCACTCCGATGTCAGGCTCTGTCGGCAGCAGTAGCCACCATCAGCCACTCCGATGTCAGGCTCTGTCGGCAGCAGTGGCCACCATCAGCCACTCCGATGTCAGGCTCTGTCGGCAGCAGTAGCCACATCAGCCACTCCGATGTCAAGCTCTGTCAGCAGCAGTAGCTACATCAGCCACTCCGATGTCAGGCTCTGTCGGCAGCAGCGGGAACCATCAGCCACTCCGATGTCAGGCTCTGCCGGCAGCAGTGGCCATATCAGCCACTCCGATGTCAGGCTCTGTCGGCAGCAGCGGGCACCATCAGCCACTCCGATGTCAGGCTCTGTCGGCAGCAGTAGCCACATCAGCCACTCCGATGTCAGGCTCTGTCAGCAGCAGTAGCTACATCAGCCACTCCGATGTCAGGCTCTGTCGGCAGCAGCGGGAACCATCAGCCACTCGGATGTCAGGCTCTGTCAGCAGCAGTAGCTACATCAGCCACTCCGATGTCAGGCTCTGTCGGCAGCAGTTGGCACCATCAGCCACTCGGATGTCAGGCTCTGTCAGCAGCAGTAGCTACATCAGCCACTCCGATGTCAGGCTCTGTCAGCAGCAGTAGCTACATCAGCCACTCCGATGTCAGGCTCTGCCGGCAGCAGCGGGCACCATCAGCCACTCCGATGTCAGGCTCTGTCGGCAGCAGCGGGCACCATCAGCCACTCCGATGTCAGGCTCTGCCGGCAGCAGCGGGCACCATCAGCCACTCCGATGTCAGGCTCTTTCGGCAGCAGTAGCCACCATCAGCCACTCCGAAGTCAGGCTCTGTCGGCAGCAGCGGGAACAATCACCCACTCCGATGTCAGGCTCTGTCGGCAGCAGTAGCCACATCAGCCACTCCGATGTCAGGCTCTGTCGGCAGCAGCGGGCACCATCAGCCACTCCGATGTCAGGCTCTGCCGGCAGCAGTAGCCACCATCAGCCACTCCGATGTCAGGCTCTGTCGGCAGCAGCGGGCACCATCAGCCACTCCGATGTCAGGCTCTGTCGGCAGCAGTAGCCACCATCAGCCACTCCGATGTCAGGCTCTGTCGGCAGCAGCGGGCACCATCAGCCACTCCGATGTCAGGCTCTGTCGGCAGCAGTAGCCACCATCAGCCACTCCGATGTCAGGCTCTGTCGGCAGCAGCGGGCACCATCAGCCACTCCGATGTCAGGTTCTTTCGGCAGCAGTAGCCACCATCAGCCACTCCGATGTCAGGCTCTGTCGGCAGCAGTAGCCACCATCAGCCACTCCGATGTCAGGCTCTGTCGGCAGCAGCGGGCACCATCAGCCACTCCGATGTCAGGTTCTTTCGGCAGCAGTAGCCACCATCAGCCACTCCGATGTCAGGCTCTGTCGGCAGCAGCGGGCACCATCAGCCACTCCTATGTCAGGTTCTTTCGGCAGCAGTAGCCACCATCAGCCACTCCGATGTCAGGCTCTGTCGGCAGCAGTAGCCACCATCAGCCACTCCGATGTCAGGCTCTGTCGGCAGCAGTGGCCACCATCAGCCACTCCGATGTCAGGCTCTGTCGGCAGCAGTAGCCACATCAGCCACTCCGATGTCAAGCTCTGTCAGCAGCAGTAGCTACATCAGCCACTCCGATGTCAGGCTCTGTCGGCAGCAGCGGGAACCATCGGCCACTCCGATGTCAGGCTCTGCCGGCAGCAGTGGCCACATCAGCCACTCCGATGTCAGGCTCTGTCGGCAGCAGCGGGCACCATCAGCCACTCCGATGTCAGGCTCTGTCGGCAGCAGTAGCCACATCAGCCACTCCGATGTCAGGCTCTGTCAGCAGCAGTAGCTACATCAGCCACTCCGATGTCAGGCTCTGTCGGCAGCAGCGGGAACCATCAGCCACTCGGATGTCAGGCTCTGTCAGCAGCAGTAGCTACATCAGCCACTCCGATGTCAGGCTCTGTCGGCAGCAGTTGGCACCATCAGCCACTCGGATGTCAGGCTCTGTCAGCAGCAGTAGCTACATCAGCCACTCCGATGTCAGGCTCTGTCAGCAGCAGTAGCTACATCAGCCACTCCGATGTCAGGCTCTGCCGGCAGCAGCGGGCACCATCAGCCACTCCGATGTCAGGCTCTGTCGGCAGCAGCGGGCACCATCAGCCACTCCGATGTCAGGCTCTGCCGGCAGCAGCGGGCACCATCAGCCACTCCGATGTCAGGCTCTTTCGGCAGCAGTAGCCACCATCAGCCACTCCGATGTCAGGCTCTGTCGGCAGCAGCGGGAACAATCACCCACTCCGATGTCAGGCTCTGTCGGCAGCAGTAGCCACATCAGCCACTCCGATGTCAGGCTCTGTCGGCAGCAGCGGGCACCATCAGCCACTCCGATGTCAGGCTCTGCCGGCAGCAGTAGCCACCATCAGCCACTCCGATGTCAGGCTCTGTCGGCAGCAGCGGGCACCATCAGCCACTCCGATGTCAGGCTCTGTCGGCAGCAGTAGCCACCATCAGCCACTCCGATGTCAGGCTCTGTCGGCAGCAGCGGGCACCATCAGCCACTCCGATGTCAGGCTCTGTCGGCAGCAGTAGCCACCATCAGCCACTCCGATGTCAGGCTCTGTCGGCAGCAGCGGGCACCATCAGCCACTCCGATGTCAGACTCTGTCGGCAGCAGTGGCCACCATCAGCCACTCCGATGTCAGGCTCTGTCGGCAGCAGTAGCCACATCAGCCACTCCGATGTCAGGCTCTGTCAGCAGCAGTAGCTACATCAGCCACTCCGATGTCAGGCTCTGTCCGGAGCAGCGGGAACCATCAGCCACTCCGATGTCAGGCTCTGCCGGCAGCAGTGGCCACATCAGCCACTCCGATGTCAGGCTCTGTCGGCAGCAGTTGGCACCATCAGCCACTTGGATGTCAGGCTCTGTCAGCAGCAGTAGCTACATCAGCCACTCCGATGTCAGGCTCTGTCAGCAGCAGTAGCTACATCAGCCACTCCGATGTCAGGCTCTGCCGGCAGCAGCGGGCACCATCAGCCACTCCGATGTCAGGCTCTGCCGGCAGCAGCGGGCACCATCAGCCACTCCGATGTCAGGCTCTGCCTGCAGCAGCGGGCACCATCAGCCACTCCGATGTCAGGCTCTGTCGTCAGCAGCGGGCACCATCAGCCGCTCCGATGTCAGGCTCTGTCGTCAGCAGCGGTCACCATCAGCCACTCCGATGTCAGGCTCTGTGGGCAGCAGTAGCCACATCAGCCACTCCGATGTCAGGCTCTGTCGGCAGCAGCGGGCACCATCAGCCACTCCGATGTCAGGCTCTGTCGGCAGCAGCGGGCACCATCAGCCACTCCGATGTCAGGCTCTGTCGGCAGCAGTAGCCACCATCAGCCACTCCGATGTCAGGCTGTGTCAACAGCAGCGGGCACCATCAGCCACTATGATTTCAGGCTCTGTCGGCAGCATTGGCCACCATCAGCCACTCCGATGTCAGGCTCTGTCGGCAGCAGTAGCCACATCAGCCACTCCGATGTCAGGCTCTGTCGGCAGCAGCGGGCACCATCAGCCACTCCGATGTCAGGCTCTGTCGGCAGCAGCGGGCACCATCAGCCACTCCGATTTCAGGCTCTGTCGGCAGCAGCGGGCACCATCAGCCACTCCGATGTCAGGCTCTGCCGGCAGCAGTAGCCACCATCAGCCACTCCGATGTCAGGCTCTGTCGGCAGCAGTAGCCACCATCAGCCACTCCGATGTCAGGCTCTGCCGGCAGCAGTGGCCACATCAGCCACTCCGATGTCAGGCTCTGTCGGCAGCAGCGGGCACCATCAGCCACTCCGATGTCAGGCTCTGTCGGCAGCAGTAGCCACATCAGCCACTCCGATGTCAGGCTCTGTCAGCAGCAGTAGCTACATCAGCCACTCCGATGTCAGGCTCTGTCGGCAGCAGCGGGAACCATCAGCCACTCGGATGTCAGGCTCTGTCAGCAGCAGTAGCTACATCAGCCACTCCGATGTCAGGCTCTGTCGGCAGCAGTTGGCACCATCAGCCACTCGGATGTCAGGCTCTGTCAGCAGCAGTAGCTACATCAGCCACTCCGATGTCAGGCTCTGTCAGCAGCAGTAGCTACATCAGCCACTCCGATGTCAGGCTCTGCCGGCAGCAGCGGGCACCATCAGCCACTCCGATGTCAGGCTCTGTCGGCAGCAGCGGGCACCATCAGCCACTCCGATGTCAGGCTCTGCCGGCAGCAGCGGGCACCATCAGCCACTCCGATGTCAGGCTCTTTCGGCAGCAGTAGCCACCATCAGCCACTCCGATGTCAGGCTCTGTCGGCAGCAGCGGGAACAATCACCCACTCCGATGTCAGGCTCTGTCGGCAGCAGTAGCCACATCAGCCACTCCGATGTCAGGCTCTGTCGGCAGCAGCGGGCACCATCAGCCACTCCGATGTCAGGCTCTGCCGGCAGCAGTAGCCACCATCAGCCACTCCGATGTCAGGCTCTGTCGGCAGCAGCGGGCACCATCAGCCACTCCGATGTCAGGCTCTGTCGGCAGCAGTAGCCACCATCAGCCACTCCGATGTCAGGCTCTGTCGGCAGCAGCGGGCACCATCAGCCACTCCGATGTCAGGCTCTGTCGGCAGCAGTAGCCACCATCAGCCACTCCGATGTCAGGCTCTGTCGGCAGCAGCGGGCACCATCAGCCACTCCGATGTCAGACTCTGTCGGCAGCAGTGGCCACCATCAGCCACTCCGATGTCAGGCTCTGTCGGCAGCAGTAGCCACATCAGCCACTCCGATGTCAGGCTCTGTCAGCAGCAGTAGCTACATCAGCCACTCCGATGTCAGGCTCTGTCCGGAGCAGCGGGAACCATCAGCCACTCCGATGTCAGGCTCTGCCGGCAGCAGTGGCCACATCAGCCACTCCGATGTCAGGCTCTGTCGGCAGCAGTTGGCACCATCAGCCACTTGGATGTCAGGCTCTGTCAGCAGCAGTAGCTACATCAGCCACTCCGATGTCAGGCTCTGTCAGCAGCAGTAGCTACATCAGCCACTCCGATGTCAGGCTCTGCCGGCAGCAGCGGGCACCATCAGCCACTCCGATGTCAGGCTCTGCCGGCAGCAGCGGGCACCATCAGCCACTCCGATGTCAGGCTCTGCCTGCAGCAGCGGGCACCATCAGCCACTCCGATGTCAGGCTCTGTCGTCAGCAGCGGGCACCATCAGCCGCTCCGATGTCAGGCTCTGTCGTCAGCAGCGGTCACCATCAGCCACTCCGATGTCAGGCTCTGTGGGCAGCAGTAGCCACATCAGCCACTCCGATGTCAGGCTCTGTCGGCAGCAGCGGGCACCATCAGCCACTCCGATGTCAGGCTCTGTCGGCAGCAGCGGGCACCATCAGCCACTCCGATGTCAGGCTCTGCCGGCAGCAGTAGCCACCATCAGCCACTCCGATGTCAGGCTCTGTCGGCAGCAGCGGGCACCATCAGCCACTCCGATGTCAGGCTCTGTCGGCAGCAGTAGCCACCATCAGCCACTCCGATGTCAGGCTCTGTCGGCAGCAGCGGGCACCATCAGCCACTCCGATGTCAGGCTCTGTCAGCAGCAGTAGCTACATCAGCCACTCCGATGTCAGGCTCTGTCGGCAGCAGTTGGCACCATCAGCCACTCGGATGTCAGGCTCTGTCAGCAGCAGTAGCTACATCAGCCACTCCGATGTCAGGCTCTGTCAGCAGCAGTAGCTACATCAGCCACTCCGATGTCAGGCTCTGCCGGCAGCAGCGGGCACCATCAGCCACTCCGATGTCAGGCTCTGTCGGCAGCAGCGGGCACCATCAGCCACTCCGATGTCAGGCTCTGCCGGCAGCAGCGGGCACCATCAGCCACTCCGATGTCAGGCTCTTTCGGCAGCAGTAGCCACCATCAGCCACTCCGATGTCAGGCTCTGTCGGCAGCAGCGGGAACAATCACCCACTCCGATGTCAGGCTCTGTCGGCAGCAGTAGCCACATCAGCCACTCCGATGTCAGGCTCTGTCGGCAGCAGCGGGCACCATCAGCCACTCCGATGTCAGGCTCTGCCGGCAGCAGTAGCCACCATCAGCCACTCCGATGTCAGGCTCTGTCGGCAGCAGCGGGCACCATCAGCCACTCCGATGTCAGGCTCTGTCGGCAGCAGTAGCCACCATCAGCCACTCCGATGTCAGGCTCTGTCGGCAGCAGCGGGCACCATCAGCCACTCCGATGTCAGGCTCTGTCGGCAGCAGTAGCCACCATCAGCCACTCCGATGTCAGGCTCTGTCGGCAGCAGCGGGCACCATCAGCCACTCCGATGTCAGACTCTGTCGGCAGCAGTGGCCACCATCAGCCACTCCGATGTCAGGCTCTGTCGGCAGCAGTAGCCACATCAGCCACTCCGATGTCAGGCTCTGTCAGCAGCAGTAGCTACATCAGCCACTCCGATGTCAGGCTCTGTCCGGAGCAGCGGGAACCATCAGCCACTCCGATGTCAGGCTCTGCCGGCAGCAGTGGCCACATCAGCCACTCCGATGTCAGGCTCTGTCGGCAGCAGTTGGCACCATCAGCCACTTGGATGTCAGGCTCTGTCAGCAGCAGTAGCTACATCAGCCACTCCGATGTCAGGCTCTGTCAGCAGCAGTAGCTACATCAGCCACTCCGATGTCAGGCTCTGCCGGCAGCAGCGGGCACCATCAGCCACTCCGATGTCAGGCTCTGCCGGCAGCAGCGGGCACCATCAGCCACTCCGATGTCAGGCTCTGCCTGCAGCAGCGGGCACCATCAGCCACTCCGATGTCAGGCTCTGTCGTCAGCAGCGGGCACCATCAGCCGCTCCGATGTCAGGCTCTGTCGTCAGCAGCGGTCACCATCAGCCACTCCGATGTCAGGCTCTGTGGGCAGCAGTAGCCACATCAGCCACTCCGATGTCAGGCTCTGTCGGCAGCAGCGGGCACCATCAGCCACTCCGATGTCAGGCTCTGTCGGCAGCAGCGGGCACCATCAGCCACTCCGATGTCAGGCTCTGTCGGCAGCAGTAGCCACCATCAGCCACTCCGATGTCAGGCTGTGTCAACAGCAGCGGGCACCATCAGCCACTATGATTTCAGGCTCTGTCGGCAGCATTGGCCACCATCAGCCACTCCGATGTCAGGCTCTGTCGGCAGCAGTAGCCACATCAGCCACTCCGATGTCAGGCTCTGTCGGCAGCAGCGGTCACCATCAGCCACTCCGATGTCAGGCTCTGTCGGCAGCAGCGGGCACCATCAGCCACTCCGATTTCAGGCTCTGTCGGCAGCAGCGGGCACCATCAGCCACTGCGATGTCAGGCTCTGTCGGCAGCAGTAGCCACATCAGCCACTCCGATGTCAGGCTCTGTCGGCAGCAGCGGGCACCATCAGCCACTCCGATGTCAGGCTCTGCCGGCAGCAGTAGCCACCATCAGCCACTCCGATGTCAGGCTCTGTCGGCAGCAGCGGGCACCATCAGCCACTCCGATGTCAGGCTCTGCCGGCAGCAGTAGCCACCATCAGCCACTCCGATGTCAGGCTCTGTCGGCAGCAGTAGCCACCATCAGCCACTCCGATGTCAGGCTCTGTCGGCAGCAGCGGGCACCATCAGCCACTCCGATGTCAGGCTCTGTCGGCAGCAGTAGCCACCATCAGCCACTCCGATGTCAGGCTCTGTCGGCAGCAGCGGGAACAATCACCCACTCCGATGTCAGGCTCTGTCGGCAGCAGTAGCCACATCAGCCACTCCGATGTCAGGCTCTGTCGGCAGCAGCGGGCACCATCAGCCACTCCGATGTCAGGCTCTGCCGGCAGCAGTAGCCACCATCAGCCACTCCGATGTCAGGCTCTGTCGGCAGCAGCGGGCACCATCAGCCACTCCGATGTCAGGCTCTGTCGGCAGCAGTAGCCACCATCAGCCACTCCGATGTCAGGCTCTGTCGGCAGCAGCGGGCACCATCAGCCACTCCGATGTCAGGCTCTGTCGGCAGCAGTAGCCACCATCAGCCACTCCGATGTCAGGCTCTGTCGGCAGCAGCGGGCACCATCAGCCACTCCGATGTCAGACTCTGTCGGCAGCAGTGGCCACCATCAGCCACTCCGATGTCAGGCTCTGTCGGCAGCAGTAGCCACATCAGCCACTCCGATGTCAGGCTCTGTCAGCAGCAGTAGCTACATCAGCCACTCCGATGTCAGGCTCTGTCCGGAGCAGCGGGAACCATCAGCCACTCCGATGTCAGGCTCTGCCGGCAGCAGTGGCCACATCAGCCACTCCGATGTCAGGCTCTGTCGGCAGCAGTTGGCACCATCAGCCACTTGGATGTCAGGCTCTGTCAGCAGCAGTAGCTACATCAGCCACTCCGATGTCAGGCTCTGTCAGCAGCAGTAGCTACATCAGCCACTCCGATGTCAGGCTCTGCCGGCAGCAGCGGGCACCATCAGCCACTCCGATGTCAGGCTCTGCCGGCAGCAGCGGGCACCATCAGCCACTCCGATGTCAGGCTCTGCCTGCAGCAGCGGGCACCATCAGCCACTCCGATGTCAGGCTCTGTCGTCAGCAGCGGGCACCATCAGCCGCTCCGATGTCAGGCTCTGTCGTCAGCAGCGGTCACCATCAGCCACTCCGATGTCAGGCTCTGTGGGCAGCAGTAGCCACATCAGCCACTCCGATGTCAGGCTCTGTCGGCAGCAGCGGGCACCATCAGCCACTCCGATGTCAGGCTCTGTCGGCAGCAGCGGGCACCATCAGCCACTCCGATGTCAGGCTCTGTCGGCAGCAGTAGCCACCATCAGCCACTCCGATGTCAGGCTGTGTCAACAGCAGCGGGCACCATCAGCCACTATGATTTCAGGCTCTGTCGGCAGCATTGGCCACCATCAGCCACTCCGATGTCAGGCTCTGTCGGCAGCAGTAGCCACATCAGCCACTCCGATGTCAGGCTCTGTCGGCAGCAGCGGGCACCATCAGCCACTCCGATGTCAGGCTCTGTCGGCAGCAGCGGGCACCATCAGCCACTCCGATTTCAGGCTCTGTCGGCAGCAGCGGGCACCATCAGCCACTGCGATGTCAGGCTCTGTCGGCAGCAGTAGCCACATCAGCCACTCCGATGTCAGGCTCTGTCGGCAGCAGCGGGCACCATCAGCCACTCCGATGTCAGGCTCTGCCGGCAGCAGTAGCCACCATCAGCCACTCCGATGTCAGGCTCTGTCGGCAGCAGCGGGCACCATCAGCCACTCCGATGTCAGGCTCTGCCGGCAGCAGTAGCCACCATCAGCCACTCCGATGTCAGGCTCTGTCGGCAGCAGTAGCCACCATCAGCCACTCCGATGTCAGGCTCTGTCGGCAGCAGCGGGCACCATCAGCCACTCCGATGTCAGGCTCTGTTGGCAGCAGTAGCCACATCAGCCACTCCGATGTCAGGCTCTGTCGGCAGCAGCGGGCACCATCAGCCACTCCGATGTCAGGCTCTGTCGGCAGCAGTAGCCACATCAGCCACTCCGATGTCAGGCTCTGTCGGCAGCAGCGGGCACCATCAGCCACTCCGATGTCAGGCTCTGCCGGCAGCAGTAGCCACCATCAGCCACTCCGATGTCAGGCTCTGTCGGCAGCAGCGGGCACCATCAGCCACTCCGATGTCAGGCTCTACCGGCAGCAGTAGCCACCATCAGCCACTCCGATGTCAGGCTCTGTCGGCAGCAGTAGCCACCATCAGCCACTCCGATGTCAGGCTCTGTCGGCAGCAGCGGGCACCATCAGCCACTCCGATGTCAGGCTCTGTTGGCAGCAGTAGCCACATCAGCCACTCCGATGTCAGGCTCTGCCGGCAGCAGTAGCCACCATCAGCCACTCTGATGTCAGGCTCTGCCGGCAGCAGTTGCCACCATTAGCCACTCCGATGTCAGGCTCTGCCGGCAGCAGCGGGCACCATCAGCCACTCCGATGTCAGGCTCTGTCGGCAGCAGTTGGCACCATCAGCCACTTGGATGTCAGGCTCTGTCAGCAGCAGTAGCTACATCAGCCACTCCGATGTCAGGCTCTGTCAGCAGCAGTAGCTACATCAGCCACTCCGATGTCAGGCTCTGCCGGCAGCAGCGGGCACCATCAGCCACTCCGATGTCAGGCTCTGCCGGCAGCAGTAGCCACATCAGCCACTCCGATGTCAGGCTCTGTCAGCAGCAGTAGCTACATCAGCCACTCCGATGTCAGGCTCTGTCCGGAGCAGCGGGAACCATCAGCCACTCCGATGTCAGGCTCTGCCGGCAGCAGTGGCCACATCAGCCACTCCGATGTCAGGCTCTGTCGGCAGCAGTTGGCACCATCAGCCACTTGGATGTCAGGCTCTGTCAGCAGCAGTAGCTACATCAGCCACTCCGATGTCAGGCTCTGTCAGCAGCAGTAGCTACATCAGCCACTCCGATGTCAGGCTCTGCCGGCAGCAGCGGGCACCATCAGCCACTCCGATGTCAGGCTCTGCCGGCAGCAGCGGGCACCATCAGCCACTCCGATGTCAGGCTCTGCCTGCAGCAGCGGGCACCATCAGCCACTCCGATGTCAGGCTCTGTCGTCAGCAGCGGGCACCATCAGCCGCTCCGATGTCAGGCTCTGTCGTCAGCAGCGGTCACCATCAGCCACTCCGATGTCAGGCTCTGTGGGCAGCAGTAGCCACATCAGCCACTCCGATGTCAGGCTCTGTCGGCAGCAGCGGGCACCATCAGCCACTCCGATGTCAGGCTCTGTCGGCAGCAGCGGGCACCATCAGCCACTCCGATGTCAGGCTCTGTCGGCAGCAGTAGCCACCATCAGCCACTCCGATGTCAGGCTGTGTCAACAGCAGCGGGCACCATCAGCCACTATGATTTCAGGCTCTGTCGGCAGCATTGGCCACCATCAGCCACTCCGATGTCAGGCTCTGTCGGCAGCAGTAGCCACATCAGCCACTCCGATGTCAGGCTCTGTCGGCAGCAGCGGGCACCATCAGCCACTCCGATGTCAGGCTCTGTCGGCAGCAGCGGGCACCATCAGCCACTCCGATTTCAGGCTCTGTCGGCAGCAGCGGGCACCATCAGCCACTCCGATGTCAGGCTCTGCCGGCAGCAGTAGCCACCATCAGCCACTCCGATGTCAGGCTCTGTCGGCAGCAGTAGCCACCATCAGCCACTCCGATGTCAGGCTCTGCCGGCAGCAGTGGCCACATCAGCCACTCCGATGTCAGGCTCTGTCGGCAGCAGCGGGCACCATCAGCCACTCCGATGTCAGGCTCTGTCGGCAGCAGTAGCCACATCAGCCACTCCGATGTCAGGCTCTGTCAGCAGCAGTAGCTACATCAGCCACTCCGATGTCAGGCTCTGTCGGCAGCAGCGGGAACCATCAGCCACTCGGATGTCAGGCTCTGTCAGCAGCAGTAGCTACATCAGCCACTCCGATGTCAGGCTCTGTCGGCAGCAGTTGGCACCATCAGCCACTCGGATGTCAGGCTCTGTCAGCAGCAGTAGCTACATCAGCCACTCCGATGTCAGGCTCTGTCAGCAGCAGTAGCTACATCAGCCACTCCGATGTCAGGCTCTGCCGGCAGCAGCGGGCACCATCAGCCACTCCGATGTCAGGCTCTGTCGGCAGCAGCGGGCACCATCAGCCACTCCGATGTCAGGCTCTGCCGGCAGCAGCGGGCACCATCAGCCACTCCGATGTCAGGCTCTTTCGGCAGCAGTAGCCACCATCAGCCACTCCGATGTCAGGCTCTGTCGGCAGCAGCGGGAACAATCACCCACTCCGATGTCAGGCTCTGTCGGCAGCAGTAGCCACATCAGCCACTCCGATGTCAGGCTCTGTCGGCAGCAGCGGGCACCATCAGCCACTCCGATGTCAGGCTCTGCCGGCAGCAGTAGCCACCATCAGCCACTCCGATGTCAGGCTCTGTCGGCAGCAGCGGGCACCATCAGCCACTCCGATGTCAGGCTCTGTCGGCAGCAGTAGCCACCATCAGCCACTCCGATGTCAGGCTCTGTCGGCAGCAGCGGGCACCATCAGCCACTCCGATGTCAGGCTCTGTCGGCAGCAGTAGCCACCATCAGCCACTCCGATGTCAGGCTCTGTCGGCAGCAGCGGGCACCATCAGCCACTCCGATGTCAGGCTCTGCCGGCAGCAGTAGCCACCATCAGCCACTCCGATGTCAGGCTCTGTCGGCAGCAGCGGGCACCATCAGCCACTCCGATGTCAGGCTCTGTCGGCAGCAGCGGGCACCATCAGCCACTCCGATGTCAGGCTCTGCCGGCAGCAGTAGCCACCATCAGCCACTCCGATGTCAGGCTCTGTCGGCAGCAGCGGGCACCATCAGCCACTCCGATGTCAGGCTCTGCCGGCAGCAGCGGGCACCATCAGCCACTCCGATGTCAGGCTCTTTCGGCAGCAGTAGCCACCATCAGCCACTCCGATGTCAGGCTCTGTCGGCAGCAGCGGGAACAATCACCCACTCCGATGTCAGGCTCTGTCGGCAGCAGTAGCCACATCAGCCACTCCGATGTCAGGCTCTGTCGGCAGCAGCGGGCACCATCAGCCACTCCGATGTCAGGCTCTGCCGGCAGCAGTAGCCACCATCAGCCACTCCGATGTCAGGCTCTGTCGGCAGCAGCGGGCACCATCAGCCACTCCGATGTCAGGCTCTGTCGGCAGCAGTAGCCACCATCAGCCACTCCGATGTCAGGCTCTGTCGGCAGCAGCGGGCACCATCAGCCACTCCGATGTCAGGCTCTGTCGGCAGCAGTAGCCACCATCAGCCACTCCGATGTCAGGCTCTGTCGGCAGCAGCGGGCACCATCAGCCACTCCGATGTCAGACTCTGTCGGCAGCAGTGGCCACCATCAGCCACTCCGATGTCAGGCTCTGTCGGCAGCAGTAGCCACATCAGCCACTCCGATGTCAGGCTCTGTCAGCAGCAGTAGCTACATCAGCCACTCCGATGTCAGGCTCTGTCCGGAGCAGCGGGAACCATCAGCCACTCCGATGTCAGGCTCTGCCGGCAGCAGTGGCCACATCAGCCACTCCGATGTCAGGCTCTGTCGGCAGCAGTTGGCACCATCAGCCACTTGGATGTCAGGCTCTGTCAGCAGCAGTAGCTACATCAGCCACTCCGATGTCAGGCTCTGTCAGCAGCAGTAGCTACATCAGCCACTCCGATGTCAGGCTCTGCCGGCAGCAGCGGGCACCATCAGCCACTCCGATGTCAGGCTCTGCCGGCAGCAGCGGGCACCATCAGCCACTCCGATGTCAGGCTCTGCCTGCAGCAGCGGGCACCATCAGCCACTCCGATGTCAGGCTCTGTCGTCAGCAGCGGGCACCATCAGCCGCTCCGATGTCAGGCTCTGTCGTCAGCAGCGGTCACCATCAGCCACTCCGATGTCAGGCTCTGTGGGCAGCAGTAGCCACATCAGCCACTCCGATGTCAGGCTCTGTCGGCAGCAGCGGGCACCATCAGCCACTCCGATGTCAGGCTCTGTCGGCAGCAGCGGGCACCATCAGCCACTCCGATGTCAGGCTCTGTCGGCAGCAGTAGCCACCATCAGCCACTCCGATGTCAGGCTGTGTCAACAGCAGCGGGCACCATCAGCCACTATGATTTCAGGCTCTGTCGGCAGCATTGGCCACCATCAGCCACTCCGATGTCAGGCTCTGTCGGCAGCAGTAGCCACATCAGCCACTCCGATGTCAGGCTCTGTCGGCAGCAGCGGGCACCATCAGCCACTCCGATGTCAGGCTCTGTCGGCAGCAGCGGGCACCATCAGCCACTCCGATTTCAGGCTCTGTCGGCAGCAGCGGGCACCATCAGCCACTGCGATGTCAGGCTCTGTCGGCAGCAGTAGCCACATCAGCCACTCCGATGTCAGGCTCTGTCGGCAGCAGCGGGCACCATCAGCCACTCCGATGTCAGGCTCTGCCGGCAGCAGTAGCCACCATCAGCCACTCCGATGTCAGGCTCTGTCGGCAGCAGCGGGCACCATCAGCCACTCCGATGTCAGGCTCTGCCGGCAGCAGTAGCCACCATCAGCCACTCCGATGTCAGGCTCTGTCGGCAGCAGTAGCCACCATCAGCCACTCCGATGTCAGGCTCTGTCGGCAGCAGCGGGCACCATCAGCCACTCCGATGTCAGGCTCTGTCGGCAGCAGTAGCCACCATCAGCCACTCCGATGTCAGGCTCTGTCGGCAGCAGCGGGAACAATCACCCACTCCGATGTCAGGCTCTGTCGGCAGCAGTAGCCACATCAGCCACTCCGATGTCAGGCTCTGTCGGCAGCAGCGGGCACCATCAGCCACTCCGATGTCAGGCTCTGCCGGCAGCAGTAGCCACCATCAGCCACTCCGATGTCAGGCTCTGTCGGCAGCAGCGGGCACCATCAGCCACTCCGATGTCAGGCTCTGTCGGCAGCAGTAGCCACCATCAGCCACTCCGATGTCAGGCTCTGTCGGCAGCAGCGGGCACCATCAGCCACTCCGATGTCAGGCTCTGTCGGCAGCAGTAGCCACCATCAGCCACTCCGATGTCAGGCTCTGTCGGCAGCAGCGGGCACCATCAGCCACTCCGATGTCAGACTCTGTCGGCAGCAGTGGCCACCATCAGCCACTCCGATGTCAGGCTCTGTCGGCAGCAGTAGCCACATCAGCCACTCCGATGTCAGGCTCTGTCAGCAGCAGTAGCTACATCAGCCACTCCGATGTCAGGCTCTGTCCGGAGCAGCGGGAACCATCAGCCACTCCGATGTCAGGCTCTGCCGGCAGCAGTGGCCACATCAGCCACTCCGATGTCAGGCTCTGTCGGCAGCAGTTGGCACCATCAGCCACTTGGATGTCAGGCTCTGTCAGCAGCAGTAGCTACATCAGCCACTCCGATGTCAGGCTCTGTCAGCAGCAGTAGCTACATCAGCCACTCCGATGTCAGGCTCTGCCGGCAGCAGCGGGCACCATCAGCCACTCCGATGTCAGGCTCTGCCGGCAGCAGCGGGCACCATCAGCCACTCCGATGTCAGGCTCTGCCTGCAGCAGCGGGCACCATCAGCCACTCCGATGTCAGGCTCTGTCGTCAGCAGCGGGCACCATCAGCCGCTCCGATGTCAGGCTCTGTCGTCAGCAGCGGTCACCATCAGCCACTCCGATGTCAGGCTCTGTGGGCAGCAGTAGCCACATCAGCCACTCCGATGTCAGGCTCTGTCGGCAGCAGCGGGCACCATCAGCCACTCCGATGTCAGGCTCTGTCGGCAGCAGCGGGCACCATCAGCCACTCCGATGTCAGGCTCTGTCGGCAGCAGTAGCCACCATCAGCCACTCCGATGTCAGGCTGTGTCAACAGCAGCGGGCACCATCAGCCACTATGATTTCAGGCTCTGTCGGCAGCATTGGCCACCATCAGCCACTCCGATGTCAGGCTCTGTCGGCAGCAGTAGCCACATCAGCCACTCCGATGTCAGGCTCTGTCGGCAGCAGCGGGCACCATCAGCCACTCCGATGTCAGGCTCTGTCGGCAGCAGCGGGCACCATCAGCCACTCCGATTTCAGGCTCTGTCGGCAGCAGCGGGCACCATCAGCCACTGCGATGTCAGGCTCTGTCGGCAGCAGTAGCCACATCAGCCACTCCGATGTCAGGCTCTGTCGGCAGCAGCGGGCACCATCAGCCACTCCGATGTCAGGCTCTGCCGGCAGCAGTAGCCACCATCAGCCACTCCGATGTCAGGCTCTGTCGGCAGCAGCGGGCACCATCAGCCACTCCGATGTCAGGCTCTGCCGGCAGCAGTAGCCACCATCAGCCACTCCGATGTCAGGCTCTGTCGGCAGCAGTAGCCACCATCAGCCACTCCGATGTCAGGCTCTGTCGGCAGCAGCGGGCACCATCAGCCACTCCGATGTCAGGCTCTGTTGGCAGCAGTAGCCACATCAGCCACTCCGATGTCAGGCTCTGTCGGCAGCAGCGGGCACCATCAGCCACTCCGATGTCAGGCTCTGTCGGCAGCAGTAGCCACATCAGCCACTCCGATGTCAGGCTCTGTCGGCAGCAGCGGGCACCATCAGCCACTCCGATGTCAGGCTCTGCCGGCAGCAGTAGCCACCATCAGCCACTCCGATGTCAGGCTCTGTCGGCAGCAGCGGGCACCATCAGCCACTCCGATGTCAGGCTCTACCGGCAGCAGTAGCCACCATCAGCCACTCCGATGTCAGGCTCTGTCGGCAGCAGTAGCCACCATCAGCCACTCCGATGTCAGGCTCTGTCGGCAGCAGCGGGCACCATCAGCCACTCCGATGTCAGGCTCTGTTGGCAGCAGTAGCCACATCAGCCACTCCGATGTCAGGCTCTGCCGGCAGCAGTAGCCACCATCAGCCACTCTGATGTCAGGCTCTGCCGGCAGCAGTTGCCACCATTAGCCACTCCGATGTCAGGCTCTGCCGGCAGCAGCGGGCACCATCAGCCACTCCGATGTCAGGCTCTGTCGGCAGCAGTTGGCACCATCAGCCACTTGGATGTCAGGCTCTGTCAGCAGCAGTAGCTACATCAGCCACTCCGATGTCAGGCTCTGTCAGCAGCAGTAGCTACATCAGCCACTCCGATGTCAGGCTCTGCCGGCAGCAGCGGGCACCATCAGCCACTCCGATGTCAGGCTCTGCCGGCAGCAGCGGGCACCATCAGCCACTCCGATGTCAGGCTCTGCCTGCAGCAGCGGGCACCATCAGCCACTCCGATGTCAGGCTCTGTCGTCAGCAGCGGGCACCATCAGCCGCTCCGATGTCAGGCTCTGTCGTCAGCAGCGGTCACCATCAGCCACTCCGATGTCAGGCTCTGTGGGCAGCAGTAGCCACATCAGCCACTCCGATGTCAGGCTCTGTCGGCAGCAGTAGCCACATCAGCCACTCCGATG
Organism: Cyprinodon diabolis; assembly: GCA_030533445.1. Classification (NCBI taxonomy): domain Eukaryota; kingdom Metazoa; phylum Chordata; class Actinopteri; order Cyprinodontiformes; family Cyprinodontidae; genus Cyprinodon; species Cyprinodon diabolis. The sequence continues at coordinate 42,649,002 of CM060067.1, read as the reverse complement.
TCAGGCTCTGTCGGCAGCAGCGGGCACCATCAGCCACTCCGATGTCAGGCTCTGTCGGCAGCAGCGGGCACCATCAGCCACTCCGATGTCAGGCTCTCTCAGCAGCAGTAGCCACATCAGCCACTGCGATGTCAGGCTCTGTCGGCAGCAGTAGCCACATCAGCCACTCCGATGTCAGGCTCTGTCGGCAGCAGCGGGCACCATCAGCCACTCCGATGTCAGGCTCTGCCGGCAGCAGTAGCCACCATCAGCCACTCCGATGTCAGGCTCTGTCGGCAGCAGCGGGCACCATCAGCCACTCAGATTTCAGGCTCTGCCGGCAGCAGCAGGCACCATCAGCCACTCCGATGTCAGGCTCTGTCGTCAGCAGCGGGCACCATCAGCCACTCCGATGTCAGGCTCTGTCGTCAGCAGCGGGCACCATCAGCCACTCCGATGTCATGCTCTGTCAACAGCAGCGGGCACCATCAGCCACTCCGATGTCAGGCTTTGTCGGCAGCAGCGGGCACCATCAGCCACTCCGATGTCAGGCTCTACCGGCAGCAGTAGCCAACATCAGCCACTCCGATGTCAGGCTCTGTCGGCAGCAGCGGGCACCATCAGCCACTCCGATGTCAGGCTCTGCCTGCAGCAGCGGGCACCATCAGCCACTCGGATGTCAGGCTCTGTCGGCAGCAGTAGCCACATCAGCCACTCCGATGTCAGGCTCTGACGGCAGCAGTAGCCACATCAGCCACTCCGATGTCAGGCTCTGTCGGCAGCAGCGGGCACCATCAGCCACTCGGATGTCAGGCTCTGTCGGCAGCAGCGGGCACCATCAGCGACTCCGATTTCAGGCTCTGTCGGCAGCAGCAGGCACCATCAGCCACTCCGATGTCAGGCTCTGCCGGCAGCAGCAGGCACCATCAGCCACTCCGATGTCAGGCTCTGTCGTCAGCAGCGGGCACCATCATCCACTCCGATGTCAGGCTCTGTCGTCAGCAGCGGGCACCATCAGCCACTCCGATGTCAGGCTCTTTCGGCAGCAGTAGCCACCATCAGCCACTCCGATGTCAGGGCTCTGCCAGCAGCAGCGGGCACCATCAGCCACTACGATGTCAGGGCTCTGCCGGCAGCAGCGGGCACCATCAGCCACTCCGATGTCAGGCTCTGTCAGCAGCGGTAGCTACATCAGCCACTCCGATGTCAGGCTCTGTCGGCAGCAGCGGGAACCATCAGCCACTCCGATGTCAGGCTCTGCCGGCAGCAGTGGCCACATCAGCCACTCCGATGTCAGGCTCTGTCGGCAGCAGCGGGCACCATCAGCCACTCCGATGTCAGGCTCTGTCGGCAGCAGAGGGCACCATCAGCCACTCCGATGTCAGGCTCTGCCGGCAGCAGCGGGCACCATCAGCCACTCCGATTTCAGGCTCTGCCGGCAGCAGCAGGCACCTTCAGCCACTCCGATTTCAGGCTCTGCCGGCAGCAGCAGGCACCATCAGCCACTCCAATGTCAGGCTCTGTCGGCAGCAGTAGCCACCATCAGCCATTCCTATGTCAGGCTCTGTCTGCAGCAGTAGCCACATCAGCCACTCCGATTTCAGGCTCTGTCGGCAGCAGCGGGCACCATCAGCCACTCCGATGTCAGGCTCTGTCGGCAGCAGTAGCCACCATCAGCCACTCCGATGTCAGGCTCTGTCGGCAGCAGCGGGCACCATCAGCCACTCCGATGTCAGGCTCTTTCGGCAGCAGTAGCCACCATCAGCCACTCCGATGTCAGGCTCTGTCGGCAGCAGCGGGAACAATCACCCACTCCGATGTGAGGCTCTGTCGGCAGCAGTAGCCACATCAGCCACTCCGATGTCAGGCTCTGTCGGCAGCAGCGGGCACCATCAGCCACTCCGATGTCAGGCTCATCCGGCAGCAGTAGCCACCATCAGCCACTCCGATGTCAGGCTCTGTCGGCAGCAGCGGGCACCATCAGCCACTCCGATGTCAGGTTCTTTCGGCAGCAGTAGCCACCATCAGCCACTCCGATGTCAGGCTCTGTCGGCAGCAGTAGCCACCATCAGCCACTCCGATGTCAGGCTCTGTCGGCAGCAGCGGGCACCATCAGCCACTCCGATGTCAGGCTCTGTCGGCAGCAGTGGCCACCATCAGCCACTCCGATGTCAGGCTCTGTCGGCAGCAGTAGCCACATCAGCCACTCCGATGTCAGGCTCTGTCGGCAGCAGTGGCCACCATCAGCCACTCCGATGTCAGGCTCTGTCGGCAGCAGTAGCCACATTAGCCACTCCGATGTCAGGCTCTGTCAGCAGCAGTAGCTACATCAGCCACTCCGATGTCAGGCTCTGCCGGCAGCAGTGGCCACATCAGCCACTCCGATGTCAGGCTCTGTCGGCAGCAGTTGGCACCATCAGCCACTCGGATGTCAGGCTCTGTCAGCAGCAGTAGCTACATCAGCCACTCTGATGTCAGGCTCTGTCAGCAGCAGTAGCTACATCAGCCACTCCGATGTCAGGCTCTGCCGGCAGCAGCAGGCACCATCAGCCACTCCGATGTCAGGCTCTGTCGGCAGCAGTAGCCACATCAGCCACTCCGATGTCAGGCTCTGTCGGCAGCAGTAGCCACCATCAGCCACTCCGATGTCAGGCTCTGTCGGCAGCAGTAGCCACCATCAGCCACTCCAATGTCAGGCTCTGTCGGCAGCAGCGGGCACCATCAGCCACTCGGATGTCAGGCTCTGTCGGCAGCAGCGGGCACCATCAGCCACTCCGATGTCAGGCTCTGTCGGCAGCAGCGGGCACCATCAGCCACTCCGATGTCAGGCTCTGTCGGCAGCAGTGGCCACCATCAGCCACTCCGATGTCAGGCTCTGTCGGCAGCAGCGGGCACCATCAGCCACTCCGATGTCAGGCTCTGTCGGCAGCAGTAGCCACATCAGCCACTCCGATGTCAGGCTCTGTCGGCAGCAGCGGGCACCATCAGCCACTCCGATGTCAGGCTCTGTCGGCAGCAGTGGCCACATCAGCCACTCCGATGTCAGGCTCTGCCGGCAGCAGTAGCCACCATCAGCCACTCCTATGTCAGGCTCTGCCGGCAGCAGTAGCCACCATCAGCCACTCCGATGTCAGGCTCTGTCGGCAGCAGTGGCCACATCAGCCACTCCGATGTCAGGCTCTGTCGGCAGCAGTAGCCACCATCAGCCACTCCGATGTCAGGCTCTGCCGGCAACAGTAGCCACCATCAGCCACTCCGATGTCAGGCTCTGTCAGCAGCAGTGGCCACATCAGCCACTCGGATGTCAGGCTCTGCCGGCAGCAGCGGGCACCATCAGCCACTCCGATGTCAGGCTCTGTCGGCAGCAGCGGGCAATATCAGCCACTCCGATGTCAGGCTCTGCCGGCAGCAGTAGCCACCATCAGCCACTCTGATGTCAGGCTCTGTCGGAAGCAGTAGCCACCATCAGCCACTCCGATGTCAGGCTCTGTCGGCAGCAGCGGGCACCATCAGCCACTCCGATGTCAGGCTCTGTCGGCAGCAGCGGTTACCATCAGCCACTCCGATGTCAGGCTCTGTCGGCAGCAGTAGCCACATCAGCCACTCCGATGTCAGGCTCTGTCGGCAGCAGCGGGCACCATCAGCCACTCCGATGTCAGGCTCTGCCGGCAGCAGTAGACACCATCAGCCACTCTGATGTCAGGCTCTGTCGGAAGCAGTAGCCACCATCAGCCACTCCGATGTCAGGCTCTGTCGGCAGCAGTAGCCACATCAGCCACTCCGATGTCAGGCTCTGTCGGCAGGAGCGGGCACCATTAGCCACACCGATGTCAGGCTCTTTCGGCAGCAGTAGCCACCTCAGCCACTCCGATGTCAGGCTCTGTCGGCAGCAGCGGGCACCATCAGCCACTCCGATGTCAGGCTCTGTCGGCAGCAGTAGCCACCTCAGCCACTCCGATGTCAGGCTCTGTCGGCAGCAGCGGGCACCATCAGCCACTCCAATGTCAGGCTCTTTCAGCAGCAGTGGCCACATCAGCCACTCCGATGTCAGGCTCTGTCAGCAGCAGTAGCCACATCAGCCACTCCGATGTCAGGCTCTGTCAGCAGCAGCGGGCACAATCAGCCACTCCGATGTCAGGCTCTGTCGGCAGCAGCGGGCACCATCAAACACTCCGATGTCAGGCTCTGTCGGCAGCAGTAGCCACCATCAGCCATTCCGATGTCAGGCTCTGTCGGCAGCAGTAGCCACATCAGCCACTCAGATTTCAGGCTCTGCCGGCAGCAGCAGGCACCATCAGCGACTCCGATGTCAGGCTCTGTCGTCAGCAGCAGGCACCATCAGCGACTCCGATGTCAGGCTCTGTCGTCAGCAGCGGGCACCATCAGCCACTCCGATGTCATGCTCTGTCAACAGCAGCGGGCACCATCAGCCACTCTGATGTCAGGCTCTACCGGCAGTAGTAGCCAACATCAGCCACTCCGATGTCAGGCTCTGTCGGCAGCAGCGGGCACCATCAGCCACTCGGATGTCAGGCTCTGTCGGCAGCAGTAGCCACATCAGCCACTCCGATGTCAGGCTCTGTCGGCAGCAGTAGCCACATCAGCCACTCCGATGTCAGGCTCTGTCGGCAGCAGCGGGCACCATCAGCCACTCCGATGTCAGGCTCTGCCGGCAGCAGTAGCCACCATCAGCCACTCCGATGTCAGGCTCTGTCGGCAGCAGTGGCCACATCAGCCACTCCGATGTCAGGCTCTGTCGGCAGCAGCGGGCACCATCAGCCACTCGGATGTCAGGCTCTGTCGGCAGCAGCGGGCACCATCAGCGACTCCGATTTCAGGCTCTGTCGGCAGCAGCAGGCACCATCAGCCACTCCGATGTCAGGCTCTGTCGTCAGCAGCGGGCACCATCAACCACTCCGATGTCAGGCTCTGTCGGCAGCAGTAGCCACATCAGCCACTCCGATGTCAGGCTCTGTCGGCAGCAGTAGCCACCATCAGCCACTCCGATGTCAGGCTCTGTCGGCAGCAGCGGGCACCATCAGCCACTCCGATGTCAGGCTCTGTCGGCAGCAGTAGCCACATCAGCCACTCCGATTTCAGGCTCTGTCGGCAGCAGCGGGCACCATCAGCCACTCCGATGTCAGGCTCTGTCGGCAGCAGTGGCCACATCAGCCACTCCGATGTCAGGCTCTGCCGGCAGCAGTAGCCACCATCAGCCACTCCTATGTCAGGCTCTGCCGGCAGCAGTAGCCACCATCAGCCACTCCGATGTCAGGCTCTGTCGGCAGCAGTGGCCACATCAGCCACTCCGATGTCAGGCTCTGTCGGCAGCAGTAGCCACCATCAGCCACTCCGATTTCAGGCTCTGCCGGCAACAGTAGCCACCATCAGCCACTCCGATGTCAGGCTCTGTCAGCAGCAGTGGCCACATCAGCCACTCGGATGTCAGGCTCTGCCGGCAGCAGCGGGCACCATCAGCCACTCCGATGTCAGGCTCTGTCGGCAGCAGCGGGCAATATCAGCCACTCCGATGTCAGGCTCTGCCGGCAGCAGTAGCCACCATCAGCCACTCTGATGTCAGGCTCTGTCGGAAGCAGTAGCCACCATCAGCCACTCCGATGTCAGGCTCTGTCGGCAGCAGCGGGCACCATCAGCCACTCCGAGGTCATGCTCTGTCGGCAGCAGCGGGCACCATCAGCCACTCCGATGTCAGGCTCTGTCGGAAGCAGTAGCCACCATCAGCCACTCCGATGTCAGGCTCTGTCGGCAGCAGCGGGCACCATCAGCCACTCCGATGTCAGGCTCTGTCGGCAGCAGTAGCCACATCAGCCACTCCGATGTCAGGCTCTGTCTGCAGCAGTAGCCACCATCAGCCACTCCGATGTCAGGCTCTGTCGGCAGCAGCGGGCACCATCACCCACTCCGATGTCAGGCTCTGTCGGCAGCAGTAGCCACCATCAGCCACTCCGATGTCAGGCTCTGCCGGCAACAGTAGCCACCATCAGCCACTCCGATGTCAGGCTCTGTCGGCAGCAGTGGCCACATCAGCCACTCGGATGTCAGGCTCTGCCGGCAGCAGCGGGCACCATCAGCCACTCCGATGTCAGGTTCTGTCGGCAGCAGCGGGCAATATCAGCCACTCCGATGTCAGGCTCTGCCGGCTGCAGTAGCCACCATCAGCCACTCTGATGTCAGGCTCTGTCGGAAGCAGTAGCCACCATCAGCCACTCCGATGTCAGGCTCTGTCGGCAGCAGTGGCCACATCAGCCACTCCGATGTCAGGCTCTGTCGGCAGCAGTAGCCACCATCAGCCACTCCGATGTCAGGCTCTGCCGGCAACAGTAGCCACCATCAGCCACTCCGATGTCAGGCTCTGTCAGCAGCAGTGGCCACATCAGCCACTCGGATGTCAGGCTCTGCCGGCAGCAGCGGGCACCATCAGCCACTCCGATGTCAGGCTCTGTCGGCAGCAGCGGGCAATATCAGCCACTCCGATGTCAGGCTCTGCCGGCAGCAGTAGCCACCATCAGCCACTCTGATGTCAGGCTCTGTCGGAAGCAGTAGCCACCATCAGCCACTCCGATGTCAGGCTCTGTCGGCAGCAGCGGGCACCATCAGCCACTCCGAGGTCAGGCTCTGTCGGCAGCAGCGGGCACCATCAGCCACTCCGATGTCAGGCTCTGCCGGCAGCAGTAGACACCATCAGCCACTCTGATGTCAGGCTCTGTCGGAAGCAGTAGCCACCATCAGCCACTCCGATGTCAGGCTCTGTCGGCAGCAGCGGGCACCATCAGCCACTCCGATGTCAGGCTCTGTCGGCAGCAGTAGCCACATCAGCCACTCCGATGTCAGGCTCTGTCGGCAGGAGCGGGCACCATCAGCCACACCGATGTCAGGCTCTTTCGGCAGCAGTAGCCACCTCAGCCACTCCGATGTCAGGCTCTGTCGGCAGCAGCGGGCACCATCAGCCACTCCGATGTCAGGCTCTGTCGGCAGCAGTAGCCACATCACCCACTCCGATGTCAGGCTCTGTCGGCAGGAGCGGGCACCATCAGCCACTCCAATGTCAGGCTCTGCCGGCAGCAGTGGCACCATCAGCCACTCCGATGTCAGGCTCTGTCGGCAGCAGTAGCCACATCAGCCACTCCGATGTCAGGCTCTGTCGGCAGCAGTAGCCACCATCAGCCACTCCGATGTCAGGCTCTGTCGGCAGCAGCGGGCACCATCAGCCACTCCGATGTCAGGCTCTGTCAGCAGCAGTAGCCACCATCAGCCACTCCGATGTCAGGCTCTGCCGGCAACAGTAGCCACCATCAGCCACTCCGATGTCAGGCTCTGTCGGCAGCAGTGGCCACATCAGCCACTCGGATGTCAGGCTCTGCCGGCAGCAGCGGGCACCATCAGCCACTCCGATGTCAGGCTCTGTCGGCAGCAGCGGGCAATATCAGCCACTCCGATGTCAGGCTCTGCCGGCTGCAGTAGCCACCATCAGCCACTCTGATGTCAGGCTCTGTCGGAAGCAGTAGCCACCATCAGCCACTCCGATGTCAGGCTCTGTCGGCAGGAGCGGGCACCATCAGCCACTCGGATGTCAGGCTCTGTCGGCAGCAGCGGGCACCATCAGCCACTCCGATGTCAGGCTCTGTCGGCAGCAGCGGTTACCATCAGCCACTCCGATGTCAGGCTCTGTCGGCAGCAGTAGCCACATCAGCCACTCCGATGTCAGGCTCTGTCGGCAGCAGCGGGCACCATCAGCCACTCCGATGTCAGGCTCTGCCGGCAGCAGTAGCCACCATCAGCCACTCTGATGTCAGGCTCTGTCGGAAGCAGTAGCCACCATCAGCCACTCCGATGTCAGGCTCTGTCGGCAGGAGCGGGCACCATCAGCCACACCGATGTCAGGCTCTTTCGGCAGCAGTAGCCACCTCAGCCACTCCGATGTCAGGCTCTGTCGGCAGCAGCGGGCACCATCAGCCACTCCGATGTCAGGCTCTGTTGGCAGCAGTAGCCACCATCAGCCACTCCGATGTCAGGCTCTGTCGGCAGCAGCGGGCACCATCAGCCACTCCGATGTCAGGCTCTGTCGGCAGCAGTAGCCACCATCAGCCACTCCGATGTCAGGCTCTGCCGGCAACAGTAGCCACCATCAGCCACTCCGATGTCAGGCTCTGTCGGCAGCAGTGGCCACATCAGCCACTCGGATGTCAGGCTCTGCCGGCAGCAGCGGGCACCATCAGCCACTCCGATGTCAGGCTCTGTCGGCAGCAGCGGGCAATATCAGCCACTCCGATGTCAGGATCTGCCGGCTGCAGTAGCCACCATCAGCCACTCTGATGCCAGGCTCTGTCGGAAGCAGTAACCACCATCAGCCACTCCGATGTCAGGCTCTGTCGGCAGCAGCGGGCACCATCAGCCACTCCGATGTCAGGCTCTGTCGGCAGCAGCGGTTACCATCAGCCACTCCGATGTCAGGCTCTGTCGGCAGCAGTAGCCACATCAGCCACTCCGATGTCAGGCTCTGTCGGCAGCAGCGGGCACCATCAGCCACTCCGATGTCAGGCTCTGCCGGCAGCAGTAGCCACCATCAGCCACTCTGATGTCAGGCTCTATCGGAAGCAGTAGCCACCATCAGCCACTCCGATGTCAGGCTCTGTCGGCAGCAGCGGGCACCATTAGCCACTCCGATGTCAGGCTCTGTCGGCAGCAGTAGCCACATCAGCCACTCCGATGTCAGGCTCTGTCGGCAGGAGCGGGCACCATTAGCCACACCGATGTCAGGCTCTTTCGGCAGCAGTAGCCACCTCAGCCACTCCGATGTCAGGCTCTGTCGGCAGCAGCGGGCACCATCAGCCACTCCGATGTCAGGCTCTGTCGGCAGCAGCGGGCACCATCAGCCACTCCGATGTCAGGCTCTGCCGGCAGCAGCGGGCAATATCAGCCACTCCGATGTCAGGCTCTGCCGGAAGCAGTAGCCACCATCAGCCACTCTGATGTCAGGCTCTGTCGGAAGCAGTAGCCACCATCAGCCACTCCGATGTCAGGCTCTGTCGGCAGCAGCGGGCACCATCAGCCACTCCGATGTCAGGCTCTGTCGGCAGCAGCGGTTACCATCAGCCACTCCGATGTCAGGCTCTGTCGGCAGCAGTAGCCACATCAGCCACTCCGATGTCAGGCTCTGTCGGCAGCAGCGGGCACCATCAGCCACTCCGATGTCAGGCTCTGCCGGCAGCAGTAGCCACCATCAGCCACTCTGATGTCAGGCTCTGTCGGAAGCAGTAGCCACCATCAGCCACTCCGATGTCAGGCTCTGTCGGCAGGAGCGGGCACCATCAGCCACTCGGATGTCAGGCTCTGTCGGCAGCAGCGGGCACCATCAGCCACTCCGATGTCAGGCTCTGTCGGCAGCAGTAGCCACATCACCCACTCCGATGTCAGGCTCTGCCGGCAGCAGCGGGCACCATCAGCCCCTCCGATGTCAGGCTCTGTCGGCAGCAGCGGGCACCATAAGCCACTCCGATGTCAGGCTCTGTCGGCAGCAGTAGCCACATCACCCACTCCGATGTCAGGCTCTGTTAGCAGCAGTGGCCACATCAGCCACTCCGATGTCAGGCTCTGTCAGCAGCAGTAGCCACATCAGCCACTCCGATGTCAGGCTCTGTCGGCAGCAGCGGGCACCAACAGCCACTCCGATGTCAGGCTCTGTCGGCAGCAGCGGTCACCATAAGCCACTCCGATGTCAGGCTCTGTCGGCAGCAGTAGCAACATCACCCACTCCGATGTCAGGCTCTGTTAGCAGCAGTGGCCACATCAGCCACTCCGATGTCAGGCTCTGTCAGCAGCAGTAGCCACATCAGCCACTCCGATGTCAGGCTCTGTCGGCAGCAGCGGGCACCAACAGCCACTCCGATGTCAGGCTCTGTCGGCAGCAGCGGGCACTATCAGCCACTCCGATGTCAGGCTCTGTCGGCAGCAGCGGGCACCATCAGCAACTCCGATGTCAGGCTCTGTCGGCAGCAGTAGCCACCATCAGCCACTCCGATGTCAGGCTCTGTCTGCAGCAGCGGGCACCATCAGCCACTCCGATGTCAGGCTCTGTCGGCAGCAGTGGCCACATCAGCCACTCCGATGTCAGGCTCTGTCAGCAGCAGTAGCCACATCAGCCACTCCGATGTCAGGCTCTGTCGGCAGCAGCGGGCACAATCAGCCACTCCGATGTCAGGCTCTGTCGGCAGCAGTAGCCACATCAGCCACTCCGATGTCAGGCTCTGTCGGCAGCAGCGGGCACAATCAGCCACTCCGATGTCAGGCTCTGTCGGCAGCAGCGGGCACCATCAGCCACTCCGATGTCAGGCTCTGCCTGCAGCAGCGGGCACCATCAGCCACTCGGATGTCAGGTTCTGTCGGCGGCAGTAGCCACATCAGCCACTCCGATGTCAGGCTCTGTCGGCAGCAGTAGCCACATCAGCCACTCCGATGTCAGGCTCTGTCGGAAGCAGCGGGCACCATCAGCCACTCCGATGTCAGGCTCTGCCGGCAGCAGTAGCCACCATCAGCCACTCCGATGTCAGGCTCTGTCGGCAGCAGTAGCCACATCAGCCACTCCGATGTCAGGCTCTGTCGGCAGCAGCGGGCACCATCAGCGACTCCGATTTCAGGCTCTGTCGGCAGCAGCAGGCACCATCAGCCACTCCGATGTCAGGCTCTGTCGGCAGCAGCGGGTACCATCAGCCACTCCGATTTCAGGCTCTGCCGGCAGCAGCAGGCACCATCAGCCACTCCGATGTCAGGCTCTGTCGTCAGCAGCGGGCACCATCAGCCGCTCCGATGTCAGGCTCTGTCGTCAGCAGCGGGCACCATCAGCCACTCCGATGTCAGGCTCTGTCGGCAGCAGTAGCCACATCAGCCACTCCGATTTCAGGCTCTGTCGGCAGCAGCGGGCACCATCAGCCACTCCGATGTCAGGCTCTGTCGGCAGCAGCGGGCACCATCAGCCACTCCGATGTCAGGCTCTGTCGGCAGCTGTAACCACATCAGCCACTCAGATTTCAGGCTCTGCCGGCAGCAGCAGGCACCATCAGCGACTCCGATGTCAGGCTCTGTCGTCAGCAGCGGGCACCATCAGCCACTCCGATGTCAGGCTCTGTCGTCAGCAGCGGGCACCATCAGCCACTCCGATGTCATGCTCTGTCAACAGCAGCGGGCACCATCAGCCACTCCGATGTCAGGCTCTACAGGCAGCAGTAGCCAACATCAGCCACTCCGATGTCAGGCTCTGTCGGCAGCAGCGGGCACCATCAGCCACTCCGATGTCAGGCTCTGCCTGCAGCAGCGGGCACCATCAGCCACTCGGATGTCAGGCTCTGTCGGCAGCAGTAGCCACATCAGCCACTCCGATGTCAGGCTCTGTCGGCAGCAGTAGCCACATCAGCCACTC